>JAYDZG010000036.1:3037797-3051925 GCA_034509265.1 Microcambeva bendego
GCACCTTTAAGGAGCAACAGGTTTCATCGTCGCCATGGCAACAAACTTTGACCTTAGCTAAGGAGGCTACTTTACTAGCTGCAGAAGAACGCGGGGTGAACCGACGTAAACAATAATAAATAGAAGTTAATTCTATTGCAATACGACTCGCGTGTGGTAGATATTTATACTGTGAGTAGTTAAGCTAGAATATCTCAGCGTTTCAATTAGGAATTTATCGTAATGTGGTTACCATAGCAATCGATATTTTTACACAAAATGCTCATTAGCGCTTTTTTACACTTGGTTTCATTTTGTTTCGTACTAGCGGTAACACTCGACTACAGTTATATCCATGCATTCAGTCAGCGTATTAAGTTTATATTCTTTATATTCTTTTTATTGTATTTATTTTGTAGTTTTACTACAATAGCTGGGAAGCAAATAAAAGCAACCGAACTGTATCCTGGAGGAAGGTGTCTGTCTGTCTATCTATCTGTCTGTCTCTCTGTCTGTCTGTCTGAGACTGGAGGAAAACCTGCTGTCTTCAAATAGAACTGTAAAATTATTCATATATTTCAAATGCAAGTCGATTTTGTGATCTGCAAAGTGATCACTTCCCACCACTAAATGCTATTTAAAAATATTTACAAATAATTCCAAATTGTACAAGAAGACAATGTAAAGAAAGTCCATAAAAGTTTGGGCTTCAAGAAGAGAACGTGATCCTGTGAGGCTGTGTCTGTGGTAAAGACAGTATACATGGATGTCTGTATTTGTCCAAACACTTAAAGGCCATACTGCGATTTCAGCAGGACACGTTACGATTGACCCTTTGAGGGCCACCATAATGTTGATGTGGCCCTCCGGTAAAAAGGAGTTTGACACCCCTGCCCTGAACCATGGCCGCTTGGTGCGTTTTTCAAACCCAAATTTATTTTGCTTAAAGAAACAATTCACAAACTGTGAAAACCTGAGCTCACTCTAAGAAACGTTTAAGGTTGTAATAAGATAGATGCTGTCTACTGTTTTGAACGAGGGTTGAATTCTTGACCAGAGAGGAAAACAATACTTGCAGATTATCAGATCTAAATTATTTACCATAGGCCGCAAAATAATGTGAAGTTTGCCATTAGTGCTAAAAAAGATTTATTCTCACTGGATCCCAGGACAAGCCAGACTACAAAGTGTCAATATCTTCCAGGAGTAGAATGCATCTGACTCAATTCATCCAAAATGGTATGGACTGACCTCTGGGGTCTGAAGTGGCCAGTAAAATGTATGAATGACAAAACTGGCATGTCAAAAGAAAAAAAAAGATTTATTTTGCCTGGAACTGGAAAACCAATTGTTTATTAGATAAATAGACGTTACGGTGTTTCCGCCCACTGTCCATTGTCAGTCACACAGTCAGGTTATTGGAGACTTTGAACTGCCCTACATGTCAGTGTATATGTGTGGGTATGAATGTGTGTCTGCCCTGTTGTGAACTGGCACCTCATCCACTGGGATAGGCTCCAGCAACCCCCCCGCCCCCTCCCTTGTGACCCCGATGAATAAGCGGCCAAGAAAGTGAGTGAGTCCATCGACAACTATTATGAGTTTTTTTTATTAACATGACTCACAAACTTTCCATCACAGGCTTATGTTTTTTTCATACATCCAGACATAAAAGCTGAAACGTTCAACACAGGACATTCCTGCACCTCGAGACTTGAGCATGTGTGGCCACTTCACACGAGCCGGTCCCGGGAGCAAAGATGAGGACCGAGAGTGGCCATCGATGCCGGTTCGGGAAGCGGTCAGTGTGATGTGTTCGATATGTGTACATTTCCGGCGATATTGAACAGCGCTCCTGTGTAGTCTGGCCCGGTGTGGTGCGGAATAAGAATGGCCTGACCTATAGCACTTCAGACGAGATTGCCTCACAATGAGCGCCGGCCTGCATCGATTATGCTCTGAGTGTTTACAGGGGCACCGGTCACCCCGGCCCGGCGCTCCACTGTGATGTGGGTTGACAAATCGGACGTAATGTTAAATAAAACAGTCCGTCGAGTTGGAAAAGTGGATTGATGCGAAGGCCGAGCATTGTGATCGGACTAAACGGTGGCCAGGAGTGAATTTTAACATACAAACATTACCACAGCATTTAGGGTCAATGCCACAATAAACAGCCAAAAGTATTCGGACCCCGAGCTTATCGGGCATCCGAGTTTCAAATTAAAAGCTATTAAAACAGGCTGACCTCTACTCGATCTTCTCAGCTACTACAACAGACTCAAATAAAACTCAGAAAAAAGGAATTTGTCTGGCTGGGCAATAATATTGGTCAAGAAATGATATTTCAGAGCGGTTCAGTAGGGTCTGAGAGCTGAGATCTGCTTATTTTGTGTATAAGCAGTTCCTAGGTGTGCAACCCCAACCCCGCATCTTAAAAAACAAAACAAAACCAAAATGTATATACTGTCCACCTTGGACTTTTTTCGATCTGAATGCACCGCCACCATCACTCATCTACTTGCCCGAAACCACACAAAAGCATTTCATCACGCCGCCACGCCAATCAAGACAGATGAAAGGTGTCTGCTGTTATTTTTCAGAGCGGCTGGGCCAGTCAGAGTTCAGTAAACACGCTGAGGAATGAAGGTGTCGTGTCTGTGGTCTGAATCTGACTGAACATAAGTCATAATGTAGCTCTGACGGTTCCTGTCACCCAACCCACACAAACCCCACCTCTAACATATCCCTCCACCACCACCACCACCACCCTTCTGGCCATAGTGCCTGCATACAGACTTTTTAGGAGCTATACACGAAGACCTTCGGTTTACAGTAGATGTCGGGGCATTGAGATATTAGAAATGATTGCACCGATTAGCACCACTGATGATTTTAAATAACACACAAGGCTCGGATCTGTGATAAAACCCGAGCCCACCTGACCCCGGATGAAACGGTTTGACCCATGAACGAGCGTTTCTGTAATTTAAATGCCGATCAGTGATTGCACATTCTGATCAGAGTGGCCGGAGCGACACCTGCTAGCTTGATGATTTTGCATGATCGATCCGATGCTGAAGCGGCTCGTCTGTTCTCGAGTGAGCTAACGAGCACGACTCCCGAGGGCCGCTATAGCACAGCGACTGTGTCGTTCAAAACCTGGTAAGATTCAAAGGTAGGTGTTGAAGACGACAGGATGTCCATACATGGGCGTAAAAGGCTCTTATTTTTTTCCATGACTGTGTATATATACACAGGGTAAATGAGGTTGGAAACAATATAGATTTCAATTACAAGCAAATTTGGTATCTGTTGAGACACCTGACACGTGACTTCTGAGTTCAAAAATGGTATTAAAATAGACCTCAGGTGACTCGGCGGTAAAACACCCTAGCATACCTGAGCTGGGATTTTGAATACATAGGGATATGAATACTGAGCGAACTGAGCGAACTGTGGCCTCTGTAGTTCGACTGAGGGCGTCCGCACAAAAAGCCAAGCAATAATGCGTGCCAATGAAAAAATGTCAGACTACTGCAGACGTGGCAGAGGGGACGTTCTGCCAGTGCTGGTGGAATATCCGGTTTAAGGTTTCTGTAGTCGAGTCCCGATTGCGATCCTGTCGTGTACGTCTTTGGGTGTCTTGCAGAATGAAGTCACCTGGCTTTTCCCCGAGCTTTGAAGGTCAAGGAGAAACTGCATATTCATGACGGGCTCCCGGTTCGAGGATCGATGGGTTTTAATTGTTTTTTCCTGGGCTGGGGAAAGAAGTGCCACCAGCTATTGATCGACTGCAGACAAGGCCACTTACATGTCAAACGTGTGTGAGAGTGTGAGTGCGTGGGTGCACGGTGGGTGTATTTTCGGGGGCATCACCTAGTCGGGCGGCAAACGAGGAGCGGAAATGTGACAAGACGCTGTGGCAGCGTGAGACACAACATCTGCATCTGTCTCTCACAGCTGTGTGTTGCGAGTGTGTGTGGGGTGAGGGAGGGAGGTGCATTATGGAGTGCATGTGGTTCATTATGGAACAGTGTATAATCTCACACTCACGACAGTCTCAGCGCACTTCCTTCAGAGTGAGGCACCTGTAAATACACATCTGGATATTTGGATACCCGGCAGCAGATCCAAAAAAACAGCAGCTAGACGGGACTCGTGAGGTCCTGGAAGGTCATCACAGGTATCTGGATCCGTGTTGGAGGGGGCGTGGGTGAGGATCCACAGAGCGAAGACGACCATCCAGGTGCTCCCACAGATGCTCAATCTTGGTCTTCTTCTTCCAACCACTGTTATATCAATGTTTACCTAAATTAAATACATTTATTAATAAAATAGAATAAATAATAACACAACAATGAACTGTACCAAAGTCAAGGCTTCTGAATACTTTTGAAATCAACTGCACGTTTAAAGTTCAAGTTTTAAGTTTATTTGTCATTTGCACAACATGCCAGAACAATTATGCTCTCAGATTGATACTCTACAGCAGGGCAGAATTATATACTAACTAACTATTTTAAATAAAGAGATGTTTATGTGTTTGACCAAAATGAGTAGTATTGTTATATTCTATTAGAATTCATATTCTAGTTTATAGGGAAAAAAAACACACACACACACACACGTCTGTTGTAAAAAGTGACATTGTCCATAGTGGTGATACGCATGTATGTAATCAACTACTGATCTATTGATTGAATATTTTACAGATATGGCTGAAATTTTAAACGTTCCCTGATCTGTAGGCACGTATTTCATATAAACCGTAATTTGACGATTCGAACAAACTGTTTGCTGTTTGTCAGTCTGTCCAGACAGGGTGAGTAATGTATTGCAGGTTGAAATTGGAGCAATGCTATCGTTGGACTCTGGTTCGCAGAAGGCCGTGACTGCTTGACAGGAGTAACACCTGCAATCTGTAGACCAGTGGCCTCATTTTGTAGAGGTAAAGGTTGGCCACGTACCGACATCAGTCACACAACAGACCAGGCCGCGGGGTGAGGAACAAAATGCATCATTTAGCTTGTTGCCACAAGTTCCAGGTAAGAGCCAGAGCCCGGTAATAAATAGATCCGTGCTGAGAGCAGCGAGAGAACAGCTCGAGCTGTGTGTTTATCATCGATATATTGAAACAACACGCTGGGTAGAGCTTCTGACACAGAGCAGGTGTGTAAAACATTATTGCTACTGGAAATGTTTTCTTATCTTGTAGGTTAGATGAGTAATCACGGCTCTCATCACCTGAGTCTCACCACCTGAGGCTCGTCCTATATCATATAGCTTCCCAGTCATCATACAGCTCATAGCTCAGCTTCCCTGTTGTTTCCTTTAATATATTCATTAACATTGCTTACTTAACACTCAGCGTTCAGCTCATGCATCGTTTAGTCCAGGGTTTCATGTGCTTGGCGTTTTTGGGTCACATGGTACAAACTTGATTCATGAACGATTCATGAACGGCTCTGGGCCGAGCATCCAGTGTCAGCAGTGGAACTATTTAGAAAGAGTTTTTGGGGCCATTTTCCATGGTGCCTCACATGTCAGTTTTTAGGCTTAGTGGGTAGCACGGTCACCACACAGCGAGACGGTCCTGGATTTGATCCCCTGGTGGGGCGATCCGGGTCCTTTCAGTCCGGAGTTTGCATGTTCTCTCCGTGTCCGAGTGGGTTTCTTCTTGGTACTCCGATTTCCTCCAAAGACATGCCACCAGGTTGATTGAAGACACTGAATTGTCCTGTAGGTACATGTGAGAGACTTGCACCCCGTCCAGGGTGTTACTGTGTGTCTTGCGCCCGTTGAAGAGCTGTGAAAGGCTCCAGCACCCCTACAGACCCTGATTAGGATAAGTGGTTTAAGAAAATAAACTGATAAAATTGGGAAGGGTTTTAATAATGTCTTGCGTTTATGGTTTAATCCTCCTATTAAATGTGACACAAAAGCAATTTAGGGTTTCAGGTGTCGCCATAACTGATCATTGTTTCTCCTTGTTATAACTTTTAGTTTAATATAATTTCGTGTTTTATTTATATTGTTTGTATGATTTGTGTAAATCCGTTTTATTTTAAATATCCCCCAGTCCACCCAAGAAGGACGGCTCTTTGCTGAGTCTGGTTCCTCTCAAAGTTTCCTCGCCACAGTCGCTCTCGGCCTGCTCAAAAGGGGTTTTGGGGTCTGGTGGTCCTAAACTCTGTAAAGCTGTTTTGTGACGACATCTTTATTAAAAAAAGCGCTATACAAATACATTGACTTGACTAATATTAGATTTTATGGATGTCATTGAAGACCCTATTTTCCTTTCTGCTAGCCTACACTCTCTTTATAGTATTTGAACAGGTTGGTTACATTTTTTATGGGGCTTTAAAATTTCCAGACAGTGTTTTCTTTAACAGGACAGCAGTGATAATGCATTTATTAAATCGCTGCATAAAATTTAGAACCAGACTGTTTCAACTAGAACAATAAAAGAACAAGGAAGGATAGAAATAATATTAAAGTGAATCAAATAGTATTTAATTTAACTCTACATGTATGCATAACAACCTATATAAAATAATATCAATAACTCCAACAAAACTGTATACATAGCGTTATCTGGGCAGCGTTACCAGTCACTGAATTTGTTACAGCTTTATTAGTAACATCTTAAATAAACACAACATAATTGCTCTCTACTTAATTGCCCCTCTTATTACATATTTCTTACCTTGGACGATTTGATTATCCAGTGTGCTATCACCCTTGGTTGTTCAATCAACCAGTTCACTTCATCAGATTTAATTGGTTAGCCATTTATGCTAATTTAACACAGTTGTGCTCTGTAAAAATATAAATCTCACTTCTCAAGAACCGAACCCTTAAATTTGTTAAGGGAGACTGTGCTATCTTCTACTATTTTTTATTTTTTATTTTTATTTTTAAAAAAATCTAAAATAAAAAACATGTATAAAATATTTCAAATAGTAAAACAATTAATAAAGAAATATAAAAACAAATTATAATTTATTAATTAAAAATACTTGAAAAAATAACAATTCATAAATACACACAAATTTAACAAAATCTTGTACAATATTTAAAAAGCGGAAACTTACAATTGTAAATATTATTTTAAAAATATCTTTTTTAAAAACTATAAAAAAGCTATTAAAGAAAAACATTTAGAAAGTGTGTGGAAGCTTATTTTTGTATAAATACTTACATGTACATAACAATACTAAATGTGTTGTTCTTTTGTGTAATTTGTGTAACGTTCCTTCACCGCCAGGCAGCCGTGACCTGATGATTAGGGAACCGGGCTTGTGATCAGAAGGTTGTCGGTTTTATTCCCAGAGCTGACAGGTCACGACTGAAATGCCCTTGATCAAGGCACCTAACCTCCAGCTGCTCCACGGGCACCGTGGCTTGGGCTGCCCACTGCTCCGGCATTTGTGCTCACCGCCCCCTAGTGTTCACTAGTGTGTATATGTGCGTGTTTCACTGCACAGATCTGGTTAAAATGCGGAGGATGAATCTAAGTCTAATTAAATGTATTTTTTATTACATGAAATGATTTAGCAATAATACGTCCATGACTTTTTCACCACAGTGTTTACAAATCTTTGGTACAGTGAGTCTAATGGAGTCCGTTCCCTGTTTCACACCGCATTACTTTCCTCTGTTCCGACGTCTCTCTCTCCTCGGCTGAACTCTCGCTCTCCTTGTTGTCTCGAGTCTGGGTGCGAGAAGATAATCAGAATTTGCTGAAGCAGAGCTAAGAAACATTTAAGCTGAGAGGAAAAGAAGGAGATTGCAGGGGCAACAACACACACGAGGAATAACACACGGGGCCGGCGAGCCGCTGTCAATTTTTTTTTTCCAGTAATAGATTCTCCTCCAGACACTCAATCCCGTTCAAAGGCGATCTTCTTTTTATCCCGCGGCATCAAATATTTAAACGCCCGTATTAGTGCGGGTGTCATCTCCTCAACCCGGAGCTTACGGCTGCAATCTCTTTAGCACCTTTTCTCTCTTTTTCTTCCCCTCTCTGTCACCCGGCTCTCCTTCCCTATTTCCCCTCGTAATATCGACAATGTTATCTCCACCAGCCTCCATATATCCTTCTTATCATTTTTTATTCCCAATATTTTTTCCCCTCCTCACACACGTTTCCATCTCGAAAAAAGAGTCAGACCATACCTGCCCTCATTCTCCCCCTCCACCTCGTCTCGGTTTCTTTTTTACTCTTTGTCATCGCGCAATATCCGAAGGAGCAAAGCTTATAGATTGCTCCGGCGAATGAGATGGAGAGTCGAGGAGAAAGCTGGGCGACGGCTCAGGGACAGAAAAGCCGGGGACGACACCCGCATGCTTGACTGCTGCTTTTCAAGAGGGGCAGTCTAGCTTGTCAAATCGGCCCGGCTGCAGGAGAGAAAAAATGTATTGGCATATCTATTCAGCTCACCGTGAGATGTCATGCAACACAGTTTCGAATTCTCTGATAAGGTGCAATAAAGCAAATGTCAGTGAGGGCGCGTTTAGTCCTCCTGTTTGTTCGGGGGCGAGGACGGAGAGGGAAAGAAAATAGTAGGGGTGAGTGTTCATGGACTGACCAGACACACCGGGCCTATTTTACTTGAGTGAAAATATTCTCTCATGAGTGTAGCACATGGTGATAAATTATCCATATAATGTCAGTTGGAAGGTAAATTCTTTGAAGCAGCCGTGGCCTGGTGGTTAGAGAACCGGGCTTGCCGGTTCGATTCTCAGAGCCGTCAGGTCATGACTGAAGTGCCCTTGAGCAAGGCACCTAACCTCTAAATTCTCCCCGGGCGACATGGCTAGGGCTGACCACGTGTGCTCATTGCCCCCTAGTGTTCACTAGTGTGTATATGTGTGTGTTTCACTGCATGGATCGGGTTAAAATGTAGAGGATACATTTCACTGCACAGTGATGAAAGAGTATTCTAATATCTAAAAAGCTAAGTTAGTGTCATAACACAGTTATAGGGGCAGCCTCTAAGTACACAGTTACTCTATACACGCTTCTTCTACTCATGTAGGGTCCCTCTTGTACCTCAGGGGAGAGTATGAAGAGTACAGTGACCCCTGCTTTACTTTATCTACACTGTGACTACAGGTAAGTTAAGTTCACTTAAAACATTTGAAGAAACTGTTAATGTGTTATGAACACTTAAAGCATCATGTTATAAAAGCCAATAGGCACATTCATAAGACTGAAGTTGGGTTAACAGATAAAAAGACCCATTAGAATGGTGAACATGCTACTCAACATGTCTGTTTTGTAAGGTTACGTTCATGACAGAAACATGGTAGTTGTTCATTCCACAAGGTTCATCACTTCATGGAGAACTTTACGTATTTCAGTGAACCGCATCTATTTTGACGGCCCGACGGTCATAAGAGCTTAACATTAATAAAGAACAAAAACCTATAAGAGCTCACAAACTACCTAAACGGATAAAAGTTAAAAAAAGTGAATACAGTGAAAATGATGGTTGCAAAATAAAATGCAAAACAAGTAGTCACCTGATTCACCAATAACAAGCTAAAAGGGCTTAAAAAATGCTAAATGGCGTTTTCGGTTTAATTAGTTAATCTGATAAAAGAGTCTTTTTAATTTACTCAAATGAGAACAACATGCATTGCATTTTATAGTATGGCAAAAATCTTTTAATTTAGGGAAATTGTACTTAAAAACAAGCTACTTTCCAATATTTTTTTTAGTAAAATAACTTTAATATTTTTAAAACCTTGCCGCGGTTTAGAGCCGTTGTAGAGCAGTAGTACATTTTTACAGGAGGCACCCAGAGCTTAGCGCCCCCTTAAAAAAGTGACTAATTTTCGATTCATTTCCAGCACAAATCTCCAAAAAGTGAAACTTGAGGAAAGTTTTTGTGCGGCCCACGTGTCACATGACACAACGCGGTTCCGGATTAGCATCGGCGGGCGTGGCGCCTGATGCCAGACTTTGATGCCGCGTACACTGACCCTGGAACGTTCCTGAGTGAGTCGCTGGGCCTCCCGAAAGCAGCCGATGTACCGGGCCTGCCTGTTCCACCGCGATTCCCTGACATCCTCCCCGAGCGAGTTGAACAAACTTTGGCTATTTGCATGTGTCCCGGTCGGAGCTCGGCGCCGCCTCTGCCTGGCACACGGCGCCATAACAAAACACATATTTACATGGTGAGATAAGAGTGGAGGTAATAATGCCGAGCTGGGTGCGGTGTCAGGAGCTGCCAGGCGCTGAGGGGGTGTATTTCTTTTTCCCCAGGGCGACGGCTTGTTTGCTGCCTTGTTTCGGGGAACGAGATGGCAGGGCTGCCAACGTCGGTGCCAACGGGGCATCACGCTCATCAGCAGCCCGTAGACCGGTCACGTCATTCAGTGCTAAATAATGAGCCGCCGTCTTCCTACATCCTTCCCGTATTTCTGTCGCACCCTCCTACATTTCGGTGCTCCTCTCATTTGTATGCTGGTTCTTGTTCTATCCTGCACCCCTCCTTCGTCTTTCCTATCATCTTCCTCTCTGTCTCCATCAGTCCATCGTTCCCATGCAACTATTTCCCCGCATCCGGCGCTCTCTATCTTGCTCTCTCGCCTCTTGTCTCCCAGTCGCTGCCCTATTAGTTTACTGGCCAGTCGAGTGTGACAGGTCGCGGTAATGCAGCTCTTGTATTAGCGTCACCGTCTGTGTGTGTGTGTGTGTGTGTGTGTGTGTGTGTGTGTGGCGGGACTTTTCCATTAGCGGGCCGTAATGTTCTGACAAGCTGGCACAGCCTCAGCAGTGATCGCCAGGCCCCCGAATCACACGCCGTGGGTGCCATGGCGGAGAGAAGGCGAAGCATAATCAGTCTGGGCGATGCACTGTCACAGAGGCCGCTGATGGAGCCGGGACGTGCCGCCAGATGCCTCGCACTTCACACACTCCAGGCGCTCGCTTCCGTCGAGTGAAACGCTCGATGATGGATTGGACAGATTGACCAGGCGAACGTCTTGGTGTGTGTTTTTCGCCACGCCCGCCACCTTTGTCCTGTCTTTAAAGGCGATGGAACGGCGACCCTGAAGCGTGGTGGTGGATTAAACAGTACGTCTATAAATAAGATAATTATTAATATTTGTACTTATAATATTTTTAATATTATTACAATAAGGGTGGAATGGGCTTAGTGGGTAGTGCCTCATGGCAAGAAGGTCCTGGGTTCAATCCCCAGCTGGAGAGATCCGGGTCCTTTCTGTGGAGTTTGTATGTTCTCCCCGTGTCCACGTGGGTTTCCTCCGGGTAGTCCGGTTTCCTCCCACAGTTCAAAGACATACTACCAGGTTGATTGAAGACACTGAATCATCCTGTAAGCACCATTCAGGGTGTTTCCTTGTGCCTTACACCGGTTGGAGAGCCACACCCGTATTTAAATCAACACACTTCCTAATATCGAATCAGTCGCCCTTCTGCTGTCCCATACGACAACTGTGAAGTACTGCGTATTCTGACACCTGTCAGTGGTCATAATGTTACGCCTGGTCAGTGTGTATTGTTGGCATTTTGTTCCACAGACCACGCTCTGGATTTTTTTCAGCATTATTCATATTAAAAACAGCCACATATTCATTTATTATTATTTTTTCATGCGAGGTGTGTTTTGCTCTTGATCACGGTTTGCTTCGACTGGTACCTTTTGAAAACGGATCAAACGATCTCTTGTTTCTATGACGGGATGTTTGCTGTGCTAATTCTTTGCCCGTTTCTTTGCTGTCGCCGTCGCTTGTTAGGTAGATGATCAAAGGCCTCGGGTGAGACGCCGTCAGCCCGGCTCGAGGAGAGGCGCTCCCGGATCGCGAGATGCCGCCTGAGAGGGGGTGCTAATGGACAAGGTGACTGATATTCTTCACGTAAAATAACTTTTTTCGCCTCTGAAGTATTACCTACTTAATGAAATTGGTAGCAATTTCAACAGACAGTGCTTTTAGCATGATAGAGAACGGGTCATGGATAAAAGACACTGACACCTCCTGTCCCGCTCGGCGCAATCTTTCAAAATAATTATTATGCCGCAGTTACTTAAAAAGCGTAGCGGTGAGGTCCGCCGCTGATTCGGACGCAGGGAGAGGTGAAATATGGCTTCTTAAATGAGACGACGATGGGCTGAATCTGGAAGAAGAAGCAGCATCCCGTCACTACCAGCCAGGCAAAATTTAGTAATAAAAAAGTAGGGCCGGCTCGATACACTTTATGTCAGACAGCGATATGATACTGCCGATACAGGGACCGATCTCCTCTGAAACTACACATCTCAATGCATCATGGGTAAACCAGCTATCTAAATACCGACGCTCAGAGTGTAAAATAAACATCACTGGCGTTCTAGCAGTTGTTTACACGGGTGCCAATCAGGACCAATCAGAAGAGAGTCGGAGAGTCGGTCAGAATCTTCCGGTATGAAGCTTCATCACTTTTAATGTGGCGATTAAAAGGGTTTAATCTGTGGCTAAACCGAAAACGGCATCCTTAGTTTCATTTCCTAATGCTAACGGATTAATCGTTAAGGATGTGAGAGAACTCCAGGCCATTATTAACATTCTTTTTCTTAAGTGAGCGACTTATTGATCCCTTGGTGAGCTGAACTTGTTACAGAAGATAAAAAATAGCACACGTAGCAAATCGGTTTTATTGAGTTTGATAATGTTTCTCATTGTTTTATTGTGTTGAAAAGGTTTTAGTTGTTTCAGTAGTAGATGTTTTCTGTTGCATTAGTTGTAGATCAGTGGCAAGACATTTACATTTTCAGCATTTAGCAGCCTTTATCCCAGTATACAGTCTGAGCAATCAGGGTTAAGGGCCTCCCTCAAGGGCCCAACAGCAGCAACCCGGCAGTGGTGAGGTTTGAACCGGCAACCTTTGGATTGCCAGTCCAGTACCCTGTACTTTGTACCCTGTACCCTAACCCCTAGGCTATGACTGGTATTCCGATATCTGATCCAGGGTTTTGGGGTCAATACAGGTACTGAGTAATAAAATCCAGACCGTAATAGACCCTGTAATGGGAAGGACAGGGAGCAGACGGCGTCTCTCTCCCTCACAGAGTTAGCGTTTCACACCCAGTGGGGACTTTTCTGACAGGAATAAACAAAAACGGCTGTAAATCAGAACCAGAGCGGGACATAGTTTCGAGCACAAGACAATTATGTAAAACCTGACACACACATGAGTTATCATCTGCGATCCTGAATTATTATGCAGACTAGTCGCTTCCATGTATCATTCTTTGTCCCTTGATTTGCTAAGTAAAGACAAATGATCCGGCCAATCCCTGTCCTTCCTGGAGGGCTCAGACTGTGAATGAAACACCAGCCGCGGCTCTAATGAGCATTTTTCAATTACATCTGTCATCTGGCAATAATACGATGATGTATTAAGCTCTATTAAATCCATGTTCATGTATTATTGTATTATTGTTTTCAGATTTAAGGGGAAAGAAATGATTTTGGGCTTTTTTTTTTGGCTGATTCCATCTTTACCGGTTAAAGGAAGCACTATCGTACTGAGAAAGAAGGAATATGGAGAAGGAATGGAAGCTAAATATGTGTTCTGTGTTTCAGTGGGTCACTGAATAAAGAGGAAGGAGAATTGTAAGGAGCTTTCAGCATAGATGACACTTAAAGTAATGGAGCCGGTCTGATTGGCTTGTTGCGGTGTCAGAACTGTCAGCTCATGACGGGTGTTTAAAACTGACACAGTGCAAGTGTATCCATGTGATGGCAGTTTTATAAGTGGCATAACCAACAGAAACATGATGCAGTTCATTATTAATATTATTACTATTCTTATTTTTATTAGTGTGTGAGATTAGTACTGTAATCTGTATTGTATAACAATTTGCATTTATTGTAATTATTACTATTATTAGTAATATTGTCAACATCATGAATAATATTATTTTTTATTATTGCATTACTATTATTGTTGTTATTGGTATTTTATTACTGATTATTTTATTGACCATAATATTAATAATAATTGTTATTATTGTGTTATTATTAATATTATTATCTGTCTATCTATCTATCTATCTATCTATCTATCTATCTATCGATCTATCTTTCTGTCTGTCTGTCTGTCTGTCTGTCTGTCTGTCTGTCTGTCTGTCTGTCT
>JAYDZG010000036.1:3069262-3084013 GCA_034509265.1 Microcambeva bendego
AATAAAATTAATAATAATAATAATAATAATAATAATAATAATAATAATAATAATAATAATAATAATAATAATAATAATTCATTAAAAAAATTAAGTACTTGGTAAATCTCAGCACTGAAATAAATAAATATATAGAACATATATATCAATAAAATAAATAAATAGGTAAATGAATCCAAATAAATAAATCAAAATAAATACATAAATTAAAACACAAATAAATAAATCTAAATAAATAGAACGGATAATTCCAAATAAACAAATCCAAATAAATAAATCCAAATACATCCATTGTTTTGTAGTTCAGGTTTAATGAATCAATTATATACAGGGAATTCATTGTGTTCGACTTTTCAGCAACAGTTTAGGGAAGGCCTGCACTGATCCCCCACTGAGACCCACTGAACAGCTTCAGTACGTCCAGCAAGCTCCCGGCCAGACGTCCAAGCATTTTTGGACCTTTAGTGTCCGTTCGTGGACGTCCAACAGGCTCGGACAAAACAGAACAAAGAGCGCGGCGTGGCCTCCCTTCCCCGCTCCTCTTTCTCCGGTGTCACGGGCGCCAGTGGCGCGGGCGGAGGGGGGTATTGGGGGGGTGAAGCAATCAATGATTTAAACAATAATGCCGCTCTCTGTATTCCCTGTCACACTCGTGCCTGCTCGCCGCTTCGAGGACTGTCACACACTGTCTCCGGCACGACAGCTTATCTCCCACATCCTGCTACTCCATCTTGTAGCTGTCCGCCAGCGTCCTCGTCCACACACACACACACACACACATGCACACACACACACACGCACACACTCCTTTCACTCCCACTCTGTAGGTCTCTCCATAGCTCACTCTCTCTTCCTCTCTCCGGCAGACTCCGTTACTCACACGATGCCTTCACTCTTAGTTAATACACTGTGTCCCTCTCTAAACCTCTTCGTCTCCACATCTACACCTCCTCCTCATCCTCCTCCTCGTTCCTAGTCTGGAGTGGAAGGACCGCTGGTCTGTGGAAGGCTTTTTGACTGGCGTTCACGAAATGCCGACGTCTTCTCCACCGCCCCATCGACTTACATTAAACCGGCGGGACGAACAAATTACACCTGCCACCCCCGGTTTGCAGGACCCACGGACCGGACAGAAACTCGATCCGAGTGTCTGTGTTTGTCCAGCGGACCTTTAATCACACTTCTGGACAGTAACGTCCGCGTTCGCTCCTCGTCCAACAGAGCCAGGGCTGAAGGCCAAAGGTTACACCAGTGGCTCCTGTCTCTAACCTGGACGTGTTGAAAGGTAATCCAGAGGATCGTTACGTCCGTGGGGTGGACCGTCTCTAGGGAACGCTAACCCGAGCGTCGTCGGGCCAGGCACGTTGACTCGGCACGGCTGGGGGTCAGGGGTCATGGGGACTGGCTAGCCGCTCAAATCTGATTCTGGAAATAAAGTATCACCATTGCCAAAGTGAGTCCTCTAATAAAGAGAAAGCACACAGGGAAATCAAAGGTAGGGATATAAATTGACTCACGAGTCAGATTCAACTGAAGAATCGACTCGTGAGTCGATTCTTCTCTTTAACTGTTACTCCTAACTTTCTTGCTTTCTTTTTTTTTAAATAAGATTTTGGGAAACACCGCCTTCCCCCTTTGCATCGTGGGCCATGTTTTCCTCAGCTGGTTTAGTTTGTCTTACCAGCCCACCAAAGTGAATCGATTCTTCAGCTGAATCTGAATCTTTTGGGATTTCAGGACCTCGACTCATGTGTCAGTAAACTAAGTATTTTAGTAAATGGAAATGCAGCTTGATGGAATAGTGGCTACCACTGTAACCTCACAACAAAGAGGTATGGGTTTGAATCGGCAGCTAGGGTCCCTTTCTGTTTGACGTTAGCATGTTCTCCATGTGTGTGGAGGTCAGTAGGTAGGTAGGCAGTAGGCAGCAAGGCAGTAGGTTTTCACACAGACCCTACGTGTCATTGTTAACCAAGCAGAATGAGCAACAGTGACCGGTTACCCAGAGGGGATCTCTCATACCTCTTAAGTCCAATATCGCCTCCTCCTCATCACTTCCCCGGGTCAAACCATGTTTACACATTTGACACTGCAGGTGGCCTCTTTAAAAATACATGAACAATAAATATAATCCATCCAATACACACACATGCCATCCACTGTGGCCCATCTGCCCTTGTTCGGTGGCTCCAGTTAAAAAGGAGAGAGGAAATGGGAATGAAAAGCAAAGCCCCCTGCTCCTCCAGGGTGACTAATATCCTTTATGTCAACATCAAGCCTAGCGTACTAACTCAGGCCCTGCATTTCACACCGGGCCCCACCACGAATCTCTATAATGAGGGCCCGTTTTAGCCCCTCGTGTCTGTGAGATGACCGACAGCCTTTGTCTCAGGTAAAGTCGCTCAGGGAAACTATAATGGGTACACGATGGTCCTTTTTCTCTTTAATTTAAGTACGACAGAAACCAAAAATAATTCCGTAATAATGTGTTCCTATCAGGTAACAGTTCCATTTCTTATCACTCATTTTTAATTACTTCTAACGCCGGTTCTAATTAAAAGAGTTTTTTATTCTCCATCAAGCTTTTCTCTCCAACGCTGATGTCTTACAAGCAATGATTCCGTCAACGCCATCTGTTTTTTGGCCATCGTTTTGGGGGGTCCTGACATGAACCTTTTCACCCACCTGAGGGGTAAACCTGCACTCCAGAGGTGCTTTAGCCAACCAAGCACATGATGAGAATCATCAACTGAACTCATGGATGATCTCAGAACTCTCCAGAACGTCCACCATTGATGATGTCATCTGTCCACTAGAGGGGTCACTTGTATGAACATCATCCAATCCTGAGAGATTTGCTAGACTTCCTATTTCAAATCAGTCAGTGAAATGTAGACCACCGTCGACAGTCGCGTTTACTCTGTGGGGAAAGGATTGCAGCGTTTACTCAGCTGAGGGATGCACTGCAGTCAGCATGGCTCCAGACATATTGAGATACTCCCAGCCAGTCTAGCAAGTGGTCATAATAACGTGACTTGACGAAGTAAATTGATTACTGGGCCACTAGGCCAAATTTGTTTGACCAAATTTTTTACCTGTCCACTAGAGGGCTCCCTTGTAACAATATGAACCCATACAGAGATACTTGAACTCCTGTCAGCAAACTTTTAATTTCAAAAAGCAATGATATTATTTATCAGTTGAAATGTGGGACCACATCTATGGCCGTGCTCTCTGTGGATCCACACAGTTTACGCACCTTCCAACAGCTGTGGGAAGCATTGCAGTCAGCATGGCTCCAGATAAGCCTGACATTATACCAGGTCCTTATAGATTGAAAACATGACTTCCAAAATATGACTATATGACCGTGAGCTTTAATTCTTTCTTTTCACCGTGTTCCACCTGTTGAATCTTTTCCTCGGCGCTCATTAGGGTGAAAGCGTGACATCTTTTAAGTTAGTTCAATGTGACATTAAAGGGAAGCGCCCCGAAATGAGATGCAATTGCATCATTAAACAAACGACCTCTCGGGAAGACAGCGAAAACACTGGCACAAGGACGAGGCTCGGAACGGGACATCCATCAATCTTAGCGGGATCAATTTTCTCAAAGGTCTCTCCAGCAGGGATAAAGGCAAACTGGGGTTAATCTGCAGAAATTATGTTCTTATTAGTAATCATTTTTCAGAGATCTAATGCCTGTGGAAGACTAACTCAAATGTTAATCAAAAGTGATAGCGAATTCTGCTCTTTTTTATCCCAAAAGAACCAGAGCGGGCGGTTTGCCAGCCGGTCTGCAAATCGAATTTGGTCTTTTTATTTATTCTGTAATCGTCTTTCCCGTTTGCCTGTTCGATTCTATTATGATGCGGTATCGTCCACAAAAATCCGGCCATCCGGGCCTTAAACGTCTTTTATTTTAGTGTCGAGGAGATTCGAAATCGTTCTTCGGCTGGACTCGAGGTGTGTGAGAATATTCACGTCTTTGACTTTCCACACGCGGGGGATAATTATTGTTATTAGCATCACGGGTGAAATCACTCCACAAGGACATGTCATGACAGTAAAACACACACACACACACACACACATTTCCTCTTCTTGTACGACGGAAAATATCTCATTATCACCTTCAATATGTTAATCAATTACGTCTTTATCGCTTCACCATCCAGCGCGGTGAGTTTTATGTATACAATTATCCACTGTAGCTCATCTGTTCTTTTGTAGGAGCGTTTACAGCTCCTGTAACAATATTGATTTTGCTGTAACCCGTGTCATTTCTATATCATAAACAGGTCCAGGCTGTCTAAACAGATGTCAGAGACAATGGGATTTAGCGTGAAGTAAGGGCAGATATAAAGGATATATGATTAGCTGAGGGCAATAAAAAAACACATGAACAGAAAAAAAGGTTCATTCTATCAGATGCCTTGTAGTGGACATAGCATCGCATTTTGGACAAGTGGTGTGAGAGGCCAGGGTGCCTATTTCTGGAGTTGCTAGAGGAGAAACAATCGGCGTGATTCCCGAACCCTGCTATCACTCATACAGATCCTCTGTGAAGAAATGCCGGCCTCTCTACCGAACACCAGGGTAAGAAAAGCATGAGGATTAACTTTGAAGTCAAAATAATACCGTCCAGGAATACTTTTACTCCTGATAGAGGGTTGGATTTCAAAGACAGGTTCACATCGGCCATCTGAGGGTCGGACCTCATCCTCTTGCCAGTATGCAAGGCACTGCCTAAATCTTGAGTTCTTGAAAATTGTCTAAATGAAGCCTTATGTTAATGTTTTGGCTTTGGTCATTTAAACTTCTGTGATGCAGCGGTAATCCAGAAAAGTACTTTAAAACCTTAATGCAACATATGCTGCCTTCAAGATGTCATCTTCTCCAAAGATGTCCAGCCTTTTTTTTATCAAGACGATGCAAAACCACCGGCTGCACACATTATAAAGGCGCAAATGTGGAAGATGAGGGTGTTAATCCGGCCTGCAGTCCTGACTTTTGCATGGGACAAAAAAAAACCCAAAACATTTTAGCTTTTTTGTCTGTTTTGAAATAAAAATCTGATTTTGTTTCACTTAAAACCAAACTTATGACAACAAAAATTATGAATTCAGTGGCGTACAAATATTCACTGTAATGTCATTAAACCCTGTGGCCTTGCGGGTGACTTATCTCTGCCCCTGCTCTGTAAATAGGGTCAGTTTCACTGCCCTCATTATAAATACATGAATCACTGTGCTTGGGTGGCTTAGCAGTCTAATACTGTAGTGCACCACAACAGCCGGGTATTCAGCACACACAGTTAGCCCTGTTTAAAAGAGGGAGGGGTTTTCTTTCCCAGCTTCCTTGCTGTAGGGTCAAGGTGTCAGTGCCAGGCGTGTCCCCCTGCATGGAGAGATCTACATGGAGGCCAAAATAAAAGCTACAGAGTGTGCAAACCTGGTGAAGACTCACAGGAAACATTTGACCTCTGTCATTGCCAACAAAGGTTTTGTTACAAAGTATTGAGATGAACTTTTGTTATTGACCAAGTACTTTCCACCATAATTTACAAATAAATTCATTAAAAATCCTACAATGTGATCTCCTGAATCTTTTCCCCTCAGTTTGTCCATCATAGTTGAAATGAACCTATTACAGACCTCTCTCATCTTTCTAAGTAGGAGAACTTCAACTATCAGTGTCTAACTAAATACTTTTTGCCCCACTGTAATATCCATTATAATTCAAAATTTCCTCTGTAAGTAACATTATTCAACTATTATAACTACTATTGAACTTTAGCATTTAAAGCTGGGAAAGACATTTCAGTAGTGGGTGTTAAAATAGGGGCTCAGATTTACTGTTAAGTTCCCTGAACTTGTAATGTAGTTTTTGGGTCATATAAGTGAGCAATAATGTCTACTAAACATTTAAAAAAAACAACAACAAGAAGAAAAAAATTCTCAAGATTTACCTCAGGTTTGTATCACTGACCCTGCTAACCTGTATGCACTTAGCTGTGGGCTAACACACTGTGCTATTTATTGTATTTATTTTTTGTATATTTGTTTTTGATTCTGAAATAATTTCTACTTTTAGCCAGAGAAATCTGATGTGATGGCAGTAAGTTACGCAGTTAGTCTGTCTGAATAACAACTGGTTGACTGTGTTTAGCATCTATTAGCTTTGATCTAGCATGGCTTAAAACTTGCTACGTGTGCTAAACGAAATGCAGCCAAAATGTATTTTGGTAAGTTTTTAAGTTTGACAGCCCGTGTGTCATAATGTGGGCGTGTTTTCTATCTACTGCTACTAAATAAATTATTAAAAACAAATCAATACTGATAATTTGATGTTGTATACTGGAGATCTAATGTGAATACAGTTCTAAGCAGTTAGCTTGCTGGATTGCAATGGCAAGCTGGTGTAACTACCATAATAGACATAAAAAAGCCAATGTATTACCCGACATAACTGATTTGATGGGAAATCATAGCGTAATGACATGCTAACGTAAGAGTGTACACATGTTGCTAGACAGTTATTCAAACAAAATAATGACAGGTCTGTGGCACTCAGTGAACTTCATTATTTAACCAAACAGTGTTGGTTCTGCTTTCCACCAATTTGCTGTCACTTCAATAATTCATGGCCAGATGAGTTTATGGCCCTGTCTGGCTAAAGCTGCTAAATCCGAACGGCCGAATAACAAGATTTTTTAGCAACGGGCTTGTAAATTACCCAGGGATTTGTCGCTGCCTGTTTGTCAGTCGCCTCGTGCTCCGGGTCATGGGTGGCATTTGCTTGCGTGTCCCCTAATTGCTGAGTCGCGCACAGACAGATGAGTGTTGATGCCTGACACGGTGAACGACGGAAGCGCTAATAATGTGCTGTTAGCAGTGCAGAAAAAAAGGATATGTTAAGCGAAGAGCGCTTCAGAGTCGCCCTGTTTGGGTTCGTTTCCGTGTTCTGGGTTTAATGATGCATGCAATCCGATTGTTGGTGTGATATCAGTGAGGTGGTATACTGGTATTAAAAGATTTGGAATTCTTTGCCCATGTAGCATGGTACTCATCTCTTTATTGGGTGTGGGGAAGGGGGGGGGGCGCTCAGCTAGTGCTGCCACCCTTCTTGGGCATCACTTTTGCTCAAACTGCTCAACAGTTTATCAGAAAGTACAAACGATTCTGTCCATTTTTCTGACAGCCGAGCTAGACTGGTTTGGTCCTGGTGGGTCGGCACATGTATCTAGAGCCATGCTATGTGCAGTGCATCCAACGGTCCCTGGAGGAATTGTGGGGGAGGGTCCATAAAGTCACCCGGACCATCATGGTCATTTGTTGTTTATATCATTTAATTAATTAATTTATTTTTTTTTGCAGCGCATACTTTCTGAGTCTGAGCTCCCCGGTTCGAAACTCGGCTTGGCCACCGGTCGACTGGGCGTCGCTCTAGCCCCTAGAATGCACAAACCAGTGCATTATAGTGCCAGTCCAAAGCCCGGATAAATCAGAGGGCTGTGTCAGAAAGGGCCTCCAGTGTAAAAAAACATCAATACATGCCAAATGATCACTGCATAATGGGAGCAGCCGAATGAATTCATTTCACTTTTGTACTCATTCGTCCTAATGTATTATGAATGCTTTCATCTTTCTGGAACCCATCACACTTCCTTTCAAGGTTTTTATCTCCTTGTCCCGTCTCATCTTGTCTCATCCCTAATACGCCAATGACTGTTTCCGTTATTTTGTCCACACCTTGTATAAAGAGGTCAACAAATCTTAACGTCTTACCAATATTCTCTCAATCATTTCCCAGCTAATGGAGCAGCAAATGGGATAACAAGGCCCTCTGGATTTGTAGGCCATCGCTGGAAATTAACACATTTACGAGCTCTATCTAAATTAAACAAATCATTGATTTTATGCAGGCGAGTTATAGTGTCATATTCTTACGCTCGTTCCCGGTGAAGATTAGTGACCGGTCATGGATGTTCTATGATTTCAGGTCCTTTTTTTTTGCCTGGCAGACCACTGCAGAGAGAAAACAAAGCCTGCGCTCTTCAAACACGCGCATTCGGCGAACTTCCCCCCCCCTGCTCGGTGTGCAACACGGACTTTTGAGTCGCATATGAAAGCGCGGCGGGGGCGTGTCCGGGCGCGGGGGGTATCTCGGAGGATTCTGCCGCTTCTCTAGCCCTCTCTCATTCCCCACTTCAGACCGTTTGATCATGTCGCACCGCTTCACTTAAAGACGGCTTATACTTTGCTCACTCCATCTGCGTTCTGTTCTTTTCTGTTCTCAGCCCCCCCGCGAGGACAGACGCCCGCAGCTGGACGACGTGGAAGGCCTTGGTGGGCTGCCGAGAACCTTCGCTTGTCTTTAAGTCTGAGACTAAGATGAGACGCAAGAGCCTTAATGGAATTTCAGTCGAGGAGGCCGAGCTGCTCCGTTCGGCTCCCATGCTGGGGAAGAGTTTCTTTTATTTGAGGCGGCCTCCGAGGTTCAGTTTCACTTCAGACGCAGGAGGAAGCAAAAAGAAAGAGAGAGGGTAAAAGTTACAAAAGTAAAAGGGTCATAAAAGAGACTCTTACTTAGATAAACTCATTAAATGTTCTCTTTCTCAGCTTTACTTTGTCAGTGAACACTGTTTAAGCCTTTATTACTTTTGCCATGGCGAGCTCAAGTGGCGTAACAGTAAAATCTGCCCTATATATGTGTTACATGAAGCTAGTCATTAAAGGGAACCTTCACTGTGTGCTCTTAGTGCAGGTCACAAACCCGGATAAAGGAAGAGCATGCAGATCATTTACAAGCATCTTCTTGGTGAGCTTGTCTGCAGTAACAAGCAAGAGAAATGCTGCTAGATTTTGGGGGTTTGGGGATTTCAATCTCGGGCAGAGGCTCAGGTACTACATGCTACATGACTCTAGCCATTATTTGGGACACATATCAGTGCACATTTAGTGCAGGTCCAAAGCCCAGATAGAAGACGGTTGAGCATTCTTAAGAGTAAGAGCCATGCTGTTATATTTCAGCTGGTTCAGGGGTTCAAATCTTAGACGAGGCTCGTAGAAACATGAAGCTACATGCTACATGAAGCTAGCCATTGGCGAGGAGACTCAGCAGTGCATCCTTAGTGCAGGTCCCAAGCCAGATAAAGAATAGTTGTGTCAGGAAGGGTGTCTTAATTATTCTGAATGTCTTGGTGAGATCTTGCTCTCCGGGGGTTCAGGGGTTTGAATCTTAGAGCAGATTGTGTGCAAATGAGAGTACGATGAAGTAATACAGAATCCACAGTTTTCATATAAGCCATGAATCAATTGTCAACCTTCATGAAGCTTGTCCCAGGTTACATGTAGAAAAAGCACCGTTTCATTTAGCTCACCCCATAAATCTGGATGCTTCCAATGTTAAGTGACAAAAATGAATAGCTGTATGAGACAGGCCGACACACACTTTTATTCCCCAGCAACACGGCTGTTAACCGGGGCCCATCTCTCCCTGTTTCCTCAAGGCACGGACCTGCGAAAGCAATAATTAAGTCATGAGTGATGGGTCAAAATAATGTCTGTTATTAAAGCCCCTGACCACTTCTGAACAATGGCTTATTGCTAGGTCTTACATTACCGGGTCCGTCTCAGAAGTCAAAATCTCCACGGTTGGTGACATGACTGTTTAAGTGGAGGAAAACGTCTGGTTCTTGCTTTTAGTACCATTTAAGTGCACAAAAATGTACACGGAGATAAAGATCCGTGATGTGGGATACATTAATTCTAACAGCAGATGGTGTTGTTACCAGCCCGGGCCCCATTTAGACCATTTAACCGGCATCTGAGGTTTAACAATGACAAACCTAAAGGAACAAATCAGGACTATTTTATATTAAACAAGCAGTTGCATTTTTCATTAAGTCCTAAGTAGTGTGATATTATATCTCAACAGCACCAGAATTCTTGAAGGATTTGAAAAATAGTTCATCTTTGTACTTTTTATTTGATTTTCATGTTTTACCACCAATTTTTGAGACAGTATCTCAGACCCAGTATGTCTGGTTTTCCCGAAACACATCCCATGATGTCTGTACATACTCTGCTAAGGATTTCAACTCTAATGCCAATGATATTACGATAGTCCAGTCCATTTCTGTATCCCCTCAGCACTCTTAAGCATTTACATAGGAGCGTTGCCTGGTTGTAGAGCTTTGGGTTATCAAAGGAAAGGTTAAGAGATCAAAGGCTCGGCCATGCAGTCACTGTTGGGCCCTTGAGCGAGGCCCTTCACCCTTTCGGATGGTCAACGCTGTCCACTGACCCCAGCTCTAAAACATCACACATGTGTAAATCTATACATGACCAATGAAGGCATTCTATGGCCTGGTATTGACTGATTATAGACTGGTGCTGTCCCAGGGACCTGCTTTCGATCATCACATCCGGTCTCTGTCTCTGTTTTACTTTGTTTCTGCATTTCAGCTATTGTAGGTGTATGTACAGGAACAAACAATCCCCGTAGACATACTTCAAAGTCTTGTGAGAAGCCTATTGAGAAGTGGCTCTATTCAGGTCACACTATTTCAGAACGTCCAACAAACCCATGGTCGACAAGACATCAGACTTGTCATATAATATGTTATCCAATAGAAAATAGCTCAATCTGTTAACATCTAAATGTCAAATGTGAGTTTTTCCACATAATTTGTCTATATTCTCACCTTGTCTGACTCTGATACCTCATCTAGTGACTAATGAGCTGTTAGCATGTAAATAGTGAAGTGAAAAGACACTATTTGCAACTGAATGAGCCTCTCCAGCTACTGTACCACAACTTTCAACCCTCCAGAGATCCGGCCTGGCTCGTAATGGAGCCGCGCTCACACGCCTGTTACCCGATAGAGTCCGGGGAGAACGTAAAAATGCTTTAAATCAAATGAGAGTGAGTCTGTGAGAGTGTGCGAGAGAATATGTCTGCTTAAGCCCGGCTAAGAGTCGTCACATCAGAAGCACTTTCCTCAGCCGGCCCGCGTCAGTCCATTTAGAAGCGACGTTTAAGAGACTGGGGCCTGAAATTTGATTTTGAATGGAGAGGGACCCGAGTCGCGGATGGCCTTTTTCCTCCCCGTGCTCCAGCTGAGGGCATTAGCAACACAACAGAGTGCTAATGGTGAGCATCAGTGCCTGTGTGTTGCCTTATATGTCATGCTGTCATCACCTTGTGTAAAATCTCCACCGGTGGCTAAAGTTCAATTGTCTTTGAAAATGTGTGTAATGGGGTTTCTAAAGAGAAGGGGGCTTGTGCTGGAAGTACTGAATGGATGTATGGTGGATGAGATTGATAAGGTTGTATTTTGGAAACATGCAGTAATAACGGTCAATCAGTTCTACATAAAACTTTTCAGGGTTCCCTTTGGTGCTGCACGGACCATTTCATGAGCCGCTGGTTTATTTTGAATCCCATTTGGTGCTTCCTGCCAGGCTGGGAACCCAAACAGGTACAGTGTGACTGGGAGGTGAAAAAAATCTTTTAAAAATATGAAAGTCTCTGAGAGTCAGGGTTAAAAAAAACGTTACATTATGCTAAATCGCCTATAGTAGCTAGCCGTGCTGTATAGATAAACTTTAACACATATCTGCTATTTATACCAAGGTGGCTAAAGTTTCACACTCGTCCAGTCTAAGCTCCGTGTCTGATGTGTATCGGATATTTATCGAACCAGACCGGTAAGAGCCTGTGTGTTCGCACCAGAAAAGAATCGTAATCTGCGTGCAAAGCTTTTTATGGCGTATCCACCTCAGGGGGTAATGAGAGCAAAATACATGGGACTGAACTTACTAATGAGTAACCTATTTCTACAAGTACACACTGACCAGGCTTATGTAAGGTCCCATCAAAGCGTATCCCAGTTCATATTGTTCTTGAATGGCGTCATTCGTATAATGTCAAATGATATGAAGATAATACTTCACAAGGAGTTTAGTCCTTGGTTCAACCACATACCAGATCTAGTGTCAAGATCACACACCCTTGATCTGATCTCTAGTCTAACTCGTCCAATGTCTCTGTGTATGTATTAATTCACACCGGTGCTATGCTAAGTATGCAAATCTTTGTTCAGGTTTATTTCACCTTTGTGTCAGTGAGGTAATGAATGTCCGTTATCCACCTTTAATGTATTCACACATTAGTTTGGTGTAAGATCTGAGCTACAGGGGTGCTCCCATTAACACATCCTTGATCCGCCGGATGCCCTTTCTGACACAGCCCTATTTATCCGGGCTTGGGATCGACACTACCTCACATTTCGCATTTTATTCATTACGTTTAGGTCGGTGAGGGCATGTTGGTCGGAGCACAGCAGACATGTTGGCCTATATGTACACCACATCTGGGCTTACTTGCACCCCTGTTACCTTATTACTGACAACACAGTTTTTAATAAAATATATTTGATTATAAAAGTATAGGAAAGCAGCATGAATAAATCAATTAAAACATGTATATTCCTATAATTGTAAACAAGAATAGACAACCATTATATAGGATCGATATTTAAACGATTTTGAATAAGCTACCATTCTGTTCCTAATGAATACACAAGCGAAGTGCTGCCGGTGTGAATAATAACGGACACCAACACTAAAGCACAAACACTCACCAGATTTCTCACCGATTTTGCCTTTAAAACACACCGTGTTTCTTTCCCCATATCGTCCTCCTCATAGTGGCTGCGTGAAGGACCTGATTCGCCCCGAACGTGTCCGAAATCCCGGCGGGGAAGCCGGAGAAGGGGAAGGAAGGGGGGCTGGAGTAAAGTGGGGGAGTGTTGAGACGATAGGAGACGCAGGTCAGTCAGTGAGCGGATCGGGCGCTGAGCGGCAGCACTGCACCTCCGACACAGCGCACCAGGACCCGTTAACGCTCCCACCTCCTTCTCAAGCGTACACACACTCTCTCTCGCCTCGTCTTGCCCCTCGGTGCACATTTTACCCCCTCATCGATACGCGCAACCGACCCGACCCGGAGAACTCGGCCCAGTGCGGAGCTCGGCTTGCTTCTTTGCGCACCGCAAACTTTTTTCCAGAGCGCTGATCGCATCTTTCTGCGCGCCTGGTACGGACCGCGGGAAGAAAAAAAAGTTTCTCTGGCTAGTGCGGGATAAAAAGGAACATCAAGACCTGCTGAGGAATTATCTCGAACCCAGTGAGTCCTTTTAAATGCATTGCATTTTACACCGATTTGCGCGATTTCTTCTTCTGCGCTGTTTTGTCACGCTTGTTGTTAAATGTTTGGCGTGTTCGTATTGATACTAACTTTAATGCATGGAATAGTCTGGAATTCAACCGTCTTAGGAGTTGTTTCATGTTTTATCACCTGTTATACGATTTGTCATACGTATAGCGCCATGTGTGTTCTTTGGAAATAAATGCGCTCAGGGTTCACATGACTTTGCTCATATGTGGGGACAAGTTCTGTCTTTATGTCCCAGAGAAACCTTAACAGATCATGTCTTACTTTAATCCCAGCCGTACAGTCGACTTATTGTGTTATGTTAATTGTAAGTCTGTGCCAACACAAACAGAGCTAGTTAGGATGTACAGCACGTTTAAATACCAAGGGCTACATCGTGAGCAAGTGATTGCTGAGAATAAAAGAAAACAAAGTCCTTTAAGAAACCAAAGTGCAAAGTTTTTACAGAGCCAAACCAAGAATCTCTTATTTAAGGTCATCTGATGCTTATTTAGTCCTCGGTTACACACAGTAAGTGCTTCCCATGAATGTGGGTTCGGGTTTATCATCTGCACAAAGACTACACAAAGTACCCGAAGTTATGTAGGACCAAGGACTCACAGGGATTTATGCCAAACAACTATTTGCGATTCAGTCCAAGCCCGTGAAAGCATTTTTAAACGAGCCTTTTCTCTTAAAGTTTATAAACCAGAATGGTTGTCTGCTGGAGAAGCAGCCTGGAAGTGTGGCACTACTTTTGGTTTTAATGGAACCCAAGCGTCTGCAAGCCCACACACCGACGCTCCAGTGTGGCGTCTCATAACGTCTTCCAACCTCAAACGGAAGGAACCAGCTGGAAATCCCAGTGCTGTCTTAACACCAGTCCGAGCTGGTGAGGGACAGTCAACGTGAAGTGCTGAGATGTTTTATGACCGAATTTACGGCCTCGTCGGTGATCAAACCGGGAATTAAAGCGCACGTTAAAGTGCACACCGAGCCGATGTTGCGGGTAATTAATATTTGTGAGTGGAAGTCGTGGCTTTGGGAACACACACACACACACACACACACACACACACACACACACACACACACACACACACACACACACACACACACACACATTTCAACACTTTGCGGGCTCTTTGCAGAACTTTTTGCGTATTTTAATTTAACGCGCTTTATCGCTTAGTGTTTGTGGAGCACAGGAGAACATGTTTAGATCATTTAAACACTAATACACAGTGAATATAAAACCATACAAGATTTCTGCTTTACCAAGAAATGAGTGGATTTTAAAGTTCGCCAAAGCGTTAATTGGCCTCGAGTTTTTTCACTTTGACCATCCAATGAGACATGCTCGAAAAGTTTCATTTTTTCCTCTTTTTTGATCGATTATTTATAATTAATAATAACAACAATAATTAATAATAATAGGATTATATAATTTCATTATTATTATTATTATTATTATTATTATTATTATTATTATTATTATTATTAGTAGTAGTAGTAGTAGTAGTAGTTT
>JAYDZG010000036.1:3093624-3114712 GCA_034509265.1 Microcambeva bendego
GGGTTCAGCCCTATCACTGCCAGGTTTCTACTGCTTGTAATTTAAGGTCACGAAAGTTGCTTTTTTGCACGTATCCGGGTGTATATATACCTGGCGTACCTTGGTTCGACTGTTACAAGATGCAAGAGCCCACAGAAAAAGGAATGGAAGGAAAAAGCGAGAGATGCAAGCACCCTTGATCGAACAGATGAGAGACAGGGGCAGCCAGCTGAGACTGATCGGATAAAGAGCCCGGCGTACAGGCAGGGAGGGCTGTGAATGACACCCGACAACGAAACGAGAGAGAGAGAGAGAACGAGTAGGAGGAAGAGCGGCAGACAAAAGGAAGCGTCTCATCTAGAATTTCTCCTCTGAGGGGGTCTCACTTGAAGCCGCGCAATAGGCAAGCGGTCAAAGCCGGGGAGGCAGCAGTGTCAAAACGTGGTCGCCGTTTGTTCGGGACAGTGTCCGGTTGGGTGGTTGGATTATGACGCCTCGTCCAGGCTCAGATTAACAGCGAGATAGTGGCTAGTCGAATTCCGGCCCCCTCGGTGCATTTTAATCTGATGCTCAGAGTATGCGATAAGGGGCAATATGAGAGGGGATTAGGGATTCTCTGGCTTGGGAATCGGGTGGAGAAAAAAATGAGTCAGAGAATGAGCGTTCTGTGCTTCTCATTCTCTTTTGCTCTTTCTCTCACACTCGCTTTTTTTAGGGCTGTATCTAATTAGATTAAATCTGAGGCCTACCAAGGACCTTAATGCGATTGCATTTTCAGCACCGGCAGAAGCAACTTAAATTGGGTTTCCCTTCACTGAGTAACTTGCTGTAGCCTATCACATCAAGAGGAGTGTCCATCTACTTGGTGTTTGGTTGTATGAATGACAGAAGAGAGTCCGTATTGCAGAATCTCCAAATGTTCATAGAATGGAGGATAACAAACATTATTCTGTATTGTTATTCAGGGAACCTTGATTTGAAGGAATTGTAGCCCCATAACATTAACATTAAATCCATGAGGGATAAGTAGTACCTAGTTTCCTCTAGGAAGTGCACATCCTCATTCACTGTCCTCATAGGTCAATTCCCATGTCCCTTACTTTCATGTGTCAGTCTAAGCCGAATGATTCCCATGACTCAAGAACTATTGTGAGCCTTGTCGTTAAAGACCACAGACCAAGGGTGTGATCTTGGTAAAAGGTTCCACTTTGCTTGGGCCTGATGGCACAGCAGCATGATCCTTAGTACTGGGTACTAGGTTCGCTGATAGACACCACCGAGTCTGTTTTCTGATGCTTTTTGGAGGGGTGTCCTCCCACCACAGAGACTCACTGCAATCGGGAGGTAATTGGTACCAAATTACATTCTCATCAGTCGTTTTATCAATGAGGGAAAAAGCAGGTCCGGGTCAGCCTGGAAACACTGAGCACAAGATAGGACAATTCTAGATAAGGTGCCTTAGTTTTGCGTGTGTGAGCAACAGCTGGTTTGAAGATGGATGGATGGCTGGCCTTTCAACCAGCACACATGCAGACGTTTACATGACAGAACCCGACCAGGTCACTTCCAATCCAATTCCCATCCACAAGCCCAAAAGCATAAAGGGACAAACTGAAAGGTAATGGCATGAATAGAAAAAAAAGATAAAAGAAAACGATAAAACTGCGGAAAGCAACACGGAAAGAAATGGCGAGGGGACAAGCAATGAGCTGAAAGGCAGACGGCAGCTGCCTTCCTGAGCAGCCGAAATAAAACAAGGGGGAAAAAATCCTTAAGACAACAGAACGCAGCCACGCAGGCTTCCTTCCTGATGTGCCCGAGCAGTGAGCTGTGTGGGCCTGTCACCATAAATCCCCCACTGATTTACAGGGCAGCTCCACACTTAACCCTCAATGCCCCTGTCCAAACTGGAATTATGCTTTATCTCCGTCTGGTCTGTTTGCCAAAGTCCTTCGAGGTGATGCTATTTTTAAATGAATTCCGTTGTCTGTTTGCGCTCTCATATTTAGGTTGGATTGTTACAGTAACGACGCCAGCGGGGACTCGTTCATCCACCCGAAGACGCATTTCCCCAGATCTCTCTGCAGTCTTCTCGCCGCTCCACGGTCGCCCGTCAGCCACCGGCTTTAAGCCTTTAATTATTTGCCGGCGCTCTTGCTCGCCTCCTTTTCTTCCTCACGTTGCTTCTCTCCTCCGTTTCCTCGGTCGCAGTGATTGATTCTTGTTTTCATGTTTTTCGATTCGCCAGGCGTATATCTGTCGGGGAGCGTGTGCTTATTGTGCTGTCTTCTTCGCCTTTTTCGACGCTCTGAAGAGCAACGAGTGCTGACAGCTGTTAAAACACACTGACTTCTTTTCTCAATGCTTTTTTTGTGGTTCTGTCAGAGAGCGGGTCGTGCCGGTGTGTTTGCGTAGCCTTTGGAAGGATGAAAAAATATATATAACGTTATGGGGGGGGGGGGGAGCAGGAGCGTCTTGGGTTGAAAGACTCTGGAAGATCTAAATAAAAGACGGAAATGTAGAATTGTAGAATCGAAACACTTCTGCAAACATAGTCATGCGTAGAACTTATTGCAGGTGGTACTATCGGCCAGTCAGGCTCCTTCACAAACATGACTGGCTAATCTCTAAGGGTGGTGATAGCTGAAATAGCCTAGTTATCGATTGGGGCACTGGTCGCTTGGGTTCAATCCTTGGTTTTAGTTTATGTCTGTGAGAAGTTTGGCTAAATTTAGTAAATGTATTTATTAATGCATTTTAACAATTTTATTTAAAATTTGTTTAGACAAGAGCTTTTTAAAAGACTGAGTGGAATTAGCAGGCATAACTAAATTAATAAATGATAAAACAATATTTAAAAAGTAATAATAATAAAAGTACATATATATTATGATATAATATCATTAATTTTATTAATATTGATTTATTATTTATTAATTTACTTTAATAATAAAACATATTATAAAGTATATACATATTATATATATATATATATTCATGATATAATATTGACAATTATTTCATGAAGCAATTTTTTTTTTATTTTGAAACCCCCCCATATTTCACCTTTGTCAAATAAAGAGTTAACGCATAGGAGAATAAAACATAACCACCCATGCAAAAATTCTCTTTTCTCTTCCGGTCTTCCTGTTCCTGTTGGTCTCCACGCAACCTTTCTCCCGTCACGGTCTGGTGGCGATGTTAAGTTCAGTAAGAGTGTTCTAATAATTAGAAGAGTCGCGGCGGTTCTGTGCTTACCCAGATGTTAAAAGGCTTGTCCTGTCAGTTCTTCATCCCTCCCATCATCCTTATATCCTGCTGTTTGTGTCTTTGTTTCTACTCCTGAACCTCTGCTTTTGGTCAAGCCGTCATGTATGGATGAACCGGCGTCGGCAGCATCGTTTACCAGTCCTACTTTACCTTCTACCCTTTTTAACCCTTAGGTACCTAACATAGTACAGTTTCTAGTCCAGACTGTCCAACAGCTGTTGTGAGCATCATTCAATTACAGACCAGAGAGAGACAAACATACATACTTCTGTATTTGAATTCTGTCCCTATGTCTCAACCACCGCCCTCCACCACCCACCCCTCTCTGGGTGGTAGGGGACAGCAGGTGTCAGTGCACCAGCCCGTGGCTGAATGTGTGCGAGAAGCACTGGACTGTGCCATTGTTGCGGCATGACGCAGATCAAGGATTAGCACTTCCTGCCTGTGCTTTGTTGGCCGTCTTGCTTGAAATGGACACAGCCAGCATCTGGGAAATTAACGGGGGGAAATGAGATGTGTGCATGAGGACTGGCAAAGGAACAGCTGGGGCCTGGGTGCGAGGCTTCAACCTGTGCCTCATGTCTCAGTTATAACTGTACAGGAATAAAGCTGGGTGGTGCAAATATAGAATGTCTGGATGTAAACGCCTGACTGGTTAATAGCTCTGTGGATTCAAAACTTGGATCCCAGACGTAGTAAGATTTCCCACTGATTTTCATCTTATTACTATGTAATAATACAGTAATAACGTTATTTGGTTGTGAGGCTGATTCTACACTGGAATGGGGGTCCTAAAACATCACTTATTATTTCCTAAGCAGGCTGCAAATCGGCCCACGTCTTGCACTCCCAGGCTTTGGGTCAGCCTCATCCTTTCCCATGGCCCAGCTTTTTGGAACCTACAGCGATCTAGGAGACTGGCCCGCAGAGTCCCTTTGAAGCCTGCAGATCTGTTTTGATGCTGTCCCAAGATCACATGGCCCGTGCCAGCAGATCCGGTTCCGGGCCACCGACAGAAACCTCTGAGCTTTTCTTGACAGAGCACCCCCCCCCCTCCCCCGTTCTACCCTCGCTGAACCCCGTCTGATGCAGATGTGCTGAAATCTTTGTCCCCCCCAGAGTGCCCTAAAGAGGTAGGGGTTGAAACCCCACTTGCTGACCGTTCCACCACCCAGATCAGGCTTGTACAGCACAAGTTCTATTTTTTGCTCCCTCCTCCTCTTTCTTCCCCCGCCCCGCCCGTCCTCGTAATCTAATCTTCTCTCGGTTTGCGAGCTCAGTCTTCTGTGACAGACTTGTTTCCAAAAAGCACCTCGTCTAAAGGACACGGAGATATTACATATATTTATTACGTCTCTTAAATGTGAATTATTTAATACGAGTGATTACCAGGTGGAAAGTACCACGTCTGGGTGGCATCTGCCTAACCTCAGCTTTAAAAAACCCTTGTATTCTTACGCCTGAGAGATCTGTTTAAAATGAATGTTTTCGACTGTTGGTGCACCACAATCGCTAACAGGGGGGTTGTAAAATTCAAGTGCTTGAACCTACCTGCTTCAGAATGCTTAGCGCTTACGTGGCTCTATTATTTTAAGCGCTGCATCAGTGCTTATTACAAGTGGAAGGATCTATACAGAGGTTCGGTGTCAGAATGCCAATGGCCTCGACATTTCCTCGCATTAGAAAGTGTTGCTAGTTTGTCGTCACTTTCCGTGGCGGCGCTCGCGGCAGCCTGATTAATTATTTAGTGCCGTGTATCATCTATTTACCTTAGTAATCCATCTGTCAGCACGCCTATTGATCCGATCCTGCATTCTAATTGTGCATCTTCTCGGCACGGCTGGCTCATATTTAAATGCGGGGCCTGTCACCCAGCCCGGCCGTGTTAGCTCCGGCGTCTCTGGTCAGCCGTTGGCAGTGAGCTACAGCTGGCTTGTAGAAACTAGAAGGTGGAGGGGTTTCTGTCACTCTCAGGTGTGACCACGTTGTTTCTTCTGTCACGATGGATCTAAAAAAGGGTCTGTTCTGTATGGCTGTGGTGGCAGTCAGAGGAAGCAGAGAAAGTCAAGGGAAGAAAGTATGAAGGATCCAGTTCCCTGTTTCAGTCCTGTTTCTTATACTAAATTGGTGGCTGACTTTATCTTGCTGTGGTTTTCACTTCCACCATCATCTGTCTGTCAAAGTCCAGATGTTTGTTCAGACAGATTACACAGAAAAGTGTCCAAGAACTGTAGGTCAGGTCCAAAAACAAGACATTTACATTTTACAATGGCTGTTGTTGTGTTTGTGTATTTAGGATGGACAACCTGTTAAAAGTGTCACTTAAAGACCCCCCGTGGCACCACGCGAACCCTCCCAATTCAGATTGTACACGGTTGTGCCAATTCCGGGCCACTGGGACGTCCGGCAAAAACAAGAACCTTAGAACGTAAAGCAGAATTAAATTTTGAATGGACTTTATTGTTTCCAAACATAATCAGGACATACAAAAGCTAACACTTTGAGCTTTCATGATTATGTAGAAATTAGCAAACACCCCATCCCTCATAAAGGCTCCTATTGTTGTTGACTGTAATGGAGTTCAGGTCCAAAATCAAAGCGTCTACCTTTTACGATGGCTGTTTGTGTATTTAGGAAGGGCAACCTGTCAAAAGTGGCACTTAAGCCCTAACAACATGCATTTTGAACTAATTAAACTCAGTGTATATTCACATTTGTTTGCCTCTGCAGGCGTGTAACATTGCCGCTAATTAGCGCATCACCTCGTTACCCTGCATTATCGCCGCATCACTTCCGCATCTCTGTAATCGTTTGCGAGAACACACTCGGTTAACTAAAGGTGTGGGAGTTCGAGCCCACGGGCCGCTCCTCCGACGGCTTTAATCGAGGCGGACGCTCACGCTCCGAACCCGGCGATCAGTAAACACTCACCGAGTTAATGACATCAATCAATGGCCTTTTAAAACTGCAATTTGATAATTACAATCATCAATGCCTGACGGCGTATACATTACAGGCCGCTCTCGCCTAACCCCCATCATCCCTCCCTCTCTTTTTACTTCTGCTTTTATTTCACGAGAATGGATCCCAGGCCCTATTACGCTGTCAGCCGAGAATGCGTTGGAATCGAACCCCTCGCGCGCAGGCTATCATTTTACCCAGGCTTCTGCGTCCGTCAATACCCGACATCTTTATACAGGGGGAATTTTAAGCAGGGAAGAAAAACTTAACTCTGGATTAAAATGGAATTCCAGTTTCACAGGATTGATTTCTTGTTCCTTGAGTTTAATGTTCTTGCGCCCTTTGAGCAATTCGGAGCCAGACCTGGAGACGACATTTGCCAGCCTGAGGTGTAAAAATAAAAATAAATGTTTTATCCGGGCATTAATGATGCCCATCTCAGTGTGACCGCATTGTCTTGTGGGGGTGTGTACAATCTTCTTAACCAGAGACTCCCCTGCATCGCTTTTCCCCCATCAAAGCCTTTAAGTGCTTTTTTTTCAGTTGGTCATTTTCAGCCTCTGAGGTCTCGGGGCCTGGTGACCCTTCTTGGAACAATTTTAAAGCCGCGCACGCAGGGCCGAAAATCGCTGGCGTCGAAAATGACACCTGAACGTGCTAAATGTGGGCTGAGGGGGGATTTCTCTTCATCTGGAGCCCCCCTTCTCTCAGTGTCGGTGTATTTTGAGGAGTTAAGATGCCTTTCGGTGTTGCTCAGACAGCCCAGCGGGTCTGTTTGGATACAGCCAGAATAATATCACACCCCCTTACTAGAATGCCCGGCATCCCTTGGTTCAGAGCAGAAGAGAGCAAATCTGTCACTTCTTCTCTGACCAGACACCCCTCTGACCCCTATTCAGAGGAATATTGATTTTCCAAAGCTCTGCCGAAAAACAGAGGAACCGGGGAGGGGGGTACGGTAATGGTGGACGCTCACCGTGCCTCCGTTGTGCCTCTCCCACCAACATCAAACGAGGACAAATAATCAAAAGGCACCGAGACGTGTTGCCAGCACGGCATGAATCCTCCATAAGTGAGTTCCTGTGCCGCAGCGTTTGCTTGTTTCTTGCGTGTGTGTGGGCTCAGTTTGAAGCATGACTCCTTTAACGTGTGTTTACCGGGCGGCGCTCTGATCCGGAGGAGAGACCCGTGGAGCAGAGAGAAACAAAATAAAGCAGCCGCGCACAAACAAACAGCGTCCGAGGAGCATAGCCCGGGTCTCACACGGGGCGTCCCAAGCCCTGCATCCAAATCCTGAGGGAAGACAGATAGAAAGTCTGGAGAGTTTGTTTTCTCAGTCGGACTTACGGTCCAACTTCAGAGAAGACCGTTACTCCATGGCGTTCGCTCACACGTGTTTGTATATCAGGCGGCGGCCACCGGACGAGACCGTTTGATCTGTCTGTTGCCCTGCCAGTGAGCGAGTCCTTCCCCCATCTACCTCCTCTGAAGCAGTCGCTACGAACCGTTTGCGAATTGTTTGAAAATTCCAAGAATAGCAAAAAAAAAAAATTTCACTGGTCTCTGGAGCAGCTGCAGGGATGTTTTGGGCTTGCCAAGGGGCAGGTGAAGGCCATTGGAAGGTCTCTGCAGTGCATCCATGAGTCTTCTGTGGGACAATTTTCTCTCACAGGATAACATATTGCTAACTGGCTATGAATAGTCCTTCGGTCAAGGTCATGCTCGGAGCTTCACTTGAATCTGGGACCAGTTTACTTCTTGATGTCTCCCAGAGGCAGAAAAAGCGGCAGTGTACATTTACTCTGGTTTATCCTGCAACACCCATATTTCCAATACCCATCCAATATCCGCCAATATTCCAATATCCCCAAACATCATATTCCTCCAAATATCCCATAATATCACCCCAATATTCCTCAATACACCATAATATCCGTCAATATCCCACAACATCCCCCAGGATCCCTTAAATATCACCCAGTTTCCTTCCATATCCACCAATACCCCTCAATATCCACCAATATTTACCCAATATCCTTTATTTACTACACTTGTTTGGTCCTTTAAAAGAAGCTAACACATCTACGCTACATGTGTTTAGGGTAAATCACTCTTTTTTAGACACCCAAGCAAGTTGAATTAGCATATGGTCAATATCCTATGTTTCGTGCGTGTCTTAAGGCGTGTCGATGCAATTCCGAGCCGGGCCACCATATGCTAATCGCATTCTGTCGATAGCGTGACGTGATCATCCGGCCCATCCGCTCTGGGCCGTCCGGCTCGGGCGCATCCATCATCCTGCGCTCCTTGTCAATAAGCGCAGCCCATGCTAATGGTGGCATTTAAACAGCGGCCCTGACAAATTAACCGGCATTGCTTCACAAGGGTTAAGTATTCATCACACGTGCCTTAAGTAGCCGTGGATTTATCCGCCTGTGTGCCCCTACGATGTTCGTGCACCTGGAGATCTGTCAGGAATCCTTCAAACCAGCCCACGCTACATCGCTCTGCCTGACCTGCAGACCCGGAGGTTAAAAATACACCCCGCTCCTGGTTCGACAAATGTGAAAGTCTTTGCTTGATGTATCTTTCAGACATACACAAAGTCGCTGGTCTTGTCTTAGCATGTGCCAAGTGTGCCCAAGATGAAAGCCTTTATGTTTCCTACCATCCGACCCTCTTGATTTCAGCCCCCCTTCACCTGTCCCACTTCTCTTTTGGTTTTCCTCTCTCTTTCTTATTCTGACTGTCCATCAGGGGCTCATGAATAATTCACAGCACTCTCCTTCATCTTTGTCACCTTGCCTTCTTATTCGCCACCTTGCGCCCCCTCCTCTCCCTCCTCACTTCCCCCACAGAACACCCCATAGAACACCCCCCCCCCCCAACCTGGGACCACACACACTCCCTTGGTACTATCAGGGCTATCTATCCCTCTGCAGCCCTGGCTCAGTGGATGCTCATTCAATCAGAAAGTGCTTCCTCTGTGAGCTCTGTTTGAGGTTCTAATTAATACCTAGTCTTTTTTAAGCATTCTCCCACGTTTGGGTTTGTGCAAGCTTTGGAAAGGTATTGCCGTGGTCTAGAAAGTGAACTGTCCCCAAACACAGCAGATAAATCTTGGAGCTTTACTCAAGGACCAAACAGTGGCTGCATGGCAGAGCCCGGATGTCGAACCTAACCTGCGACGAGCTTCTATTCTATATTTTAAAAATGTTGTTCATAAAAATGAAGTTTTATTAGCCTTTTTGCTTTGACCTGGCCTCCCAGTGCACGTTTAGTTGTTTTTGCCCATGGTCCACTTGTAAATTTCTCCTGTGCTTTGATTTAATGTGAAACATTACGTAGATGAAGGCAGATTGAACGTCATGGGCCTCGGGAGAGCTCTCGAGCAAGTTTTTTTAGGAAATACATCTCTATCTATGCATCTCTCTGAAGTTCAACATATAACTGATTTTATTCGGTAAATGATCATAAACTTATAGACCTTCCATCATTAAATGCTTTACTATAAGTGTTTACACAATGAGGAAAACAAGCTTTAGTGTATGAAGTACAAGTTTCCAAGTGTGTGTCTGTGTGTCTGTGTGTGTGTGTGTGTGTGTGTGTGTGTGTGTGTGTGTGTGAATGAGCACATTTGGATTCCTCAGCCGGTCTCATTGGTGTGAGGAGCGACCCTTCAGAGACCCCCAGTATTTCCAGTAAACAGAGTTTAACTCTCCCCCGTATCACTCTCTCTTGGTCTTCATTCGCATGGCTGTCTTCAACACCGAGGCCTGGGCCACTCTCCCCACTCTGATTATTACATTAAAAAAAACATGTCCCCTCCACTTTCTCCAACTACTCCACACTGAACTGCGGAATCAGCAGCGACTCCCTCGGCCCGTCGAGAGTAAGATCAATCGGGCAGCTCGGTGATGAATTAGAAACATCGGGGGCCAGAAGGGAGGCGAGAATCAAGATGACAGGATGCAGGATGGCTTAGCTGCGGTGTAACACACAATCACACGCTAACAGCATCCGTGTGTACAGTACACACCCGGAGACGGGTCTCACCTTCTCCCGAAATACGTCTGGGTTATATGTTAGTACAGTATGAAATGTCTGGACTGGATTCTGTAGTAGTTTTGTGAGAGTTTTTTGGCAGTTCGGCTCAATGGTCCAGAAAACCTAAATCGAGTCGCTACCCTCGGGCTTCTTCTGGGAGCTTTTAAACCCCCCCCCTAAAAAAAATAGAAGTGACATAAACTGACACGAGAATAAGTGAATCTGTGAAGTGTGAGTCACTGTAATGTCTGGTTCAAAACCCATAAGCCTTGACCAAAATGGTCATTAAATAATGAATAAAAAATAATTATATTTTAAAACATATTATAGCGTTCTTGAACTTTTTCTAGGAATGTTTACCCTTTTAAAAAACATAGTAGCAAGTAGAGTGGGTTCTTTAAATCGGCATTAGAATCAGTGAATCTGTAAGATTTGTTTTTTTGAAGAGTTTTTTTTGTCCAGCATGTTTGCCTGATTTAAAATTATTTTATTTATTTATGAAAATCAATATGAATAAAACTTAAATAAATAATTGCCAGACCTGTGTAAATCCCTGCAAAGTCTCGAGTTGTTTTATATATTTCATATTGACAAATCCATATTAATCCATTTATTACAATCTGTGTCAAATGTCCCTGAATCAATTCCTGAATCGACTCAATGTGAATCAAACTTTTCGAAAGTTGATTCCAGGATGTAAATCACACCCATGAGCCAAGAACAGAATGAATCGGCTAAACAAAAATACACAATAATTTATTAGATTGCCACTGAGTCGATTCCTGAATCGACTCAATATGAATTGAACTGAAATAAATCAAATCGTGCCATCTTGGGCCTTAAAGAATTTAAAGCATTGGTATCCTTGCTTGTTGCAGAGTGCCAGGTTCTTCTTTTATACCCACAGTACTTTGTTCTATTTCCTCTGGTTTCACACAGGCTGGCTAGATGTACTGCAAGTGAGAAATGAATTCTCTCTCACTCCTCTCTAGCTCTCTCACTCGGTCAGTCTTTCTGTCTCTTCTCCAATAAATTCATTGTAACAATGACAGCTCCCTGTTCGCAGGCTGCCCGCCCCATCTAGCCGTGCCTCGAGTGACAGCTTTAAGGCTCGTTTTATTTAAGGCTGCCTGTAATTACACGAGTTTTTTAGCATATGTACAAAGAGATATGATTCATCTGCCAAGTGGGAGCTGGTAAAACAGAAAGGGAGGGCGAGGGAGATGAGATACGCTTCGGCAAATAAAAAAGGAGCGTGCGTTCCTACGAAACATTCCCCTTATTATGTCTCATTAGAGGCAGAGCCGAGATAAGGCTAACGTGGGCCGTGAATGAGATCTATTGCCGCCCGATCTGAAAGCCTCCGACGGGGGAATCGCTGATATCTCACACACCGTCCGGGGGTTGTTATTATACCTCGTTGAACCGGGGGCAAGAAAAATGGCTGCCCTGTTTTCCGGTGCCGACCCCACGTCGTGGAAGAGAACAGATAGCGGTTAGCATGGACGAGGCCCCCTTGGTGCTAATTGGAGCCGCTTTTATCGGGAAGATGTGTGTTGAGGTGGGGGGGAAAGAAAAACCTGACAGGGCCCGTTAATCCCGGCCTATTGTTGCCGCTACGGGAGAGCCGTGTTGGACAAATCACCCGGGGAGAGCGCCATAAAACCGTGCCTCGGCCACATAGGCTAATGGGTTATGAGCTGCTGAGCCACTCACCGCACGCAGGAGAGCGACCGTCTTCCTGCCGAATAAATCAACGGCAATTAGTCGCATGCACTCATGCGGGAGGTGCAAATGATCATTAGCTGTAATTATCTGGAGTGCTAAATTACTACCTGTAGTTGGTATTTTGATAATAAGAAGGAAAGCGATCATCTAAAAGAGCCGTGATGGGCTTTTCTAGCTTTCAGACCAGTATTCAGTGTTTGGTCACAGAAAAGAACGGATCTTATCCACTTCCCAAAGCGTCATGATATATTAGTGAGTAATGTCCCACTACGGAAGTAAGTGTGTGAGTGTGTGTACACGCTATGAGTCAGGCTTCCAAGCACACGACTCTGTAAATCACAGCAACGAGCTCTTCAACCCTGATGAGACCACAATGTAATTTACAGTGTTTTAGGCTGTGGTATCCATCTGGAGATCATATTAAGAGAACGGAGAAGGCATTGTTAGTTCAAGGGCTGGCACGCTCTGATAGAAAACACCGCAGAGAGCTATAACGGAACCCAACGCAACACAGAACCGCCACTCTGAACCACCTCTCCGCTAATCTATGTGTTAACCTACGTGTTATCACACAGCGTATTTACTTCAGCCTGACCAGATCTGGATGTCTGTATTTCGCTCACCACCCCGAGCTCTGACAAACAACTTGCCGGCCGTATGATTTATCAGGGCGGTCTCCTGCCACCTGGTAATTTGCTGAAATTAAAGCTTAATCAAGCATAGTGGCGGACAACTCGTGAATAATTTAGTAGCCTGGACAGGGAGAGGCACCAGGGAGACCAGAGCACCGGCAAGCAAGATAGATACAGTCAGCCGGATCTGTGAGGAGATCACACCCCTCTAATTTGTTTTTCTTTGATGTTTCTCTTTTTAAATATATGTCAGATGTCTCATCACAAAAAGACAATAGCTAAAAAGATTTTATTAAGTCAATTCTAGAGTCATTCTAGAAAATTCTGATTTGACTTGCTATGAACATGCTAATAATAATGCTTTGTCCTGTGACACGTGGATAATATGTATCATGTCAGATAACACACAGGAATATTTATGACATACAGTAATTTACTCTGCTATCAGCCAGCCAGGCCCCAACACATGCCCATGATTAGCTGTATGTCTGAAGGGGTTGGGACATTGGCTGACACAGGTCAGTTGTGTCCTCTAATAATATTGGGTACATGTATCTTGTTTAGTAATGTTCTTGTATCTATTCTTGTAATGGCTGCCTGTATCTAGAACTGGGTGCTTGTATTTAATACCCCAATTAGAACATATTAAATTGGTTCACATAGTTCATGAAAGTAAACACTGGCTGCTTTAAGCCCAGGATTTGCTTCTCACTATGTAATAATAATACACATGATCTTATTCCAGGCGACCAATTTGCTAGTATAACTTTTATTATCCAGTTTAAATTCCCTGCCTTGATTTATTCCTCACTTCTGCAAAGTGTTTCATTAACACAAAAGCCATTAGTCATGTGTAATGAAACACATATTTGCACTGAATTTTTTCTTCAAATTGAATTTTTAATTGGGCGATGAAGGGATAGACAGGGTAAACACTCTTTGTCTTTGAGATCTTTGAGGTGGCGGGGTGAGATAACCTGTGTCCATATTAAGACCAAGGATTGTCCAGTGATAATTAAGGAACATGGTATTTAGCAAGCGATGCAAACAGAATAACGAATTTCATCCTGGCTTTCCATGTCACACCAACTTTTTGGGTTCGACCCCACACTTGGCTGGCAAGGCTACAGCAAACTCCAGACTCCAGTCGACAGTGTGAGAGCCGGGAGGCCTGGGATGGAAATGGAGGCTGGGCTGCGTCGCGCCGCGCCTTTTGTGGTGTCCTGCGGAGTCTGATTTTATTAAGTACTCTTTAGAGAGAGAAGGAAACACAAGAGGGGAAAAGTCACCACGCTGCATGTTAATTAGGAGCTGAAGGAGCTGGCCAAGAGTGGAGAGTCTGTTAGAGGAAAAAAGAAGAGGAAAAAAAAGGTGAGGGGGGTGACTGTCCTCGGCGCTTTTAAGAGGAGGGAAAGACTTTTTGCGTGCAAACAAAAAACAGATTTGCTCGACTGGCCTTTTAGAGAAAGAGAAAGAGAGAGAAAGAACGTGCTGACCTCACCGGAATCTGGGATTTTTTTTGTCACCAGTGCACACACATCCCTTGTACACATCATATGCTGGAATAGTCGGCCTCGATGCGCCTTTAGTGAGGTACAGATGCCATAATGACTTCGTATTACAACTTTTGTAAAGCCTTGCCAACTTTGGCACCTCAGAACTGGCTTCAAATCAATCAGTTTTTGGAACTGAAAATGCTGAGGATATGTTCTTATTTGGGTGTGTGCGTGAGAGAGAGAGAGAGAGCGCGAGAGAGCGCGAGAGAGCGTGAGGTGCTTCAGGGGTCGACGAGAGCTGGTGGGTGAGCAGCGAGGAGGACGGAGGGGGTGGCTCTAGACTGAAGGGCTGAAAAGGAGCATGATGGCTTCTCAATGGCACCACCCAGCCTGCCGTGAAATCAGAGATCTCAGCCAACAAGCCAACCCCTGCCATAGCACTGCTCAGGGTGTGTGTGTGTGTGTGTGTGTGTGTGTGTGTGTGTGTCTCAGAGGGGGCCGAAAGGGAGAAGGCAGTCATGCAGGAGGGACTCAATCCCTTTCACCCTCCGCCCCCTCCCTATTCGGCACATCCACTTTCGCACTTTCGCTCTCCTCCGTGCCAAACTCGCGGATAGTCAGACGTAAAATACAGCAGGCAGCGTTTCAAAGCGGTTTAATAGTAGTTAGAAGTAGTTTGCCGACATGCTTTACTGATCAGGCCACGGGGTGCTTTAATCTGGTAATGGCTACCGTCAAGGATGCTTTTAAAACCTTCTCCACTCCCATCCATTAAAAGCTGTTTTGTTTACCTCGTTCTTTTACTCCATTCACCTTGTTGCCAGCTGTTTGTAATGAACTTTAGTGTTCAAATCGGCAGTTCTTCAGGGTGGGATGTGCATAAAGTTTGTACCGTTTATATCTGTCAGCGTTTCTTTCTCTTTCTTTCTCTTTTCTTTTAAATACCTAATTCTTCCGAATTTACAACTCTCTGCTCATAATAAGCACAAGGCTCTTAGAAGTTGGGTTTTATGAGCGACCGTGTCTGAGCACAAATGCTAATTTTCCACCAGCAAGGCAAAGCAGAGGCAGGATTCAAGCTAGTGGGGGGTCCTGTCATTTCAGGTTAACTCAGGCCAGGATGAAGATCCTGGGAGGTCAAGAGACTTGCACTGACAACCCTAATGCTATCTGCCCCTCTCACTCCACCTTTTCTGGGTCACAGTTCCAGTCCTAAGCTATTCTCCTTTTTTACCCTTTCACCACATTGTTCTGCTTGAGAAATGTAGTGTTGGACAAATGCTCGAGCCCTACGAGGCACCTTTGGTTCTTTCCCTGAAGCTCACTTCATCACGGAGCTCATTGCAGAAGTGGAAAAGGGAGTAGCGCACCATTTACCGTGCATCTAATGTCACCCTTTTAGACAGGGGAGTGCGGTTAACAACTCTCAGGGAAATGGTGCTTTGATTTTACTTTGGTTATTGGTTTGATTATGTAAGCACATGTACGTGCTGTGGACCATATCATATGAGAATGCAATGGTTTTGCAACTTCCACGTTGTATATATTTATATATTCGTCAAAAATATATTTTAATTATCATAATGATTCAAGGGGAATATTTTAATTTAAATTTAATTTGTACTTTTATGTTAGTTATTTTGTGTTACTTAATCGTTCATATTAATAATATGAGGCAACAGGCACTTGACCATTTTAACCATTTTTAATAAAATCTATATTTTTAGATTAAAAAGGCGTCGAATTAAATAGCAGTTTTGTATTATTTTGATTAGCGTGATATGTTAGTCACGTGATTACGACTGGCTCTACTATAAAAGTCTTCTTTAAAAGGTAATTTAATATAAATCCACAATACCTTTCTCCGTCATTTTAATTTCTTGCTGAAAATATTCATATATGATTAACACCACGAAAGAAATAATAATGTTCAGAGTGATTGTGAGACTCATTGGGCATAGCAAAGCAGGTTTTTAGCATTTAGCAACCACATGTAAAATCAAACCCAGCAGTAAATATGTGAAAGACTTTTATTCAACTCACAATGAAACCAAAAGTTACTTTTTTTCCCTCATATGAGGTCATTTCGTCCCCGGTTGCTTTGATTAAAGGCGTTTTTTGTCCTCGCCAGGCTCTTAACAGCAGCATTAGTTGCTGAGATGTGGCTTCGCATTATAAAACACGGTGGAAGTGAATGTCCGCCCCACTTTCACTCGTTAACCTTGGACGATACCTGCTTCAACTCATCCATAAACTTTACATTTAATGGACACAAATCAAAGCCAAAGAGGGAGTTCATTTCATTAAACTGTCCGGCTTCAGTCCAAAACTAGAGCTGATATTTCTTATTGATTTTGCTTTATGATCGCAAAAAGTCATTTATCGTCTCGTTTGACTCATTTAAGATTTTTTTCTTCTGCCTGGTTTAATAAAAATGTCGTTTAGAAAGTTCATTGTTTCGTTGAGAATAGATTGGATGTATAATGCATGGACTTTTCTATAATAATAATAATAATAATCATAATTATTATTATTATTATTATTATTATTATTATTATTATTATTATTATGTAGGTGTCGCTTTTTTAATCGTACCACTAATCTAAACAGGAAACACAGGCGCATCATTACCACACACGTGAATTAAACTTAATGCTAATGAACACGACTCGAGAGCCTGGGTGAAATGAACCAGACCCGGGCTAGAAGATCACTGATACACAATTATCTTTCGCTAATTGGTCTTTATGAATAAAGAAAAGTACTTTAATTAATTGACACGGGTCGCGTGTGGATGAACCAGGCGCGCGCGGTGTTTGTGTGTGTGCGCGCGCGTGTGTTTTATGTGTGCGCCTGTCTTGTCCACATCTGTCGAGGGAGATGTTTTTAAATTAATGTTTGATTTTTTTTTATTTTAGTAAAAGCATGAAACACATTACGACCACTTAAACAGTCTGTAATTAATGTAGTCAGCGTGTGCTCATTTAAAACATAGAAATTATATATGAAATAAATGTAACGTTAAAACGCAGTTTAAATATTGATAATACTAATAACAATAATAATAAGCTTAATCATCAGTCTTAGCAACCACAGCTACAACAACGTCAACAACAATATTCCAACGGTAATAATAATGGAACATTATAATAACAAATCGTAGCCACAGTAGTGCACAAAATAATATATTTTTATTTATTTATGTGTCACTCCGTAAGTCCCCCCCTCATTTTATACGATTGCATTTTATTGCATGAATGTTGACTGTTTTATATTTATGCCAATAAAGTAACATTTCTAACATGTTCTTCTTTAACTGGGAGGCTCAACACGTGATGTCTGTTTTGTGAAACTAAGAACCATTGAATTAAAATGGTAATCAGATGATTTTTTTTTATCAATGGTATATTGAATGTTAAACATCTTTCCTGAACAATCTTGGCATCCAGGTCACTTGTTTGATTTGACGTTCTTTTTTTTATGAATGAATTTGTTCGGATTTATTTAGCGCGTCCAGCGTTGACCTGTTCTCTAGTAAACATTTATTTATTTATGGTCTCTTTTTGTAATTACAGATCGCTTGCTACCCCGCTTAGTGAAGAAAAAGAAAAGAAAAAAAAGCTGCTCTGAAAAACACTCATCCATTTCAAATCACAGATGGTCTTTTGAAAAGCCGCTCTCTTGTTTTTTGGGGTGTGTGTAGGTTGGTTGGGGGGGTTTGGTCCGCTCCTCTGTCTCCGTGTGCTTGCATTTTGCTTCTCGTTGTTTCTTTGTGTCTAACTTTTCATTCTTTCTAGGGCTTTTGTGAAAAAAAAAGGTCCCCCAACCACCCTCTCTCCATCCCGCCTTCTTGGGCTCATCTGCCCCGTTTTTCACCCTCCAGTTGCTCTGAGCGGGGCGGCTCCGTCTGCACCGCAGTGCTGACACGTTAGCATCACTAACAGTGACTCAGCTATCGAGACAGGGGGATGATCATCCGTGAAAAGAAAGCTGAAGAACATATGTCAGTTTATAACGTTATACAATGCAGTATAGACACATAGTGTGTAAAAAAATAGCATCTGTAAATAATTATTGATTTGCCATCAATGGTGAAAAAGTAATAACGATTAATGCAACTAAAGACATTTAGATATTTTTTCCACTTTCCACACACATCTCCATCCTAGTTAGGGTTGCCCCAGGTCTGGTGCCACTCAGAAACACAGTGCATGTTGAATACCCAGGGTGGCAGTTCAATTTACACATTTACTCACACTTAGAGGCAGTTAAAAGTGGCCAGTCCTTGATCTGGACCATAGGCATGAATCATGGATTGATCATAGAGGAAACTTAGTGTTGGAATGCTTTCGCCACAGTAGATCGTGGTGATTTTTTTAAATGCTGGATGCCCTTCCTGACTCGACCCTACCTATTTATCTGGGCTTGGGACTGGCACTACATTTCTCTGGTTTGCCTCTTAGTGGCTTGGAAGGCGCCAGGCCAAACTGGATCGTTCAGATTCTTGGCAGTGGTGTGCCAACAGAAATAAATGTGTGTTTATTTATATTTTTGTTCATCAGTTTATCAATGTGGCGACCATCCTAGCTGTTATCATGCTGCCATTGTTCATTATTAACTGGTACAGATATAAAACTTTTAAGGTTGGTAAAACTTAAACGTAGAACATTTTCCTAGTACAGTAAAAACGTTTCTGCTGGTTTTAGCTTTTATTTACGGTAATTTCACTAATAAATTTGTAAGATCCATCCCCTATTTGATTCTGTGATGGAATGCAAACCTGCACATATTCCTTAAAATTAGCACAGAATTAGCATTGCATTGTTCATGACGTTGCATGAGTAAGCTCTTTGAGAAATAAAGTTCTGACACAGTGAGTATAGTCAGCTAACCAGGACCTCTGTCTCTGTCTCAATCCATTCCACTTCCCCATATCCTCCCTCCTCCTGCCCTATAGGTGTAATAAACTTCCTTCCTGTCTTCTCTAGTGGCAGGTTCAGGCTTACTTAAGCAGCCCCAAAAAAAGCAGCTGCTTCCCCCCTCGAGAAGATCCTTTCAGTGCATTGTTAGATAGAGAGTATAGCCGTGTTAATGTCATGTACCGTAAAAATTGGCACCGCCATGCTTATTAGGTGCGTAGCAGCAATACGGGCTGGTCCATGGACAGACGAAGCCCCCGCTACAAAGGAGGCCGCTGGCATCAAATGCAACGATAATTGCATTGCTGTGAAGGGTTAGGCTTTCGCCCCCTCTTCATTTTTTTTTCTCCTTGCCTTTTTTTTTTGCCGAGTGCGATTTGTCTCTTAAGCCGGCGTGACGTCTCGGACGTGGCTGCAGAATGCGCAGAGCAAATTGGAGGCTGAGCGTGAACAATGCAACATGGAACACTGCTGTGGTGTTCTTTAGGGAAGGAGGGTGGAAGAACACCCTCGCTGGATGAAGTGGGATTGTGAGAGAGGCAGAGCTGCGGATAGAGAAGCTGAGGGAAAATAACACACACACACTATGTGGACAAAAATATTTGGAGAGCATGTTTAAATAATGGTTTAATGTATTTTAGCCAGAACAAATGCTAACAGGATAAATTTACAATTTTCAGCAATTACCAGACGCCCTTATACAAAGTGACTTACAGTACAGTTAGAGTATACAGTCTGAGCAATGAGGGTTAAGGGCCTCTCTCAAGGGCCCAACAACAGCAACCTGGCAGTGGGGAGGTTTGTACCTGTACCCTAACCACTAGGCTAAAAGGATTTTGCGGGAACACTTTAGAAAGGGCACGTTTCTAAACTGCTGTGGAATGAACTGGAACGTCAGCCATATAAATCCTAATTGGACTGGGTACGAATTCTTACAAACGTTTGTAAATTTGTTGCATTGGAAAAGGATCCTCAACAACCTCTTAATCAGGTGTCCAAATACTTATGAGCGTATAGTGTTTTGTATCAAAGAATCGAAGTACCGCCGGCGTGACACAGTGCCCGGGCGGCTCAGAAACAGGCTGCGATTGTGAATATATATCGTTGACTGAAAGTAAACAGATTAAGCGAGAGGAAGCTTAGCTATTTGGGGCCTCTTTTTGATGTTGAAGCGCCTAATTTGATTTTTTTCACCTCCCATTGTTTCAGTGTTTTGCTCCTATAATCCACTTTAAAGTTGAAGCAGCTTTCATCATGGCAGGGGGTAGAAGAGGGGAGGGGAAAAAGCTCAAGCTACCGTTTCCTTCTCCTCTTGTTCCAACCTATTTTAGCAGACTCAAGACAGACAAGGCTAGTATTTGTTAGGTAAAGCTCTCTCCCGCAGCTCATTCCCACCTCCTCAATTTGTTTTGAAGCATCACGCTCCTCAGAGAGCTGAGATCTGTCGGCGTCTGGGTGGAAATCTCCCGCAGAGCCAGCAGTGAAATGACCACTCGGAGAGTCCCGCTTCAGCCTGTCCTCCTCGCTGACCCCAAATAAACACTCACACACACACAGAACTAAGCTTGGCTATGAGCTCCCCGAACAGGCCTGCCTCATGTGATGCCCGGCACTTCTCTAGAACAACCACAGCCACATTTAGTGAGACAGAGTGAGCGAGGACAGAAAAAAGAATTTCAGGAGCAGTTTTTAAGCCATTTGTGACTAAGTTTGTATTCATTAAGGCAGCAAAAATAGCTCCGAAAAAAAAGCTTTGGTATTTTTTGCCAGGAGGAAAATGTACTGAAAGAACATTTAATTTAGTCTAGTATCGCCAGTGTTCAAATCTAGTATTATCTATAGTAATATGTATAGTTGTAATAATTATGCACTTAGGCTGGCACACTAAATGATACAGGGGTTGGTTTTGATCTGATGAAGTCTTGATGGGGCTTGAACCATCTACCTTTTGGTTTATTCACTATGGTTTAAAAACTGTATAGACTTATAGCCAGAGCATAGCCATAGGGCTTTCTAAGGAAAGGGGCAGTGGGGGCACTAGCAAGCATTTGACTTC
>JAYDZG010000036.1:3125485-3144000 GCA_034509265.1 Microcambeva bendego
TGGCCAAGGGGGTCTTCCCCAGTCAACAGCTGGACATGACGTGACAAATTGGGGGCTTTGTCTTTCTGGGGAAGCAGAGGGGGTGGCAGAGGAGAATGTGTAGTGAAAGAGATGTGGACAGGCAGGGGGGGCATTAGACATTGAAAGGATGCAGGGGAGCCATAGAATGTATTGTGAATCATGGCAACACAATGCAAATTGCACAGTTTAAGGGGAAAATATGTCAGGGCTTTGTCTCAGATTGAAATGCTCCGGCTTATCGAGGGTAGAAGTGAAGGACTGATTTTGCATGGGCCAGACAGGCATGATTAGCCAAGCAGTGAATAACACAGGGATCTGGAAGTGCTACTGCGCAGGAAGACAGTTTCCACTGGATTTCATTTAAAAGCTGATTTGGTTACAAATAAGTCTGAGGAAACCTTGTAAACTAACCCCGGAATGACAAAACATCTCATTGCTGTGATTATTTTCTGGATTCCGAAGGATCATAAAAGAGCATTTAATTTCCGTATTTACAAGGCAAGGCATAAACAAAATAGGCTTAGAAACAAACAAAAAAAAACACCCAAAAGCTTCAGAAATGCAAAGTCATGGTGGCCTCCAAAGCCCTTCAACAGCCGTTTTATGAAGCTGCGCCTCTCTCAGAATTAGAAAAGAGATCCCCCACGAATGACCCCTGGGTGAAAAAGCTCCGTATTTGACAGAGTCCGCCTCTTAACTTGTTAACTTGCTAATTGCCCGGCAGTCACTTCATGAGCTGAACAATGGACTGCTAGCTGAGCGATGAGGCTCTCTCTTTGAGAGGCCGGCCGAGGGGGCCAGGAGGCCATACTGGGGGAGCAGAAAGGGGCTGGCTAGCCTTGAGTGTTGTGTGTGAGGTCTGGCTTGGTTTCCAAGGGGATGGCAGGCTGATATATTATCCTGGAGGAGTATTGGGCTGACCCATACAGCCGGAGGGGCAGGTGGGGCAGGACTGTATCATGCAAACCCAGCTACTACCTTACAACCCCCTCTTAGCTCTTTCTTGCATCCTAGATGCCTTGGTGACCCCATTTTTGCTTTATATTTATCCAATGGAGGTCTAGTAAAGTGTGTGTTTTGGGAAGCGCTAACTGGCCTGCTGTTCAGACCCTGAGCATGTTAGGTAATTAGGAAGAGCTTACAGGGCCATTTCCACAACAGCTGCTCTCACTGCAAACATGGTGCAAAGCCAGAGGGAGCCGCCGCATTGTGATCTGTGTTGTGGGAATGATGTTGCCAAGTACAATACTCCGGCATGTGTGCTGGGCAGGACTTGAAGTGCCAGCCGCTTGGATCAGGTCCTTCTGTTGCAGCGCAAACATCCATTACAAGAGTGACACAGGAACCATCAGCATCCAGCGGATTTGGCCAGCCTTTTTAACTCAGCACAGTTTACTTTCCTGGCAGGAATAGGAGAGTTTTCCTGGGAGCGTTAGGAGTTTAGATGGTGCACGTTCTTTAATACTGAGCCTAGGTCTCAGAAATTCATTCGAGTAGTGACATATTTACGTACTTTGGGTTAAAATGAGCTTTCAAACAAGAGTTACAAATATAGGTATAAACAACACCCGGTTTGTCTCATTGGGTGTAATTAGTTTCCTCATGACATTGCAGCATTGTGCTTAAAGGGCTGGAGGTAAATAATTGGGCTCCCATGATGTGTAGAAAAACAGACAAATCGGTGCCTTTGCTTTTAAGACTCCAGGTGGTCATGGAGGTTCCAAGGTAGGTGTAGTCATGCCTGACTAATGTCCCTCCCAAAGTCTGGCTCCTAAGGTGAGACCTAAAGTTTTGGCAGCCTTTCTCAATCACTTACCTCAATTCGAGACTGCATGAATAGGAAAACGAAGTCCTTTTTGAAGTACAGGGCCCATTTACCTCAAACTACCAGTGCAGAGCAAGGGTGCACATCTAAACCTGTCCTTCCAGCGGTGTGAAAAGTTGTGTTGGAGTAACGTTCAAACCAAAGGTGCCTAATCACTGTGACCAGTGTAAATAGGGTACTGAAGAGGAGAACTTTTCCAACTATGAATTCTGTTTTCTTACAGTCTAAAACCCAACACAAGAGTGTGCAAGCAGTCAAAGAAAACTTAAATGCTGTTTGGTTGAACTGGGCTACATTATCCTACTATTTGAGTAATTGATTGCTTATAGCTTGTATAGCTACTCATCAGAAATGTCTATAAAAGGACACATATATGATTGTTATTTATGTTACGCTCATCAAACATTCACTAGCTTGAATGGCCGGAGCGTCAAAGCCTTTCCTGAGTTTTACACAGTACCAACTCCCTCATTAGTGCTCCCTGCTCATCGATATTTCCTGCTACGTTTCCTCTATGTTCTCCTAACAAGTCATTATTGTTAAACAGTACCTCCTCAATGGCGACATGAGCGAACCATTACATCTACAAGCCGACATCATCCGAAAGGGCACAATTAAATCACTGTAACCTGTAATCATCGGTACGCATAAACAGCTATACCATTATACGAGGGCACACGTGGACCGACTCACAAACACACACAAACACTTCCCGGAGAGTGTGGCGCGCTCCCCTGTGTCCCGGCAGATGTTTTTCATGTGGTTCCCTGAACTCACTAATAGGCTGCCTGGTCTGTGGCTATGAGGCTACGTGTGTTTTCCTGGCCCGCACCAAGCGAAGGGTGGCTTCGATGTGTATCAGCGGAATAAGCAGTCCTCAAGGTCTGGGCATCAGACAAGGCAAACATAATCTCTATATTTGGAGAGCCGCTTTGCACCGCTTGGTGTAGGACGAAAAAGGGCACTCACCATGCAATCGTTTAGAGGCACGGACTAGGAATGATAAATTAAGTCAAGGCTGACCAGAACCATTTAGTATTGGTGTGCAGGGCTCGCACCCGATGGCTGTCGGTTGCACCCCCGGGCCATTTTTCCGTCTTTCTCCTTGCCCTCTCACCCTCCCCTTGGTGCCCTCCTGCCTGGCATCTGTTAAGCTGCTGAAGAGAAAGCCGTGTGGTGAAACCGGCGCGTCTTGCCGGGTGGATCTGAACAAGCACATCCCTGTTCTACCTCGGTGGCCTATGAAATGAGAAAATCAGCCACTGTGATGCCGACGGGAGCAGGGCTCGGGTGATAAATCTGCCAGGACGACTCTTCGCACGTGCATACGCGTGTCTTGTACGTTCGCAGAGACGGGCGCACGCAAGCACTTCTGAGATTCCGGGATTTGATTTCGCACCAGACGAAATTTGCGTCTGGGAAGCCATCAGCCTAAACGCACATCACATTAAAACATGTATGAGTTCACACCCCCACCTCGTACACACACTCCTTCCTTGATCATTTTCCTTTCTGTTGCTGTTCAAATATTCAATAATTCATTATCTTTTGTGTAGCAGAGGGTCCAGTCACACTAGAAGAACTCGCCCGGAGAGCCTTTGGTTAAGGAAATAATGCGCCTGTTTTTCCAGTGTTCACAAGTACCTGATCTTTATTAGATCATTTGTGTCGAGATCCGTATCTGCCCATTTCACGTCGCTGTTTAGACTGCGAGGTAATTTAATCCCATCCTTTGATATCTGTCATTTAAACGGAGAGCATTCCTCCCATTAATGATGCTCAGCCAGCCTGGGTTTGGTGTGTCTGTCTGATGTTGGGAGACCAAATCATGATATCATGATATCAGGCCTCTCTGTAGGATGGCTACTGTTAAATGTCACGGTAGAACTGATACGATCTGATCTGTGGATGAGGGGTAGGGGAAAAGAAGCGCTTTCATGTGTTATCTTCTTCAAAGGGGTGGGATTGAGCAAGGGGGCACACCTGTACGTGAAGTGCACTTTCTGTATCCGTCACTTCCAAACATGTGGGCGTCTGAGGCGCAGGTGTGCGTGGATAGAGAGCTAAACAGTTTCCTGGCTAATCAACATGCTTATTACTGTCAAAACAACATCCTGTAAAAAATAATAATGGTGCTAACTAAGTTTAAAAGTCCAAAATGATTCCTTGTTTTTAAGTTCATTTGCTTGTATTATTGGTCCAACATGAATTGTGGCTATACCATCACTAGATTCCTCTATTTTACAACCCAAGTTAATGCTTTCTGAAATGGCAAAAACTACTGTGTGTGTATGTGTGTGTGTGTGTGTGTGTGTGTGCGCGTGTGGTGTAGAGGTTTATGATGTGCCAGCTTCCTTCTCCATTCCAGCAAAGAGGACTCAGCTGTGACAGGGTTTGTCCTCATAACAAAGTAAGTCAGATACGAGCCTCTGACCAGCCGAATTCATATCCATAGCATGACCAGATGCAGACACACGTCAGTGGTGGCAGCTTCATGAAGAGAATTCGAATGCTCAGAGGTGTCGTAAGTCATGTGTCGATCCCACACATGCAGGAATGTGAGCTGTTTTAAGAGGTCGGGTCTTCCTGTTGCCCCTTCACTGTGTGCGGTACTCAAGGCCCAAAGGAAGTCCGGCTTCCCAATATGGTTCATTGACAGGCCTTATGAGGCAGGGATGGGTAACCTCGCTCCTACACGTGTCCCTTCTTCCTCTTCTTGGCGCCATCGTGTTGTGACTGGTGACAAATCCTCCAATTTGCTCAGCTGTGTGAAGAGCAGAGAGGGCATCGATATCATGCCATTTCCAACTGATCAGGCCCTGCTCTCGGGTTTCAGACCAGCTGGGGATGAGGAACGATTTCACACTCTTGGAACAATCCCACTGCCACACACTGATCACATCCTGCTTATTGATCGAATCCTGGCTCGATTTTAACACTTCTGCAACACTGTGTGTGTGTGTGCGTGTGTGTGTGTGTGTGTGTGGTTCAGTATGGCAGTTTGATACAAAAATTCTGAAATGACACTTTGCGTTTAACACTGCACTAACAATCCGAAGAAAATATGAACAGCCTGACGATGGCAATATTCTATAAAGTAAACGACCCCGCCCGTAATCAATGTGAAGAGAGGACAGGATGCTGTCTCAGCAGTCAGAGGATTTCATCATCGATTTGTAGAACTACTTTGGCTATGGGGTACACCTCTGGGACAGGTGGGGATGGGAGGCCTTATACACACTGGACCCAGAATATTGGGTAATACAGAATAATAATTATAGAATAATAATATTTAATAAAACAATAGCAGTATATGATTGTTGGTTCTGCAAGGGATGGCTGATATAATATTATACATTTATAATAATATTAATTTAATAATAATAATAATGTAATATACTTCTATAATAAATATAATAAGACTTCTCTAATAATTGTAATAATATAATAATTATAATGATATATAGTATTTAATTTAAATAATACAATATAATACATAAAACAATTTTATAATATTTTGTGTATTATTATTATTATTATTATTCATTGGATTAATTATTATGTAATATTTATTGTTTTGTTATTATATATTTTAAGCTATAAGTAAGTTTTAAAAACATAGTGCATAGTAAATATAATAAAACATAAATAAATATATAAAACATATTAAATAACATAAAATATCCATTTACTTACTTTTCTATTGCTTCTCTATTCACACAATTGTGGGATCCCTTAAAACCTGATCCCGGCCGATCTTCAGGCCTGCCAGATCGATTTCCCCGGGTGAAAATAAGAGGACACGAAAGCATGTTAGACTCTCTGGAATCAGATCCAATCCATTAGGGGGATCAATACGCTAAAGGCGAAAGGGAGAAAAAAGAGCCCTGAGTGTTGACAAAACCAAATAAATATAGATGCGCGAGAGAGCAGAAATTAGATTACTGTCAAAGAATCTAAGCACAACACTTTTAACCCCTAACCTAACAATCTGTGTTTACACCACAGTGCAAGGGCACGGGAGGGCACGAGCTAAACAGACACCAACACGCGAGCAGCATGCGGTCTCTCCGGCGCTAACGCACAGCGGGGAATCGCTAAGTGGCCCCAACCCACACGGGGCCACACCACGGGGTACAAATGTCTTGTAGAATTACAGTTTGAGGGAGAAGAACTCGAGATAGTTTTTAGCTTTCAGTTTTTTCAAGTTCTCACACAAAAGCTAGTAAAATGTGTTCATCAAAATTCCATGTACTAATGTATTTTTTCTCTTTTTTTTCCCCCTATGCATCATCTTCTGAACACGGCTCTGTGCTTGTAGGTAAGTCATTTTAACATTTCTCAATAAGCTTGAACAGACACACACACTTTCGTACGTCTACTACACGTAAGAGATTCCGCTCCATGGCCAACCTTCTCATAAATCGAAGAAGATTAATCAAACACGGCAGCTTCATTATTTCTTCGTTTTTTCCGTCTCCAAACCGCATGCTTTCGCTCGGTGGAGCGAAGCTGCCGATTACCGCTGCGGTGCAGACGCCGTTAGTGTGTAACGTTTTTAAATACTAACAGCGGCGGAGAAAGCGACCTGTCGGAATGCAGACGCTGTACCCGCACCCAACGTCTATGATCTCCCTCGTAATAGACTGGCAGCGATGCCCGGCGTCTGCTCTCCAGATGGAGCTTGTATAGTTAGAAGCCAGTGCTAGCAAGGCCCAGACCTGAATTCGCAATAGCACACATACTTCCGTGCACATGTCAATAAATAAATGTAAAAAATTATATATACATGTCATTTCTAATTTATTTGGTCGTTGAATGTAAGTATATACGAGCCACAATTTTAAGAGCCACACCCGTCTTATTGATACTGACTGCACCCCATCTGTTGCTTTGTACACTTTGTCACCCCACACCCCTCCTTCACCTCATCTTTCAATGGAAAAGGATCCCCAAATTGACCAAATGATGGGTCACTGCTATGCAATGCAATGCTATAAGCATTCTTCTCTTAATTCTAATGACCTGGTACTGTGTAGTGTATGGACTTAATTATCTTTAGTATAGATTCATTTGGTCCATCTTGTCTTGACTGAATCATTGAATCCATTCAGATTCAATTCAGATTCTATTCAGTAGCAGATCCTGCCAACCTCAGAACCTGTGGGTACAAATCAGTACGTTTCATCATCGTACCACACACCGATGGTCTTGAGTCTGCCATGAGGTTCTCATCTCACTGTTAATTAGAAGTCGAAGTGCAGAAGAAAGACACAAGAGCAGGAAAAAATGGCTATTAAATGTTTGATGACGATTGCACCAATAATAGTTCTAGGGGTTTAAGTGGCAATATGACGACCATTTAAGGAAGGGCGGGATTACTTCATTAGCTCTTCAGTTGATCACTTACTAAACCAAGCTCAAAGACCCTACGCTCACCCTTACTTGGTGGGTGCACCTCGAGTAAGAGGAAGAAATCAAATTATGGGCATTGCAGGTTTAAATCATAGACCCTGTACCGTTTAGTGACATAAAAAATGACCGTGGGAGGGTTACGCAGAGTTCAGGTTGGATAATGAAACGATCATGGAGGTAATAGAGACAGAAGAGGTGTTCTGAATATAGGGATGGGGCTGCAGGAGGGGTTAATAAAGGGGGTTCATTTAAAGGGTACATCCTCACTCTGACCTGTCCCGGTTCCCAGCTTCTCTATTTCGGTTCATCCTTTTCGTGATGATAAACTGCAGATGGATTGAAAACGTCTGTTTATTTAAGTAATCATTGTAAGGTGAAGGAAGGTGCCACGCTAGATCTAGATACCCATAAATTCACCGGCTGTTCGGGCGCTTCAGGATGCAGAGAGCAATCCGTCTTTCAGATGTTCTTCTAATCCTTGTCGTTAGAAACATAATGCCTTTAATTTGACGGCTCCATCTTGCTCGACGAGACCTGAATCGCTAGCTAACTCTGATCAGATGGTGCGCTCCCGAAGAGACCGATTCAAGTGTCAGTTTTAGTCGAGTCGACGCGGTCGAGTTTGCCTCTTGGAGACTGTTAATTCTGGGTAAATTCCTCCAGTGAGAAAGCACAGATGGCGACGGAGGTTTTGCAGGTGCACTACTCGGTCCGACACCTGTCAAATGTTTACGGCTCAATCCGGCTCGGAGAGGGGATCGCACTCATTACCAAATACCTTTGCCCTGTGCCTCCAGCTGATGTGTAATGAAAACAGCAACAGTGAGTCACCTTTGACCCAGGGTCGGTCACTCGACTACCTGTTTGTATTGACCTCAGGATTTGGGTGAAAAGGAGGTCAAAGGTGTGCGTATTCCTAAAGAGGCTGGAACCACATAATTAGGTTCTCTAGTTGAAGTTCTTGCTGGTGATCCATTTTTAGTTTTACATCATAACCAAGGCTATCACAGGACTTCCATTCATTAGTCCTTTTGAAACACGAGTCAATTCCTACCCCCTTGTCCCAAAAACTTAAAATTACCCCAGTGTGACCTAACATCTTCATTTAGAGCCTTTCCCTGCGATGCAGCTCAGGACCCAGCATCCCAGGCAGCAGCCGGGTGATTAGTAGTAAAAATTTAATAGGGATCCATACATATGTCTAGTTGTCATTTTTATGAGGATGTTTACACAGCGGATTCCGTCGTCCCCGGACCCAGACTGCCAGGGCCCGGGAGCAAGGTTGCTTCCCGAGCACGCATCCTGTGCCAAACCTGCCTTGGGTCCTGTCCCCGAGGGGAGTAAGAAGCACCGAAGGGAGGGGAGGGAGATTCTTTATGACATTAAAGAGCAGCCTCACCTCTTAAAGTAATGGGAAGGCAGAGCAGAGATTTGGGTGCAGCTTGAGCCGGTCAGATGTGATATTTATTGGCCGTGGTCCGGTGGGAACACTGAGGCTTAATGTGGCTCCCATAAGAGGGGTCCAAGGTTTCTTACTCAGATGTATTAACAGTGGGTCATATTCACAAGCCGTTGTGTCTAGATGAATTGCACCGCCGTGATTCTTGCTCAGTCAGGTCATTACATGGGTAAAAAAGGGCGGAAGTCTAAAACATGTCAAGTTCACTATCTGGCCAAGATTGCAATTCAGACCATTGAGGCGCTGGAGCTGTAAATATCGCTGACCTCTCTCTGGTTGGTGTCCAAGACCTAAACATACATAGACACATCAAATCTGGTCAAGTCTGGGACGTAGGGGTCAAAGTCTGTCAGCACAGACCACAAAAACAACCAGTTCTCGCGTTTTCTTAGCTGAAGCGAAGGCTCCCTTTTTTGCATTAGCATCCCAAGTAAATAGATACAGTTCCAGGGGTCAGAAAGGCAAAGGGCTTCACAAGGTGAGGCTGCGCTGGGAATCGATTCAGAGCTGGGGCGAGGGGTGAGCGTTCCCTTCACTAACAACTGTGCTAACAGAGTTACTGGGCCCGTCACACCTGTGCTGGTCCTGAGAGTCGACTAATGGCGCGTAACAAGATGGGACAAGAGAAAGCAGAGTTCTTTATTCCAACCGGGAAGAGCCAGCCGACCCTTTACAAGGTTTCCATTGTTGGCCTAACGCAATTAACACTAGTAAGCGTGGGGTTAAGACAAGGTTGCCACTGGGGTAGCTAGAGCCCGGGGCTTGGGCAAGGAGGAAAGGAAAATCAGGCTGGAATTGAATCACACTTGGGAATTAAGGTGATGGCTCCCTGAGGACAGCCATGGATGGGGAAATAGGAAGAGGTACGCCAGGTCAATGCAACAAAAGCAACTGGACCTCTATCAGAGTGCTGACCAAACAATACACAGCCTCATGATTCTTTACTGACTTTTAAATCCCCACACACTGGGCAGCTCAGGCTATAAGCATTTGTGACATTGATATTACACCTAGCTGAATAAAGCCACACTAGCAGGTCATGTATTTCTCACAAAGGGTAGATTTATTGGTCCTGGATGACAAAACCACGTCCACCAGCTGTCACATGATGGACACCGTAATCGTAAAGATTGCTTTCCTTTCAACTGGATTACTGTAAAAACAACACATTCAATACAACCCTCCCATAACCCAATAATTCTTATCTCCCCATTTCTCTTTGAGTCTTTACTGCGATAAGTGAACATCGGTCTGCTTTATGGCTGATAATCAGGCGGTCAGATATGATCAGAGGCTCTGGGAAGCCGCTGACCACTTAAACCAGGCAGGGCCTTTCAGCAAGCATAATAACCAGCAATTGCGCCACTCACATCTATCAGCGCAATGTATCGACCTGGCAGAGCTCCGGCCACAGATGCTCGGGCCTATTAGCCCCCTTTTGTTTGTTTTGAATGAGAATAGAAAAGGAATTGGCTCGTTTCTGATCTTATTGCCGGTAACTCGAACTCCCCGCCGGCCCAGACCAAGACCGATCCTAATCAGGTTAGGGAGGCCCGGCTAAGTTTTGTAATGCTTTTTAAGAGACAAAAATATGGTGACAGATAATAATGGGAACGAGGAAAGCTTTCGAGTCCGTTGACCACAGAGATAGATCCCCTCAATGTACCGGTGCTGCTGTGGCCGAGGCATTAGAGTTGACAGAATTGGACTGGAATTTACAGTTGGCATGAGTGCATTTGATTGATGCGGCTGTTTAAAAGCCGCTACATGACCGTTTATTTGATTCATAAAGAAAGACTAAGGTGGTCACTCAGCTTTGGGTTATGTGATGCAAAATCCAGAAATACAAATGAGCACATATACCTCTGTATGTATGTACATACATACATAAGTCACTGCATACTATACAAACATTCATGCCCATATCCATACTTCCTCTGTAAACAGTCTCATAGTTTAAATATTTTTTGAGTGTAATGTTTAATAGTTCTGTCTGCAAATTTTACTTGGCTTTTATACCCAGATTTTACTAGAGAAATGCCATCAGCTGGAACCAAATTCTTTGTAAGTATCCACATACTCAATTAATCTGATTACCACAAGGATTTGTGCGAGAGCCAAATTGTGATGGCTAGACAATCTTCTGATCACCGTGTGCAGTGGTCAGTATATATCAGAAGGGGTCCAAGGAAAGAGCTGGATCAGTCAGTTATAATGTTATGCTTGATCTGCGTATACGATAAGTGTAAGGCCGGTGCAGAAAAGGAAGAGAAACTCAATCTGCTCATGGCTACATCCTGTGCCCTTCAAACTCCACCACGAACATGGTACCATGACCTCTAACGATATTACACACCGATGCCGATTGCGTACATCTTCCTCCACAGTTTTCTGCCATATATTAATATTTATATATACTTCACCTTTGATTTAGCTCACTTACTGACAAGCGTACGCACACGGCGTTTGATAAGTAGCTATGAATAATAGCCCGGCTCTGGCAGGCAGCTGCTGGCTCTTGTTTACATGATAAGTGATTACCCTAATTTCGCGAGGTGCCTGATAAATAGTCGCCCCTCGCGACAGCCTCTGCCAGAGCTGCGGCGATAACACCTTTTTGATTATTCAATAAATAACCCATAATCTGACATTGATTGGACTGTGAATGTGACTCCGGCGAGGTCTGTATTGACCCTCATGGTCAGTTCCGTCCTGACCACCGGTCACTAAGGTCATCGCTCTCCACACGCCGTTCACTCCTGCCCACTCTGATCTGATTTGTAAAGGTTTGCATTGTTAAAACCCCCATCCCCTCACATATTGGCAAACACGGAGCTCTAAGATGACCGCCACTTAATAACTTTTACAATTATCCCCCCGGATTCTGATGAGCATATCAGGCCTGCACGGGAGGCATATTGAAATCAATGCAAACGGCTTTGCCGGGTCCTGAAAAATGGTTTGTTTTCGGAAGCCCCCTGCTCAGGATGAGCCTTGATCCACTTAGCACGCTCTGTCCTTTTCCAATTGTGTATCATCTTTCCCCTCGCATAGCCATCGGTGGCCACTGATGCAGTTATTGGAGGCTTCCTGCTCTAGTTATTGGACTATTGATCCTTGAATGTTTTGCCTTCTCTCCATTTGCTTTTCATTTATATGCAGATGCCCTCACACAGGGTGGCTCAGCCTGGAGTCCTCGCCGTCCCAGCTGTCTGTCAGATCTGTCCTCCTCCTCCTCTCGAGCGAGACTGTAGATTAGTTCCTCTCTCATTCGTCTGAACCAACCTGGTCTGAGAAAAACATTTAGAAACCCGGCTTTTGCTTGTTAAATACCTAGCCCCGATTGCCTATTATTTCTCCCTATAAAACCGCTACAGACTGCGCTATTTAACCCCCCTCCTTCCTGATCCCATTTCCCCAGCACCACTCCCTTTCTCATCTTTTGTTTCGGAAAACTTGCTTCAGATGCGACCGAGAAAAGGTTCTTAATGAAGTCGATCGTTTGATGTTTAGAAATAAGAAGCAGACCTGGGGCCGCCGTGCTCGGCTCGGCAGGGCTCTGCTCGGCAAACGTAGGTGCGGAGAGCCGACGTTTTAAATAAAAAGGGTGGGGTGGCACCGGGGTGGGGCGAGAGCGTTCCTGCCAAGAGAACCTTGTTGCCTCAAAACCACCAGTGCTTTAGCTCTTTTGAGTCTGTTGGCAGCTGGTTTATTATGCAGTTACAGGAACACAGGATCATTTGGTAAGATTAACGGATACCCTGATCAGGCATAAAATTATGACCACCTTTATAATTTTGTGTCCCTATTTGCTGCCCCATACAGCATTAACATCTTCAGCAAGTTGAGCTAGAGTAGCACAAGAGACCTGACCCAGCCCATGCTCTGACCCAGCTGCCAACCTCACCAAATACATCAACTTTACGGATAAAATGTTCCCTTGATGCCTAATACATCCCACTCACTAACAGGTGCCATGTGAACAGATAATCTATTATTCACTTCACCTGTCAGTGCTCATTAGACAGACGTTTTATGTACATACATGGGTTTAAATGACTCAGTTGGTGAGGCAGTTGGATTGAAGTGGACAAAAGCCAAGTGGCTAGAAAGTAGACACAGAGCAGTGAAGTGAAGAGGCGAAGCGAGACGACGCTGATTAAAAATCTGTGCTTATTACAGCCCACTTTTGCCTGTTGGAAGAAAATCATTCCATTCATAATTTATTGCCTCAATTACTATTAATAAAGAGGTATTTCAGTAAGGGAGAATGGCAGGGGACAATTACATCTAAGTTGGCATTAGCATTTCTATTTGAACATTGCCAACCCCAATTCTTCACCCGAGTAATAACAGGGATGATCCCCCTGGACTTTATTTTTCTTTTTTATATTATTATCGAATTATTATATGAATATAATATTCTAATTTTTCTCCCGGGTTAATTGAGCCCATCGGAGAATGAAGATGGCTTAAACGAAGGGGCGCTTGACATTATCTGATAACGGATGTGGGTTCAGGGGGATGGAAATATGCACACGAGTAATAATTACTAATCCAAATGTTCGTCCTGAGTCGGCCCTCGGAAAGGGATGCCTGGCCTCGTCCAGCTGGGTGTATTTTATAGATTTAGATCTACTTGCGTTGGCATGCATCGTACTTCTCATATTACACACACCTGCCTGCTGTGGGCGCACCTGGGCATCCTGATTTTTTATATAACAGCGTGATTATTTCAGCGCCAGGTTTCTTAAGATCTGCCACACAAGACGGATGGAGGCCTGAACTTCCATCACAGAGTGATAATTGATTAAAGGAAAAGAGTGGGAAGAAAAAGACTATAAAGAGCTTGTAAAGCACCCGGCGTTCTTGCCACCGCTGAGATTATCAGGTATGGCGCCACGTGCCTTTTCCCAAGGCTACGACTTTAACAGGCTTTACTCTAGCGTCTCCAGTTTTTTTCCTTAGAAATGTTTAACAGCTTTATATCATATAAAAACGTTTTTGGTGCACATAAAAGGCTCCAGACTGACAGCTTTGTAGACCAGGATGAGGACAATAACGTTCAACGTAGCATCAGGACGATGAGGGTTCTACTTTTTCCTCACACAATTCCTCCCTCTGCCAAACAAAAAAACCCCAGCCGTGATGTAACCCCTGCTGAATTTCATTTACGTCTTCATTTCGCACCAACACGCCAAGCTTGGCCCGCTTACAAGCGCCCACTTCCAATTCCGATCAGTAAGCCCGAACCCTCCCACCACCTACACCGCCGCCTTCCCTAACTTCTCCTTTCCTAGTTTTGCCGTTTCTCTCCTGCCGTTTAGGCCTGCCAGGCAGGGGTGCATATAAAAGCAGACTTCAATGAATGAAGCCACGGCGGGGAGCCTGTTGTGCCGCACCCGTGGATCTGGTTTGATTTTAGCCCAATGACGAAATTCCTGATTTCGGAATATAAAGCTCTGTAAAAAGCTGGGTGAGGTTAGGGTGGGGGGTTAAGAGGGAGCTTTAGGTTAGTCTGGGCCTGAAGGATTTGTAAAGGGTGATTTTTCTCATTCATCCTTATGGAAATTCTTTTAAACTCAACGCCGCACCAAGAACAAACTGATATCGAGTTAAATCAATTTTAACCGTTTTTAAACCATTCATTGGACAAATCTACTTCCTCTATATGCAGTTCTACGGAGAACTTCATAGCCAGGTTATTAACTCTTCTTTAATAAAGATAAGTCTGATATATAGGATAGCGACACATGCTCAGTAATCTCACATCATTTCACCAGTATGAAAGGTTAAAGCGAGCCACACCCTGATTAGCACCACCTCTCGGCCAGCTGAGGTCGCAGTTCGGTCTGTCATGAACCTCACCTTATGAACAACAGCCAATCGTTGTTCATGCAGCCGAGACATTCACAATATTGGTAAGTGCTGCTTTACAAGGCCTCTCGTATTCGGGTGTCCGGCGCCCATGCCCCAGAGACAGTCCCGTCTCGTAACAATAATAAACAAAGAGCAGACACGAATGAAGCTGAAATCGACCGATCCAGGCCGGTTGTGAGCACGCAGGCGTCGTTTGGGTCAATTCAGAATTCGTAAGTGTGGGTCGTTCATTCCAGTCGGACAGGTTTCATTGGGGTTCGGCTGCTCTGACCGGGACATAAAACTGTCATAATTTATTTGACGGACCAAAGCGAAAGACCAGCGTTAATCACTCTTTGTTGTTTATTAAAGCAATAAAGATTTCACACAGTGCTTTATTACCTGAAGGAAAAAAGAAGCACTGGTGTAAAGGCTTTGCGAAGGCGAGTCCATTACAGCCCTGGCGAGAGAGAGAGTGGGCGAGAGAGCATAGGCGTGTGGTCCACTCAGACTGATTCTTTATTGTGTTGTCGGGATGTATGACATCATGCTGACCCCTCACCTTGACGTGGCATTGTGCTGATTGGACGACTCCCTCTCTCTCTCTCCCTCTCAGCTCACTTTTATGTTGGACAAGCGTCGTAGATGACCGACGTGCCCGGGCCACTCGACCCTCTCGGAGTCGCTCTCAGGCCTTGAGCTCCAGGCAATGAGACCTCATGAGCCCGACGATAAGTGTGTCCTGTGTGTTCCCTTATCTCCAGACAGCAGCTTCATGGAGTGATCAATAACTTGATTAGAAGGCTGGCGATGTCCGGCATCTTTCTGTTGTCGTTTTATGCAAATACGGGCTGGACGTCGGGCTTACTAAAGTCAAGGACACACACGGAGCGCCCTGAGCTTTGATGCAAAGGGCAGTTTTGACTTTGACGAGTGTATTATGAGTGCCCGTGTATTGTGGCTTTCAGCGCCGTGATGTTTTCCTTGGAGGATCCTGTCCGACAGTGACTGATAAACAAAAAAAAGTCACGGCAATACAAAGAAGCTTAAAATACGCCCAGTCCAAGCCTCCCCCTACGCTCAGCCCAATCATAAATTCCCCAAACCTCAGCTTGGCTTTAAATAATCTAATCCTAATTATTATTGTTGCCCTGTATAACATAATTTTAGGGCGTAATGATTTTTTATGCCCCTGACATATTGTTCGGAGGGTGACATAAAACTCAGATGACATGTGACATTTGGAAAAGGTCACCCCGCCCATCTCGGATCATGTCTGTCTTCATAAAGCTGGCACTTGTCATATTGAGACTGGCATACACCATTTCTGTCTAGCGCCCACAACCCTCGGCTGTGCTTTTTCTCCACCGTTTGGCCACCATGGGACACTTTCATTTTTAAGCAAAGAGGAAACAGAAAAGGAAAATTGTTACAACATGAAGAGGGGGCGGGGTGGGGTATTAGGGGTTGGGCACAGCCCCCAGGGTGCAACAGGCCCCAGGAAAACACCCAGGATCCTCAGAAACACGGAATGACAGTGTACTAATGTGATAAATCGTCAGAAATGACTGGGGAGGATGTCGAGCTCAGGACGAAGGTTAGGTGCGATCGGTCGGATGACAGGAACATGGAGGATTTGACAAGGGCTGATGTGCTGGAATTAAATGAAACTGCATTGTGGGTTTTATTAGTGTTGCGAGAACTTTGTACAGGCGCGCTTGACCTTCTTCTTCCACTTGTCCATTCTGATAGCTTTGACTCATGTTTAATAAAAATAAATGAGAAATTTCTGGATTCTTTGTGGATGCGAGCATAAGATCTCAGCACTGGTGGGCTAGCATATTCTACCGCTGCACCACCAGAGTGCACTTCTTTGCATTATAAGAATAACCGTTCTTAATAAAGTGTTACCAGATATCGAGAATAAGATCAATTATTATTATATATTTTTTTTTAATGTTTAATGTTTATTTTTTTTATTTGCTTTTTATTTTTCAAGTATATTTTTTTTACATTTTCTATATACGTTATTGTTGTAATTATTTATTTATTTATTTATTTTAATCATTGTTATATTGCTTTAATTTATTGTTATTTTTCAAATATAGAATATGTATTTAATATTTCAAATGTTATTGCTTTTATTGAGTTTATTGTTAAAATATATAAAATTAGTATTTTTAAACTTGTATCATTAAAATATATATTTTTAATCAGAGATCCTTGGAAACAAGCTAGTGGTCAGGTGTCTTCAAAGTTTTGGCTATGCTTTGTATATGCTGGTAATGTAAGATGCTGTGGCAGCAGTAATTGCATTGTGTGTGTGTGTGTGTGTGTGTGGGGGGGGGGGGCAGCTAATGAAGAACAGCTGCTGACTAATGAATCAGGATGAGTTTAATGACGGCAGCTTAAAAGTTAACGCTCCACCCGAGAGAGCTCAGCAGCTTCAGCCCCACGCTGACGTTTCTTCGTTCTCTTCTTCTGCCGCATTTCTTGTGGTTTGACTCGTCCACGCCCGTTCCGTTATCTAATCCTACGTTCTGTGGCGGATGCAGGACATCACGGCGTTCACGTAACACGCGACTGTCACATCCTAACCTCAGCTTCCTGTAAACCTGACTGCGCTCTCCCTAGTCGGCGCGGCAGCTGGCCGGCCGTTGGTTCGAGGAAGAGGCTCGCGGCGGTGCGGTTAGCTAACGGCCTCGACACACGCCGCACACGCTCCCCCTTCATCCTGTTTCATAACTCCCACACACGCTGCTTCCCACAGACCCGTCTCAAGCACTTTCTCAGCATTCTCGAACCCGACGTTCCTGCAGACCCGACCGTCCCGTGTTCTTAAGGGGCTTCAGATCTCTCGGGTCTGTCTCACATTCACAAACAGATAGAGAGACAGACAGACGGAGTGGTACGGATAGGCAGACAGTGGGACACGGACTGAGACAGACAGACAGATGGAAATAAACAAATGGACAGACAGAATCAAAGACAGAAATAGACAATCAGAATCTCAAGTTTATAATTATATAATTATATTATTATAATTACAGACAATACACAATATACAGTAGACAACCGGAGAGGTACAGAGAAGCAGACAGTAAGACAGACGGACATCGAGAAATAGACAGCCATAGACTGATATGCAAGAAAGACAAAGACAGAAACAGACAAAAAGACAGGTCGGCAGACAGACACACTCAAAGAAACAGACACATCAAGATAGACAGACAGACAAACAAACAAAGAATAAAAAGAAGGAGAGAGAAACAAGAAAGCAGACACAGACAGTCAGACAGACATTCCACCAGCTCTGTTGTCGCGCCCCCTATTCTTGGCCTTTAGACGTACTTGAGTTACAAGTGACAGTTGTGGAGAAGCCCGAGCCTTTCCTGATTTGATGCGCTCTAATATTTCCGTGGCCTTTTCCCCCATTATCCCTGACCTTCTGCGCCGCTGTGTGCCAGTTGTTGACGCACACGTCAGGGAGAATTTCGGTAAAATGTCATCAGGAAAATGTCCCGTCAACTGCCGAAACTGGAGACACGGCACACTCCTTCATAAAAGTACCAGGACTGAAGAACGAGTCTGATTTTCATGGTTTCCTTCATATGAGTCAGTTTTAAATTCTTTATGAGAAACAATTAAACTCCATTAAAGGCAATAAAACCGATGATTGTACTTTTGGTGTAAAACGTGAAGCTTTTCAGCCTGGTGAACCGTGTTTGCGGCGGCTGGGTCTGCTGGAGCGATTAGCATCACATGACTTCAGGACGACACGTCGGAGCTAAAAATTAAATAATCACTTTTTCATCCGTTCTGATAGCTTTGATTCGTATAAAATCAAAAAGCTTTAGAATTTCAGAAAATACTTTTTTAAAAAGCTGATAGCAGAGGCGAGATTCGAACCTGAGAGCTTGAGATCTCAACACTGGT
>JAYDZG010000036.1:3168188-3181124 GCA_034509265.1 Microcambeva bendego
CATCGATTGGGTTTGAGTCTGGGGAATTAAGATGATTTGGAGTGTGACGTCCTTCCCGAGCTACAATTCCCATCCATCTAAAGTATTAAGTGGTCATGATATCAGGAGCTCGGAATTGACTCTGTCTCACCTGCTGGTCTAGCAAAGTTAAACAGTGCAGGTTGTACATAAGTAAAGGCCGGTGAGATCCATCGTGGCGGATTTACGATGCAGAGGGAGTGTGTTTATTATCTCGCGACCAGTGCACTGCCTCCGACGGTGTGATTCATCCTCTTTCAAGGCCCTGTCCTGATTTGTGTCGTCTCTTTCTCTCGCTTGATGTCTCTGGTTATTTCTCCGTTCCCGGGTGAGTCTCGATCGATGGCGTCGACTGTACGAGCACGCGCCGGGCTCATTACCTGGGATGGAGTGTCGGGCATCCCATAACATTTACTTGTATCGTACAAACAGACAGACAAATATTCTTTTTTTATTATTATTGTTTGTGACACAAATCAGCCTTCTTTGCGGTCCAGGATCGTGTACGCGCCATGCCTTTTTCTTCGGGAGAACATGTTAGAGGAGTTCGTTTCCGTTCCAGTCTTTGGCCAACGCCCCTCATTGGATTGGTCTCCTGCTAATGATCCACAGTCACACCTGGTTTTGGCATTCAAGGCACTTGAGGAGGCAATTGGATCATTCAGATGAGACTATTTGACTATATTTTTGGTTGGTCATGGTCTTGTTCATGCTCAGTGTTGGGTTTGGTCCTGTCTGCTTTAGGTTTAGCTTAGCATGTGGTTTAGGATAGTAGCAATATTCATATTCTGTTTGTTTATTCATCATTGGATTGTGGCCGATAGACGAATGAGAAACGAGGGATTGAGATGGAATAAGGGTGGAAGAGAGAGGAGGGGACGGGTGGAGCGATAGAATGGAGAATACAGAGGAAAATAAGAGAAATGGGACACAAACATGGTTGTACTTTTTTATCTGACTAAGAGAGAGAGAGAGAGAGAGAGAGATGGGGTGAAGCCGGAATAAGGAATATTAATGTTTCAGACCAAGATCTGATTCGATCCGTCTCTCCCTATTGTCGGCGGATTCTTTAGCCAGCCCGTTTAATATTTCTTGTCTTCTAATCAGTCATCTTCAATCGTCTGTGTCCGCGAGGCGGCGATTCGAGCCCCCCCCCTTTCCTCCAGCCTCACTTTAGAGAAAGGATTTAACTTACAGGAAGGGGGGGGGGGGGTGCACGCCCCTCTCCATCTTCCCTGCTTTCCTTCGCTCCTTTCTGCCTCCTTAATACAATGTTTACAAGGCGGCGCATTGTCCTCGACATATTTCAAAGTCCTAAGTGCCCGAGGCGCTTCACTGACAAATCAAATAATGGCAAAATCATTTATTTCCCGCTGCCTCGGCCAACCTGTGGGAGAAGCAGAGAGAGAGGGAGCACGAGGAAGTGAGGTTGTAACCGCCAGATGAGCGCATCCATGAGAATGATTACTTCAATAAAAAAATTATAACCTTAATCTGCTTAGCCGAGGTACTTTTGGACAGTAATTGTTTCAAATACGGCGTGGCCCAGGGCTGCCAGGATTGAGTGGCACAGGGGGCACTGTTTTTTTTTCTGGATCCACATGATTAAAACTGTGATGTGTGTCTCATCCAGGACTTTTGTCATGGCTGTCTTTTTTAATACCCGCCGGGGTCCTAAGTGTTGTAGCCCGGCATATACTTTATAAACACACCAGGCGTAACATTATGACCACTGACCGGTGAAGGGAATAACACCGACCTTCTTTTCACAAGGGACCTGTTAGTGGGTTGGATATATTACCCAGCAAATAAACATTTTATCCTCAAAATGGATGTTAGAAGCAGGTAAAATAGACACATGCTAGACACTATACTATCTATCAAAAGCCAAACCGGCGACAGAGTCATGGGCAGCCAAGGTTCATTAATGCACGTGGTGAGCCAAAGGCGATGATGCTGGTTCTGGTAGAAAGGTGTCAGAATACACAGTGCAAGATCATTTTATGAAGGTGGTCATAACATCCATTCAGCACTGAATTCATAATTGTTCTGTTTCCTCCCACAGTAAGAACCCATCACCAAAAGATCTCAGCACAGCCCCAGGCACACCCAAGGTAAGCCAGCCTTTTTTCTTTTCTTCTTTTTTTTTGGTTCATACAAAGTCAATGCTAGAAAAATCTTCTCATGTTCTGTTAGACCAGAAGAAGACTTGTGGAATGCTTATTGAAAAGCCAGAGCTGAGATAGCTCATTAACAATCATATGCTAATTCCAGCGAGGATGAGTTTATTGTTCTGCTCGGTCTTAATAGGAAGCGTGGATGTCGAGGACGGGATTTTCTTTATCATTTCTTTCAACCATCAGCTGAATGAATTCAGATCGACTTCAATGTGAGAGGAAAAGATTCTCAGACGTCTCACTGATGACATTTTACATCACCGATGTCTTACCCATGATAGGACACACACCTTCAGACTTCTTCCTAGTCCTATTGCAGCTTTAATAAATCACACCCTCTGACCCCTCCCACCTACCTAAGATGATTGTAAACTGAAGTGCGGTCCTTGTACAAGTAAACTATCCTTTGGACGGGAGATTCATTCGAAAGAGGCCCCGAATATTCTTTAATGACTCTATAGAAGAGAAGCAATCTGAACTAAACATGAGCAACATGCTTCTCTGTAACTGAAGCTTCTAACATGCATTTGAGTGATGTCAGAGTTAATTTAGGAAGAGATATGGTGTTCACAGGGTGTATGTACTCTCGATGAGTGTGATTCAGATGATGGCACACAAAATGAACCAGGTGTGTTCAGGAAGATGGAGGGCCGTGTCAAACTTTCTCTGGGAAAAAAGCGATTAATTCTAACATTAAATGGCATCCATTGTTAACACTTATGTCAGGGAATAATGATTTTCTTTAAGTTCAGATTTCTTTATCGTTGCAGGAGTTGGAACAGAGCAGTCAGGGACTCGAGTTAATCTCTGTGAACATGTGCAATTCTGATACACATATACTTTTTCTTTTTATTTAATAAGACCTTAATATTTAAAAACTTGTACAGATGATGTAGTATTACGGCCTGTATGTACAATGACAAAAAGTCATTCATTTGTTCATTCATAGAGGCCCACTTGGCAGGATCTTATCGTTGACTCCTTCTTCTGTCATGGAAATGATCAAACTGCACTTACTATTAAAGTTTATAAAACTGACACCTGAGCCTCTTACTGGACCAAATCACACCTTAATGGCTACCGGATAAAATAAAAAGTTCTAATGAGTCTGATAAACGGGGCCGATAAAAAGGGCGAATCCAGAAGATTAAAACTCAAAGCTTAACCCGAAGAGGCAAGTTGGGCGAGGAAGTGGCCATGCAGACGTGAGGGAGCATTCTACTTTGTGTGTTTAGTATTCCTCACCAGGGTGTAGAAAATGAAGAGGCCGACCGGGACCGCGGGGGCTACGTGAGCCGACGGATCGGGCCCGTCACGCCGGTTCTAAAGGGGATTAACCCCGATCTGGCCCGGCCTGCTTTCTACACCCCTCTCGAGCGCCATCGCCATGGAGACTCTGTGGCGGTCCGCGTTGGCTCCGATCCGGCGGGTCAAAGGCCGCCGTACACGCTTCCCATCAGCATGAGATGAACTTTTAATTGCCCCTCCAACAATAAAGCGATCCACGTCGTGTTCAAATGTCATTATTCAAAACGTTTCCTGCAGCGGGAGCCGTGACTGATTAGAAAATCTCATATTGTGACGCCGCCTAACATTTCTCATATTCACTCTGAAGCACAGCTGCATAAATGGTTTACACACACATACACACACAATAATTTTTCTTTCTTTCTCTGTCTCTGTCTCTCGTAATATTCCCCAAGCTCCGAAGGCTTTGAGTTGGCAAATAAATTGTTTCCTGACCTGGCAATTCAAAAGCATAAGAAGCCATGCATAATGTCTAATTTACTGTCCCCGTGGAGCGGGCCCGCCATTTCTCACGTATTAATATTAGATTACAGTTGTCACCCGCTAAAGCCGCCGTGCCTCCACTCACTTTGATTAATTGGAGAGGATTGTAAATACAAATATTTTATAGCCGGCTCATAAAAGGCTAACCAGAGATCAAGATTTCTCGTGAAGTGAGCGAGGCGCGTTCTCCTGCCTTTCTGCGGGCAGTGGAGGAATACATGTTTGGTTCTATTGTGATAGCACAAACATTGTGACATAATCCAGACATCCTGGAAACCTGTCAGACATCACTCCCTTTTTCTTCCAATTAAGCGTGGCCAGTGTTGGGATATTGCCCGTTCCATGCCCATTTGACACCGGTGCAGTCCCCCAACCCCTACTTACTTCCCGGGCTTTTCCCACACAGCAGACTCTGGAGAACTTTGTCTGCTTCTGTCACTACTGATTGTGCCCACTAGATGGCGACCAGAGAAACAAATTGAGGTATTAAGAGTATCAGAACTGGTGTGTTTGCAGAACAGCAATTAGGCCCAGTAGGTGGAACCCAGCCGACCATTAGCACAGCCAAGATTCGACCTTGGGAGTTTCGAATCCCAGAACTTGTGTGTCTGCAGTACAGTAATTATGCCCACTAGATGGTGCCCTGCTGACCAGTAGCAGAGTTGAGATTGAAACCTACATGTTCGGTGAGCTCTAGACTAGCAACATTCCCTGTAATAGTTATCCATCAGAAATGATGAACAGGTCCGTGGATGACATATTTATTCTCTGGATGACTGCCTGACTCTCTCTCTCTCTGTTTTTTTAGTCTCTCCTGTTGTCAGTGCACATCAAGCGCGAGGGCGAGTCTCCGGTAATCTCGCCCCTCTCCTCCGAAGACCCGCACCACTCTGACAGATACCAGGTGAGTGGAACAAACACGCTGCTCCAGGCACACCGGTGCCCGTTCACCCGTGCCCTGCCAGACTCATGCAGATAGCATCCATTTGTTTAAGTCCGATTCGAGCCTCGCGGCGGTCCGAGATAGCGGACGACAAGCGCTCTCGAACAAACCCAAAGTCTTAAGCCGAAGCAAAGATCTCAAAGATAGATAAGAGGCACAATTAAGCACAATGTCAAACTAAGGATAGATTTGATAACCCCACCGCTGTGTATATATGTGTTATGGAATTCGCCGCTCTCATAATTTCCCTCCGACTTATCCCCGAATGGATCTGACCGCCGGCCACATTAAAACAGAGAAGATCTGTGCTGTCAATCTTCGCCTGCAGATTTGCTCAGGCCGTAATGTGTGCCCTGCTCTGATATGTAATCATGCACGGTTTAACCCCCGGCTAATCTCAGACAGCCCCCCCACCACCACCACCTCGCCTCTCTGGTGTCCTTGAAATGTTTGCTTCTCGTCTTCTTCTACTCTGGAGTCGTGGCTTTGCAGAATTGAGTCTCACCTCTTGTGTCTATTAGCTTCTCTGATCAAAATGGGCAACGTCCAACGGCTAGTTATAAGCCATGTTTGTGATCGTTGTCTGGGACTGATGTCAGTCAGGGTTGGAGGACAGGATTAGAACTTTTACCTTTAATTGCAATTCATTTTATTCATATTGTGTAATGCAAAACCTGATTCCTGACTCAAGTTTACCTAGAAATCAATAGGTTTTAAATACTGTTGTCACAGTAGGGATTCTAATACATTGCCTACATGAAGACATTGTGCTTTACATAATATTATTTAAGCACATCGTTCTGGGTCCCTTGTATAGCATTGTTCTAATAATAATGTTGTCATAACCGTGTTCTATTTATACAAAATTCCAATTAATTTGCAATAAACATTTTGTTCCTTTCTTTTCCCCATTAATTATTTTTCTGCTGTTAACATTCATAAAAATGGCATTTTAAAATGCATACAGTTGTAATATTTACAACATCTAAACATTGTTATCCAGCCTTTATGTAACATCCTCGCTAAAGGAAACAAATGAAAATATTTAACATCTGTTACTATTTTTATTTCTAATTGTATTTATGTTATTCTTTCAAATACATGACACCACGAAGAATGTCGCCTCGGATTATAAGCAGCTCTCTAAATGATGTGTTATTGTTATTTGATCAAAAAGGCCTTCCTGTTTATACTGTACATGCATGTGGTGATATCATTGCACTGTAAACGAACAGCTTCAGGTACAATGTACACTTCTCATAGTCTTTAATTCTGAATTTAGTCATTAAAAGCATGCTTAATAACAGTAATGAGCATTTTTACTAATCAATGCTACACTGATCAGACATTTTTAGATGGGCCCTCGAACTGCAGAATACTCCCTAGTCAAGGAACCCACAGTCCACCTTCACCACATATGTGTTGACCACTGGCGAGGATTTGCAAACTTAAATCTGTCGTACTAATTGCATTAATATAACACGCTAATTGTTTATATAGAAAGTAATTAAATTACGCGTTGCTACCCCCTGGAGGCCAGAGAAGAAACTGCATCCAGCCCGACCTGACCTTTTATAGTCTGACGCGCATGCGCGTCACGTGACTCCGGCCAATATGGCGTCCGGGCTGTGAATGGAGTTGTTTACTGACGCTAATGGCTAATGTTTTGTAATCCTCGTCCATCCTGATTGAATCGAAGCAGCCGCATTTTGGCGCACTTTGAGGAAAGTTCCTCGGCTTCTGGTTCGTTTTGCGACATGAAGCGTTGCCGGACTCGGGCTGTGTGGTCGCGGTCGCGGTAGAAATGGAGGATGAGGAGGAGATGAAAACAAACGGAAAGAGAGAAGTAGGTGTTAGAGGGGGTTTCACAATCCGCCTCCATCCTGGTGTCTGCGCCTCACTGAGCGCTCACTCCATCGTCCTGGGTGAACTTTATTCTCTCCTGGGGTTCTAATTGTGCTTTTATTCTTTCTCTTCAGACGTTCCTGCGAGTGCGGGCTAACAGACAGACACGCCTGAATGGTACGTGTTGTTTACATCAGCGCCATGACTGCATCCTCACAACTAACAACACAAATAAGTCAAGTTTCTAATTTACCTCATATTCAGACATTATGTTCATACAATGAACCATCTCGGCTGCTCCCTTTAGGAGTCGCACTTGGAGATAGAGATTACATACTGACGTGAATATTTGTGCCCTTCTGATACAACCTTCTTATTTATCCGGGCTTGGGGCTGGTAATACAATGCACTTGTTTGTGAAAATCCCACTACTCCAGCCGAGCGCTATTATGATGGATGGATTTATTTTTGATTGTGTGCAGTGTAAACGTGCTTTAATCTACAGATGCATAAAATATAACAGGTTGCTGTTGTTGGGCCCCTGAGCAAGGCACTTAACCCTCAATTGCTCAGACTGTATACTGTACTGTAACTAATGTGTCACTTTGGATAAAGGTGTCTGCTAAATGCTGTAAATGTAAGATAATGATAAAAAATAGATCATAAAAAGAAGTTGATGTGACCATTCATCAAACAGATAAACATTTTATCCAAACCAGCCAAGTGAAAATCCTGGGCTGGACCGGACCTCTCTGTGGCGTTGGGTTTTTACGAACCACGTGAGCTGCCGAGCCGGCTGTGTTCCAATTGTTCCTGCAGTTCCCTTGTCTGTAGCGCCTGCCCGAGCAGAGGATCTCTTTAACCCTTCGCTTCTTGATATGTCAACAGTCGGAGACCTCTGCTGCCGCAGGCGCTACACCAAGGAAGCGCCCCGAGACGTGGCCCTAGCTCCGTTCTGCCTTCAAGATGGTGAGACTTCTTCCAATCCCACCCCACACACTCCTCCGCTCCGGGGCTAATGGAGCTGTCTTAGTTTAAACCCCGCTCCCCTCCCACGCCGTATTTCATCTCTCATCCGAGGCGGGCGCTGGCTGGGAAAACTCCTGCCCTCGCTAATGAATCTGCCTCTTTTTCTCCTTGTTTAATGATGCCCGACGGCCCCTCCATTACGCCGGGCCCGTCTGGCTCAGCCCCGAAGTTCTAACACTTCTCCGTTCTCCCTCTCTCTCTCTCCGAAGTCTTCTTCAGGCTCCTCGGCAATCACAGACACCTAAAAATTAATGCCCCCGCACGCCATTTGCAGTTAAGGAAAAGCGACAGAGACTTACGGCGCCATGGGCTTCGTTCTGGCACATTAAATTTCTAATTACGCCGTTCCCATAAGAGTTCAGGAATAAGGGCCCCGTTCAGGAATAAAGGCCCCGTACCTCAGACCCTGTTCGTCGTGTGCTGAAAGTGTTTTGCTTAAGTCCTGAAGTACTGAAAAGAGTTAATATGGCGGCACAGTGGCTCAGTGTGTAGCACTTTCTTTGTGGAGTTTGCATGTTCTCCATGTGTCCGCGTGGGTTTACTCCGGGTGCTTCGTTTTTTTTTCTCACGTTCCAAAAACATGCAGCAGGTTAATTGGAGAGACGAAATTCTCCACGACTGTGTTTAACATAAAACCTGTGAGAAGATGAACCTCGTGTGACGATGAACCGTGTGTCATGAATGTAAAAGAGTGTAAAACATGACGTTAAAATCCTAATAAATCAATAATAAATAAAAGTTTATAAACCGTCCTGCTGTAGATCTACACTCAATAATCAACGGATTTTTTTTTTTTTTAACATTTTCAGTTAAACCCCACAAACATTTGGATGTGCCCGAAAAATGCCTGTTTTTATCAGCTCTCTGATTGGCTACTTTCGGTCCTCCGGGTTCTGAGTAAAGGGGTACTAGTGATCTGGATTTTTACATTTTCAGCATTTAACAGACGCTTTAATCCCTAACAGGGTTTTGAAGCAGTTTAGGGTTAAGTGCCTTGCTCAGGGACTCGCTCTTATGTGGAATGAATCAGAACGTATGTTAAATGAAATAGAAATAAAGCTCTAAACTGGATAAATAATTCATTGTTACCAGCTCTGTCATCGATCTGTAATCGTTTCTTCTCTCTCTGTGTCTCGCTCAGCTCGGATCGGCAAGCTGAAGCGACGGAAGCCGGAGGATGGGCAGGTATGTCCTCTGTGCAGCACTCCACTGGAAGGGACGGTTGAGGAAATGAATAGGCATGTGGAAGAGTGTCTGCTAAAGGTAGCCTCTCGAACCCGGGCCCCTCGCAGAGCCTCCGAAATCTCCTTCAGAGTGTCCGCCGTCTTCTTTCCCTCCTGCTTCTTTCTCCGGAATCTGAATGTCCTTCTTAGCTCCATTTATACATACAGTCGAGGAAAAACAATAAGAGACCACTTAAAAATGATCACTTTATTTTAATTTATAATCAAATATGATTAAAATGAGCAGTGTTGTTTTTCTGTAAACTTTGAATAGAATAAAACATCAGTGCTTATTTTTGTCAGACACATACTTAGACAGGGGGCGGCACGGGGCTTAGTGGGTAGCACTGCCACCTCACAGCGAGAAGGTCCTGGGTTCGACCCCTAAGTGGGTCGATTTTGGTCCTTTCTGTGTGGAGTTGGCATGTTCTCCCCTGTTTGCGTGGGTTTCCTTCGGGTACTCCGGTTTCCTCCCACTGTCCAAAGACATGCCATTAGGATTATTGGAGACACTGAATTGTCCGACCGGCGCCCCATCCAGGGTGTTACCGTGTGCCCGTTGAAGAGCTGGGATAGGCTCCAGCACCCCTCCCTTACCTTGATCAGGATAAAGGGTTAAAGACTCTGAAGTGAACATACTTACATACTTAGACATTGTAAATTAAAACAAAGTGAGCTTTTTCAAGTGGTCTCTTATTTTTTTCCCCACAGCTGTATAGATTATATCCTGTGCTACGACCTTATACGTAGAACCATCTGGCGAGGTTCCAGCTCTAGTGGTGCTCGTGGTACTAATACTCTCTCGGTGGTGGGCTGTGGTGTGTGCCGTGCATGCGTAATGGCACTCGGTAACCCTAAGACGACTGACGTTTTAACAAATCGTAGCATGTTGTAGATACTAGTAGTAGTTTTGAATTAAATGAAACGTAAAGTCGAAGACGGAGCGTCTGTGTGGTTTCTGATCGACTTTATTCATTTTTTTACAGAGGGACGGTGGAATGGACGACGACCAGGCCGACATGGATAGCGAAAACGGTACCCGCTTCGAGGAGTACGAGTGGTGCGGACAGAAGCGGATTCGAGCCACGTCTCTCCTAGAAGGAGGCTTCAGAGGTGAGCAGTCCAGGACGTGTGCTCATAAGTGGGGACGATGGGAATGTATTGAAAGAACTGGTGCAGATGTGTTAACATATGAGCCGGTCAATCAAGGTCCCATTGTGTATATCAGGGGTTCCCACAGTGGGGGGCGTGGAGCTATAGCAGAGCAAATGGTAGGACTTACGGCTCTTTACGGGAGACAGATCTTTTGGCTCCGAGAATTTGTCTTCATGTAGTTGAAAAAATAGAGAAGCGCATCCCTTCTAGTACCAGATTACAGATCTGGTCTGGCTCGGTAAAGAAGCGAAAGAAAACACATTTAGCCGCAAAATTGACCCAGGCGCGGCCACGGGGCCGAAATGCGCCGGTGACCCGTGGACCGGCGGAGCAGCCATGCAATTACAGCGCCCGGCTGACCTTTGCTCACCTCGGAGTAGAAGCCCAGCACACACGGTTCTGCACTCAGAGTCTCAGCGATGCTTTTAAAAGTTTAAAAGGAATCTAGTTTTGTTAATAAATAATTCAGGGTTTCTCAGAGGGGTTGGTTTTTTGGCTGGTGGTTTAGTTTGTCCAGTGTTTAAGTAGTTTGTGATGTTTTGCACTTGCCCAAAGTCAGACTTGTACAGGCTTTATTCGGCATTAACGTCTTATTAGACCCGAATGCTGTCAGATCCACACGAACGCGCTTAAGCGAGGATCCGCCTCTCCCGAGGCTCTCTTAACGAAGGCAAAACGTTCGATCGGGGGCCAGAGAGACCTCACAACAAAGCCGCCAGTGTAGATAAATAAGACGGACCCGAAGACAGCTTAGCGTCGCTCCTAACTCCCGGTTATATGCCGGGTTGCCAGATCCGCTGGGAACCACCGCTGGGGAGCGGGTTTGAGCCCGAGATCTTCAGCCTTTGTAGTGACACCGATTTAAAGCCGAACCGAGAGAGCTCGCCGGCCTCCAGAACACTTGAAAGAGTCCATCGTATTTCCTTTGAAGGTGCCCAGTTAAAGCCCTGGCCAGGCCAGCGAGCCCGAGCTGTGGAATCCCCCCCGCCCAACACACACTTTTCTTAGAGGAGTGGTAGATAGGGGGTCTGAAGAGAGCCATCGACGTGATAAGAGGCCTCTCGGCTCTGAACCCTCGGCTCTGGTGTATCTCGGACTTTGAGGGTCCGGGATGAAAGCTGAATGAGGGGGGGGGGGGGCTGGAAGAGGAAGGAAATCGAAGCCGATCGTTTTCAGGCGCTCGAGAGTCGGGATCCGTGCTCACTCGGTTTAGGATGACCGCCGAGCGGAACAGATGAACCGATAGAGCTGGCAGCAACAGAGGGCTCAAGGATGGGGTAGATTTTTTTAAAGAGGCTTAACACACACACACCATCACACCTCTTCTCTTAAAATGCCAGTTTTTATGCTTCAAACAAGAAGAGCGGTTGGTTTTACGGCAGCCTGCCGTGCAGGTCTAACAGTTTACATCTCGTGTCCGGTTACATCCTCTTCTTGGAGCGGTCCGGGTCCCTTCTGTGTGTGTAGGGAGAGTGTAAGATTTGTTTTATTATATCTCTTCAAATAAAATACTATCCTGTAGGTAGATACAAACGAGGCAAAACGAGTTTGAACAAAGTTCGATTTTGCAACTCTAAACAGCGCCCTCTGCTGTTTAAAGTGAAGATCGATTCATTAGGACACGAATGCCGTTTCGAGGTGCAACATGAGCCTCGTTCCGACGAAAGCTGTGTAACTCACCGTAGCGTAATGCCGTTAGGATTTGGACATGTTGTAATATCTCCAGCGCGGTAGAGGAACGTGCACGCCGCCGAAGTCCCTATCCGAGGCGCCGTATTGATAGGGCGGGTGTTGACAGAGATGAGAAGCAGCCTGTCCCCAGGGGTGTGGGGCGGAGGGGCGGCGACGGCGGCAGCGTGCATAATGCGGCCGAGGCAGTTAGAGCGCCACTGACCTTTTCAGCACAGATTAGATTGCCTGCCAGGTCCGCTTAACAGCACGCGCCCACCCGAGCGAGCCGGCCGGGTTCGAAAGCTCGTCACTTTGCATATGTGCACTTATGATGCCAAAGTGAAAAACCTCATCCGCCGAGCACACAAAAGTCTCCTGGGTGTGGAAGAGGCCGGGCTGGATTTGCGTCATGTGACCAAACGTAGTGGTTAAGGAACCGGCTTGGGATCAGAAGGTTGATGGTTCGATTCTTAAAGCTGACGGGTCACGACTGAAGTGCCCTTGAGCAAGGCACCTAACCTATAACGGCTCCCCGGGTGTTGTGGCTAAGGCTGCGCACCACTCCAGGCACGTGTGCTCACCGCCCCCCTAGTGTTCACTAGTGTGTACTACGGGTTAAAATTTCACTGCACAGTGATGAGTAGCTTCGGTGTGAGGGTGGAGCCGTTGACACCCGTGTCCCTCAGCATCGCCCGGATGAATTCTGGCTAATTGGACGTGTCGTCACGGCTCAGCTGCTTTTAAACCCGTCCGCTCAGAGCCATCGAAATGTTAAAGGTTCCTTTTATTCGAACACTAAAGTCCTACCGGTGTGTCGTTAAAAGAAAACAGGGCGCGTTTACAGCAGGGTTTATGGGCGGCGTGGTGGCTAAGTGGGTAACACTGTCCCCTCACAGCAAGAAAATCCTGGGTTCGAATCCCGCCGGGGTTTCCTCATACAGTCCAAAGACATGCGAGTGAGGTAAATCGGAGATCCAAACAATCGTCCCTGATGGTGTTTGATTGTTGTAACTATTTCCTGTCATGAGTGCAGCCAAGGTGTAAAACATGACGTTAAAATCCTAATAAAGAAATGAACAGCTCG
>JAYDZG010000036.1:3213723-3231033 GCA_034509265.1 Microcambeva bendego
ATCCACAGCCAGACCATTCTCTCTCTCTCTCTCTCTCCCTCTCTCTCTCTTTCTCTCTCTCCCTCTCTCTCTCTCTCTCTCTCTCTCTATCTCTCTCTTTCTTTCCTGCTTTCACCCCATTTCCAAATATGCAGAAGGTAGATTAGTTAACCTATGTTACCCTTGGGAGCTTCCACACTGCACACACTGTTTAAACACAGTACAAACAAATTCTTCTTTTTTTCTTTAGTAAATCTAATAAGCGTTTTAAGATTCGGATGACTTTTAAAGATCCGTACAAAGATAGAAAGAATCAGACTTGAAGGTGAACATGCAAAACTGACAATGAATAAAAGACGCATCTCTCTCTCTCCCACTCATACACAAACTTTTATTATAGTCTTCCCACAATGCACTCAAACGTCTTCCAAAATCGATATGCATCTGATCTTATCTTGAACAGTAACAGGTGTTTTATTATTAAATGAATGACAGGACTTGAGGTCTCAGTATTTCATTATGCCTACAAGCACATACAAGGTGTGAGATTCCACCCAACCCCCTAAACATTCAATCCACCCTGGATTACAGAATTCTTACCGCCCAGAGGGTTTTATTCTAAGAATGTGATGGTTTATTTCACATGAGTTGATGATAAGATGAAAATTTTAAATTACATGAATTTTGTCTGTTTGTCTACAGTCCTTGATTGCATTACACTTCCTCTGTACCTCTGGAATTTGGTGTCCTTAGTAATAGGTACACAATGATGACATTGTAATTATGGTTAACAAGCTCAAGTTAAGTCATAAAATAACCTGAAATCACATAAAATCTTCCTGTTTATATTTTCTTTTACCATTATACCTCAGTGTTTAGGGTTATAGCTTAGCAGGTGCTATTGGTTATTGTATGCCGCCTCCAAAGTTTACAAAGCCTACAATTAATACTCAATCCCAAATGTTATTAACTGTTTGTATTTTATAATATGCTGTTGTTATTTTTACTAGAACTGGCTTGTATAGACGGATGAATAGAGTATTTTGATGACAAGCAACAGAATAGTTATAAAGAAATTAATTGAATCCATCCTGTTAAGTATGGTGGACAAGCTGAGATTTTGGAATCTAGTTGGATTAGAAGACATTCTTGACTTGAAGATTTATAATGATAATAATAATCTGACAAAAAAAGTAGTCAAAACCAAATGTATATTTTAGTAAAACATTGATGTAAAACATACATAATCTAAATTTACCCTAAGACTCCAATAATGAGAACCTAGAACCTAGGAGGCTAGATAATCTGGAAAGGTCAAAGTTGGTTGCACTAAATGTAGACAGTTGAGCCCAAATTCATTATTTTCGACAACCACTCTTGGTTTGAACATGTCCACTTTGTGTCTGGGGAAAGCCAGACCTACCTAGACGCTCATCACACAGACCCACGGCCCATTACTTAACAAAAGCACAAGGTTTCACAGAAGGTTTCCACTCACTCTGTAATCACTGACGGTTATCTGAACTAGCACCCACTCACATTAAGATTTCGGCTGGCTCTGTAGAAACGTCTCCACGTGCTGACGGCTTTATCCACTGGCTAAACAATGCCTAACAATGCCAACCGAGCAGTGAATGCTGCCCTTTATCAGCAGGACAAGATGCATTAAGTAGATTACATAGACCCATGCAGGTAATGTCAGCTTGGTATTTGAAGTTAGTAAACAGAACTTTCAATTCATTGTTCTGGCGTATCGGATTGTACTGCAGGTATGAAAAATTGCATGGTAAGAAAATGTATTGTCAGCTACAGTTATGGAATTTTTGCTGCTGGTTAGCTTTAGGTTGCATAATAACTACGATAAGTCACTTCTGGTGACAGATGATGGGATATCTCAAACTACATGTCATGTCTGGTGGCCATTACATCGAATGAGTGAATTGTTCAGTTAGCTAAACATTGGCTTGGACGTCTTGTGTCATGTTCTACACATTTTACATGTTAATTAAGGGTAATTATTGGTTTTATGTGTGTATAAACATTTTCGACATTGCTACATGGTGTGTACATAATCTACTATGAGAAAACATTTTAATTAAAGAAAACCAGCTTCCCAGAGGTGAGCGGGTCAAAGTTCAACACAGCTCCTCATGATATAAGATTTAAAAAATATATATTTTGCTATAGTACCGTATTGTATTAAATATGTAGGTTTTCTGCATTTAAAACAATTACAAAACTTAAATGCTTCTAATGGGCATACCGATTTTCGCTACAGGATGGTGCTGTTTCCACTTATAACCCTCAAACCCTGAGCACTACCCCACCACAAAGTCTGTGACAATTCATTCGTTTATTACTTTGCAAAATCCTCATAAAACACAACAATTTAAATACATTTATATTTATACGAGTCACATGCAGCCCTGCGAATTGTATAAATATAAAAGAAATACAATAATATAAAAGTATACAAGTGTATATTCACAAAAATAGATGTATTATAGGGATGTGTACTGAATTAAATGCAATAATTCTAAAAGAAAATCGAAAGAAATATTATATTTTTATAAGACACATGTTGTGTATTTAGTTTTTTTTTTTTTTTTTCATTTTTAAACTTTTGAGTGATTAAAAAAAACAATAACAGCTCTGGAAGTGGATTTATTTATTCCTTTCAGACTAATAAATCAATTTTCCCTTTTAGCTCTTTGGATTTCCTTATAGATTGTTACAGTCTCCTGTAGAAACAATTATTATATTTTATATGAAAGTATGCAATTGTCCATACACAATGTTTTTATTGTATGAAAGCCACAATTGCCTTCTTGTTCTTTATATTATTATTATTTTCATTTTTTATTGAAATACACATTCACAAACTCACCGTATATTATTCTTTTTCACCCGCTCAATCACCTTTAGGGAGAATTTAAAGAGCCCAGAAGTTTCCAGAAATGTGAATTACCTGCTGTGTTTCTGCAGCTAAATAAAGATTTAGATCATTTTATATAATTATTTAGATCATTTTGATAATTTAATTATTTTATAAATATTATGAGGCAGAGAGTGATTTTAAAGCCAAGCTGGAACAGAGCATCATGTTCCCATTGTGTTAATCGATTAAAACTAATGCCATAATGAGCACAGAGATAACATGATGCCACTGAGATACAGTGTGTGTGTGTGTGTGTGTGTGTGTGTGTGTGTGTGTGTGTGTGTGTGGTGACAGCATCAAGTATACAGATGTGTATCACTGCTCAGAGTATTAAACATTTATCATGTTTATATTGTGTTTATTTTTGTGCTTAGCTCCTCTTGAACCTGAGCCTAAGTTTACATGAAGTCTTGGCTGCTTTGCCTCTCTGCTTCAGTCAGATCTAAGAGAAAATGAAGCATTACAATCACTCAGTTCTTTGATGTTGTGCCACAGAACAGCTTCCTCTTTTCTCGGTGTTGAAACTGTGAATACCCACGGGGCTCCTGCTACGTGCCGCGGCCCATGGACGAGACGAGCTGGAGACGGGCCGCATACCGCTCTTCTACACACAGTCCCAGCTCTGCCAACTGCATATACCCAGAATCCTTTGCACAATCTCATGTACAATATAGAAGATCATTTTAGTAAGTAAATCTACCTTTATACAGACCACCAGTTCAATGTAGACCACAGACTAAGGCTCATTGTTCAATAAAACACTAAATATAGTGTAGCATGACAAAAGTGGTCTGTGTGGGTTTCCTATAGGAACTCCGGTTTCCTCTCACAGTCAAAAGTCATGCAAGTCAGCTTAACTGAAGATACTAACTTTAACTTGAACGTATGAATCTGGTGTAACCAGTCCTGTTATGACAGTAATGAATAAATATTGAAGATGAACCAGGGCGGCATGGCGGCTAAGTGGGTAGCACTTTCGCCTTAGAGCATGACCCCCACCCAAATAATTCAGGTATGTCACAATCTGCTGTGCATATTATTTTTAAACAAATCTGAAAATCTAAGAAAATCAGTGGAAATGTGTGCTTTGGTTTGACAATTCAATGAATCAAATTATTTAAATAAAACAGAGAGTGTGTACTTTGGGTCAGAAGTAGAAACGACCATCTCAATTGTCTCCTTTTATCATGGTGTGCTACTCAATGTACACAGACACAATTTTCCCACACATTATAGACTAGAAGCCGTCTAACTCATCCATTTATCTTCCTCATAGGTGTGAAAGGTGTCCTTTGATGTACAGATACCCTGTCCAGGGTGTGTTTCTGCCTTGCCCAGAGTTGCCAAGATACAAACAGTTAGGTAAGATGAATGAACGAATACCGTGCTGTAAGTTTCACAGTCAGTTATATGTCTTCTTGGTTTCCTTGGTTACAACATTATAAGGTGGCTGGGAACTGGGAAAAGTCTGCATATGATATCACTAATCATTAGCTAATGAGTATTTTTGACCAGGCTGGTTTCAGGTGCCCCACCAACACTAATGCTCATCAAGAGGGAGATTAATTGCTACTTGAGATAAATTTTGAAAGTTTTATGAATTGTCTGTGTCATCCTAGTGAATCATTTAATGATATTATGCTCTGTAGAGACACATAGTATTATTTGGGTATCATTGTTCTTAAACATTTCAAGCATTGGTTAACAAAGTGGAGATCCTCAGATCATCTTTGCTCATCGTACCATGTAATTACAATCCCCTGTTGACATTAAATTATTATTTTTTGTTTTTCACGTAATTACTAGTTCTAAATTGCCCGTCTTTTGACCCATGAAATATCTAAAGTCAAAGTATATGCAAGACACTTTACATGTTTTTTTATTTGCATTTTCCATACAGTCCAAGTTTTTCAGATTTTTTGGTTTTAATAGTGAGCCAAACGTATGGACCTGTCTATAATGAAAGTGCTATTTTAATGCAAGCCTAGATGTTACACATGACGGATTACACACACACACACACACACACACTCCATGTGCATTCTCACTGACTAGTCTTAACACACCCAGCCACACCCACATCCCAACACGGTAAGACTATGTAAAGCACGGGTTTAAATAGTCCTTAGCTGTTTACAAAATGTTCTGGCTCCCGGCCCACAGTTACACTTTCCACAGAGGTATGTCAGCCTGTCTCTAGGTTTAATTTACCGGGGATTACTTATGGCACCAAAATTTGTTTGCACACCATGGCACGGTTATTGAGTACCATGCTGTATATTTATCTTATGAATAAATAAACCTGCCAGTCATTGTATAGACAGTAATAGAGAGTACATGTTTGTAATCAAACTGTCAATGTATTGAGCTGAGCTTTTCTAATGTCTGTCAAAAAATTAGAATTTTATTAGATAAGATGTTTCACTTTTTAGAGTTCGGCTTGGACCACCGACATTTTCATTATGAGGTACAGAGTACAGACTACTACAGAGTCGTGGGCATCCAAGTCTCAATGATGCACGTGTGATCCGATCCCATAGACAAGCTACTGTAGCTCAAATTGCTGGTTCTGAAAGAAATGTGTAGTTCATCACAGTTTCAGGGCTGTGTTGGCAGCCAAAGGTGGACCAACACAATACATGAAGTTGGTTATGATGTTATAGCCTGTTCATTGTATAAGTACGGTTAGTCCGGATGCTTACAGTCTCATCACAGGGGGTCAGCATCAGTGTTTGCTCTGTCTGTGCAGTATACATTGCACAGTGCCTTTTCTTCCCAACACGCATCAATCATGACCATAATCGTAGCTTTCTGTAGATTGTGTTTGTGCACGTTATGTGCGGGCAGACTGGCCGTGCTTTGAAAACTAGGCACGGCTGCTGTTATGAGAAAGATTGACTGGAAGATTAGGGTGTGAATGATCATCTATTTACAGCCTAAATCACTTTGCTGTGACATGACGACTCGGAGGTAGATCTTATTGGCTTTGAAGAACATGAAGCTTGCATCTGTTGGGGCCATACTTAGCAGCAAAACAGTACACTGCCAAAAAAACATGTTATATATATTTGTGAAAGTTAGAGGTCTTTAAATTTTTATTTCGAAGGTGGATGAAGTACCAAGACAACGACGCTTGACTAAAAACTCAATGAAACTAGGTTTGCTGTCACATTTACAGAGTCAACTGCAGACATCTTTATTATGTTGTTATTTAGTGTAAATGAAAATGACATTTGTGAAGAATCCGAGTCCAGTAGAATCATCTATTAAGTTTTATGCTAATTTGAAGATTTGACTATTTTTACAATATACACTGTAAGTAGTATAAAAAAAGAAGGGAACTGCTTTACTGTCTACATAGGTAGCTGACTACGCAGAGAGTATTCTTATTGTCCATTTTCTTATAAGTTAGGTTATACGAACATGCTACTTTGACATGAGACTTTGACATTATAAGCTAGCAACACAGTTAGCATTGTGCCATTTAAACCAATGGGATGCGGTGGCACAGAATGCTAGCATGTTTACTATTTTCTCCCTCTCTGTACCAAAAAAGGCTTAAACTTTACTGACATGCCAAACTCAAACATATAAACATAATATAAATAAAAAACCTATGGTTCTCTCGAGGTGTTCTACAGATTTGTATTTTTTAGCTGTTGTTTACCTTAAGTAGAGTACAGTATGGTGATTTTCTAGATAAGATCCCAGATATATAAATATAAATGTAAATACACTTGTACAGTTATACAAATTAAACATCAATAAAAAATATTGACATGTGAAAACTACTCTTTCTGCACCACCTTGGTCTCAGGAGAGTGCACAGGTTGACGTCAAATGAGTCAATGCAGAGAGCACATTCATTTTTAAACACACCTTATATTTTATTATCACTTGTGACCAGATAACAAACTATGTTAAACATGACCAGCCTTCCCCGGTCCACACACATTCTCTGTATAACCAGATTTGTGATTTGTTTGACACCTTGAACCTTTTATAATCAGCTGGACAAAAGCAGCCCACACTGCTTGGTAAATGAAGGCTTTCTCAGACCCCTGTGCGTGGGCTGAGTCGATCCTAATTGTTTTTAATGGGCCCTGGAACACGACACACTTCCTCTGCGCACGCTAGAGGAACAGGGAAGCTTCCGCTAGCTGAGTCTCCATCAGTTAACCTACTGATCATTAACTGAGCCACGTCAGGGGGCCTGTTAGCCTGTCACGGCCTGAACCTTGGCATCGTTCGACGGTTTTGACGGCTCCAGTTGGGTAAAACAGAGGGTAGTGGGGTTTTCCCCCTGATTTCCACTCTGAGTTTTCCCATGTGGAGAGCTGTTTGATGTGGAGGCTACCGGAGCTACGGTAGAGGTGAAGCAGCGGAGGTGGTAGAGGGAATTGTTGGAAGGATGTAGAGGGGTGGGATGGATGGTTGATTTTTAACATCCATACTTCATTGATTTCCTTGACCGCAAGAACTCTGGATTCCGTGGTTGGCACGTCACTATGCTCTCTTGGCTGGTAAATATGGCGGCATTTACTTTTATACTTAACACAGATCTAAACAAACATACTGATGAAGAAAATATTGTTTTTATTACTTTATTCATGCAGTCTAAAGCTGTACACTATATGGCCTCAAGTGTCTTGACCTCTGACCATGAGCTTGTTGGACATGCCAAAAACAATAAAAAACAAATGGTTTGTGTATTTGGTAGAATGACATTAATGTGATCTTTTCATTAAATAATGTTTGTGGGGAATTTGTGCGCATTCATTCCAACAGCAGTTGTATTTCTGGGCACTGATGCTGGTCAAGAAAGCTTCGATTGATGTTCTGGTTCATTCCAAAGCAATGCAGGGCAGACGTTGGGGCTCTCAGCATGTTGCTGGAGTTTAATGCTAAGAATCCCCAAATAGCATCGAAATTCCCTTTATACATAAATGATTTCTTACATTTTTTTTTGCTATTTTAAAAAGGTTCCTCAATACTTTTGTCCTGTATCCACTTAATGCCTTAAGACAAGGTAACAAGTCAAAAAAATAAATAAATAAAGACTTTACTTTTCGTCTTGAAAATCACAGAGGGAAAATATTGCTTTTATTTTCTTTTGGCTGCTCCCATTAGGTGTCACCATAGCAGATCGTGGTCGGCATTATGGAGTTGGCATTCCAGATGCCCTTCCTGACACAACCCCTGCCTATTTATCTGGGTTTGGGACCGGCACTACAATGCACCTTGGGACTGGGTGAGAAAACCAAAGCTTCAGGAGTAAACCCATGCAGACTCCACACCAAAAGGACCCGGACCACCTCGTCTGGGGATCGAACCCAGGACCTTCTTGCTGTGAGGTGACAGAGCTTCTGTGCCGAGATTGTCACCATTTATATGAATGAAGTATATTTTGTTTTGATGGATTGTTTGTGTTTCCTGGGTCACTGTTAAAATAATGAAGAAAATGTGGGTAAAGAAAAAGTGATCAATCTGTGGATTGCATATTCAAAATGTCTCATTTAATCCTGTTACATAAAATGAACATGCAAGCGTTCTTCCATATGTCCTTATTATGGTAAGAAACCATAAAGTTGGACAGATGAATAAGTGGAGGGATTATAAGGGAGAGTACGAAATCACAATAGTGTTTTTAGTTTCGATGAAAAGAGGAAAAAAACACTTGCTGAATGTGAACCAACAATCAGAATTCACAGGCGTTTCCCTAAGATGCTCTTTACATCCCACAGGTTTGTGGACATGGTTGGATCGACTCCTGCTAGAGCGGTCTGACTGGATTAAGGTTGGGTGATTGGACACGTCGTTCTATGTCATTACACTCAGTGCTTTTCAGTTAATGGTTTGTTTGAGCTCATTGACAACCAGTTGTTTGTCATAAAAAGACCTTTAATCAAACATTAAGATCAAAAGTCGGACACTCAGGGTGAATACAGAGCTGTAAAAGTGTTCACAGAAAACTAAAATGACCGTCCATACAACTGTTAACGAAAAAAGGTCAACATATGTCAGGTACAGGGTCCATCAGTGTGAATGTAACATAAACCTGAAGGCAGTCCATGGTTATTTCAGCAAAACAATATCAGACCTCATTATTCTGCACATGCTAAAAAACACAGAGTGAATGTGCTAGACTGGCCTGCCTGCAGTCCAGATCTGTCTCCTATTGAAAATGTATGGCACAACATAAAAAAAATGTAAATCCCCAAATTGAAAATAAGCTCCAGGTATCGAATTGTAAATTTGTTTAAATTTAAAATAAACTGAGATTGCTGCTGAATGTTTTGGGGGACACATGGAAAACTATCCTTTGCACTTCTCTCATACATATAAAGGTGGGGTCGCCACAGCCAGTTGTGACCTACATTATTGATCTGTCATAGTTTTTACACCAGATACCTTTCCTGAATCAACCTTCCCTATTTATCCAGGCTTGGTTGCACACAAGCGACCGATGCTAAATCCAAACTGGGGAGTTCAAATACATTTACATCTGGTCACTTTTTGATTTATTGCTATTAAAGAAAACGGAAATTGGGCTACAGTTTAACATGTTTTAAATAAAGGTAAAACTGTAAGTGTTGCAGTAGGACAGAGGTTAACCAAACAAGCACATTTTATTTCGTAATGGAAATGGATTTAAATGAAGAGAATTTTGGATAAACTGGTCAAAAACCTTACATGAAACCAGTCCAAGTTCTGTCTATGTCTGTATAATGAAAAAATAACCTCATCTTATCAAAGTAATAGAATAAAACCTAGGTCTGAGCAGTAGTCTGTCCAATCTATCTTTACTATTACATCAATTCGACTGCAGCATCTCAATGTTTTGGTCACGTAGTTACTTCATACCAACCAATAATTTGATGACGAGTACACAAAACTATTTGGTAAGGGTGGAGTGGTGCGTTCCTATTTTCGGAAAGGAATTCGAGAATATTCAAGAAGCATGGATTAAAGCTTGGATATTGTTTAGGTGTGGTTGATAAGAAGATTTATTGCTATTTAAAACACTTTTAAAACACAACATCTTCTGTCCAGTACACACCTATACCAACACAAACACACTCGTCTGTAATTACTGTCCAGGACATTAATCGGAACTGTTACAAAAAGAGAAACACATAATGGTTTGTAAGCTTTTGTTGAAGACATTTTTCTCACATGTATCACTGATCACTTCTGGCTTTGCTTTCACGCTTTGGGAGCGGTTAACACTCCGTGAACTGCCCAACATTTTCTTCTTGCAAAAAGGCAATTATTCTATTCAGTGCCCTCTTCTACCTAACCTGACCTCTGCCAGGTCTTCCTGTCTCACCCTGTGTGCAGTTAATGATCATACACTGTTCAGTAAAAATGAATTCATCCTTTTAGTCCTGTTTTATTTTCTGTCATTCATTATTCGCAAACTTCAGCAAGTAAGCAAAATAGCATGGTGCACAAATGGCTCTGAGTAAATACACCACAAAATTAAATTTTTATTATTATATTTTATCACTATTAAAAAAGTAATTTCCATCCTAATAAATGGTTGCAACACCTAATGGAAAAAAATAAATACATACAATAATTATTATCTGTATAATACATATACATTTATTAATATTATTATTATCATTTATCATAATTGTAAATGTATTTATTATATCTAGGTTATTACATCATTTTTGTCGGGGGCTTTGACTATATTTATGAACCTCTCTATTACTGATTATGTCAGAACAGTAACAAAATTAGCACAGTTGTATAAAGTTTAAAATGAAGGTATTTATTATAAAATACTTTGCTAGAAAAGATGTGTCAAAAAGAGTGTGTTTAACCATTTAACCGTTTATACAGCTAACAGTAAGCAGTTTTGTAGCAGTTAGCTAACCACTCTGCCAAGCAGATCATTACATGAATTATTATTGTGCTCATACTTTCTTAGAAATGTCATTTAAAACACTACTATTCACTTTATTTATTATTTCTTATGGCTGCGACTGCTCAAAATAATACTCAGGTCAGTTAGGCAAATAGTGGATGAGTCAGGTCTCTAATCAAGGACGCCGTTGATGGTTGTGGGGTGTTGGCTGCACTTTAGTGGTCTACATCAAAGAACTGAGAGATCAGAATCTGGCTACATCTCAGCAGGGGGCTCTTCATTTTCAGGTCACAGTTAGTGCTGTAAAGCAAGTCTGCACAAGCACAACAGGCCTATTAATACTATTCGGATTCTTTTAAAAGCCACAAACGCTGGTTTATTAGCACATTTTATGGATTAGAGCTTGTTAAGATATGTTTACCCAAATTTAATAAATCTCAATGTAGTACTTAAACATTTCAGATTGTGAATCCATTACCAACCGGACAGCCCGTCATTTGATCAATGGTGGTCTGGAAATGACACACACGTTCATTATGAGTCCAGTCTGAAGGCGCTTCTTATTATCTGGCAGTGTTGAGTTTCCAAACAGAAGGACAGGCTAAATGTCCATGTGGTCAACAGCACAACTCATGCAGGGGCCGGGACCAGTCCTAAGAACAGACCCCTTCTGACCTTCCCTTCCAAAAACCCAAGTAACTGTCAGTGTGGACCAGTCTTAATTTTATATCATTATTAAAATAGATGATGTTATATTCTGTAATTAACATTTTCATACAGACTGGTCTGGAACTTACTGACATCTAACATTTCTAACAAATATATTCAGCTCATTTTCTGGATGAATAACACCGTTAAAAGGGCGCAGTTCTTAAATCATTACTCACAAATCCACTGACTCATTCACAATAAGAGGCAAGTCAGAGCACCAGTGCACCTACTGGATTGTGTGTGTGCGCATGGAAAAACACTGGAGTACCCACAAAACTTACAGACATAAGACATGCTTACATGCTGATTGGACTAAACAATTAACATTAGGATTCGAATGCTATAAGTAATAGCAATTATTGTATTGTAATGCATTTATTTGTCATGTATGTGTATACATGTACAGTACGATGACATGGTTTGCACATTTGACAGCTTGTTTGGTGCCTCTGGAGCAGATCCATGATGGAACAAGTTTGTTTTACATGTATTTTATTTATCTTCTCATCATTATAAGATATGAGATATGTGCACAGCTGAAGACACTTTATACACTATACTGTAACACTGTAACACTGTAACACTGTGGCTATTTTAAGACACCGATTTTATATTGTTATGCATAATCGGGTACAGCTTACTGAAGTACAAGACACGATGTGCTATAATTGATGGCATATTGTGAGCGTTCTTCTACAACCGCGCCCTGCAGCTGAACTGTTCGGGTCAGGACGGATGCTTATCTTTATCTCATAGGCCTTCAAGGCTTTTTTATTCTTTTGTCATCTCTGACTTCCTTCTTCTCCTACTAAAGGGAATCCTTGTTTTGGATGAAGGCCCCGGGTCACCCTCAATCAGGTCAGGTTTTAAGGAAAAGCCTTATGACAAGCAGGAGCAGCCGATCATAACTGTAGATCAAAGGTCGATGTGTTTGTGGTTTAAATTCACAGGAAAATGTGCTTAAATTTACTGACACAGATTTTACAGACTTAAAGTGTCTTTAAAACCCCTCAAAATTAGTTGAAAGTTTTCCAAACTTAGTTACCCAAGTTGTGTAGCCTAGTGGTTAAGGTACTGGACCAGTAATCAGAAGGTTGTCGGTTCAAACCTTACTACTGCCAGGTTGCTGTTGGGCCCTTGAGCAAGTGAATGCATTATTAGTGAATGCAATTTGAAATGAATAAACTGTTGAATGGTTCTCCATTTTTAAAGTTAGCTGCTAATCTATAGGCTGTGTATTGATGACACAGCACAGATGCACTGGAGCGAGAAAAGCGCCAAACGCTTATCAGGTGTGAGCAGCCTCACGTCTTTTATCATCCAAGAAAAAGGATAAGGCAGAAAAAGAAAACCGCAGTGCAAAAGAGGACGAGGTAGAATGTAAGAGATCTAATTTAATACGTAGGTATTAAGAATTTTAAAACATGGTAAAAGCAGTGTACAGAATACCAGTTAGATTTGCTTCGGAACATTTATTTACTAGCGTTGTAACAAAAATATACAATAAAATATTTCCAACAAAAGGTCAGTTTGAAGAAAATTGAATAGCTGATCTTGCTTTTGAAATTGTGGCGGAAATGATTCAACAATTAACAGGCTTGGACAGGTTGCCATCACAGGGCAAACACACAGTGATAGTGCTTTACACAAAACCACTGTACACAGACTATTATACACTGTGGAATTTTACACCTCAGAGCAGACAGACCTCTGGTGTTTTTTTCTTTTCTGTTGTGGAAATAACTCGCCTTTCTAATGCAGCTAGACGTAACACTTCAGGTATATACAGAACTTTATTACGTAAGCAGACCAGTGACATCAGAGCGAATTGTGTCCACCCAGTAACACATTCAGGAATAATAACACATTCAGCCTCGTCAATTCATATGACGCTCTGCTCAAGGCTTGGCCTGTCTTTTATTCCCGTGTTGCACATAACGTACAACTTTTGTTATCTCCGCCACCATGCCTGATGTCACGCTGCCGCAAATGGGCTGCAACCTTCATCACATGCTTTAAAGTGGAGATATTGAAAGTGGATAAGTGGGGGGTTGTGAGATGTCTCGATGCATGCTTTTATTTAAACGTGGATGCCAGATCAAAGGAAAGATACCTGAATCAATGTCAAGGGCCAAGTCCACTCATTAGAGGGACTAGAAAGTATGAAACATTCTGGTATAGTGACATGTATAATTATTCTGTCTGGGCACAACGCAGTTACACACGCCAGACAGGACATAGTTAAACTTGTAAGTGTGTAGATGCCCGACCAGCCAATAGCATTGCAGGAGTCGCAATTCAAACCTTGGATCCCACCATCAGTGCATTTGAGAGTTCAAAGTTACAAAAACACCAAAACTGATTTATTATATTATGATTGAGAGGCAATTGCGATCAGTGGTAGAGACACAGGACTAGTAAGCTCTAAATCTGCCAGGTTTCCACTGCAATGCAATGCATTAAGTAGATTTAAATAAAAACATCTTGGAAACGCAAAAATGTAAATGTGTGCAAGGAAACAGAACAGATCTGAATGCTTGACTCCTACATTGAGTAGGTCTGGCTCTATTGTACTGATGGAATGTTTTTTCCAAGCTGATCTATATGATGAAACATTTCCAACTCTTATATGATAGAACTATACCACCTTTAACATGGCATGGGGGTGCAGCATCATCTCATGAGTAGAAAAAAAAACTCTTTGATCTTTGCATTTACTTTTAAAAAAGTCCCTTAACCGTCAAGTGCTGGCAATGCAGCAGTCAGTTGTGAGTCACTTTGGATAAAAGCTTCTGGGAAAATGCCCAGAAATGTTAATATGTGCAGTACAGCAAGAAAACAGAACATATCTGAATGATTGACTCCTGTGTGTCTGGGAAGGGGGGGTCCTGTTGTCCTGGTGTAAGTATTTTTCATGCAGTAATTATAATGTGCTACGTATTAAGGGTAGCACTAACATCTTCAACAAGGTATAGGGGGTTCAGAATGGTTTAATGAGCAAAGAAAAGAATAATACGTTTTGATCTTTGCAATCATCTGATCCTGACCCAACTGAAAATTCCGCTACACTATTCTGGAGCATCATGGTGGCCCAACACCTTACAAAGACATATCATGAAGCTTATTCACCTTAATCTGTCAATCAACATAAATAATTACACAAGCAGTGTTTGACTTCCAAAAAAAGCTTCACTTGTGCTTGATGACATTCCGTCAGATTTGACGGCACTTGGTTTGCGTAACAGGAATAAGGGTCTCCAGCTGAGGTGTTTTTAGCTCCAAGCGGAGCAGCCCAAAGGCTAGGGCAGAACTGCGATTCTAGCCCCCTGCCAGGCCTGAATGAGGGCTCTGCCTCTGAACAATTACCTCCAGGAACTGCCCCACGGAACAGGGTTTTACAGCTCCAATCCAATCGAATCCCCAGGCAATAGAGGCCTGGGAGAAAGAGTGCCAGCAGGTAGTAATGGCCTCTCAAAACAGAAACAACATTCCACGGTGGGCGGCCTCACCCCTTCCTGCTGGGATCCCGGGGAAGCCCACCAGGGTCCTCTCATAAGGGACATTTGATACCAGTTAACGCCCCCCTACCGTCCAACTCCACATCACTCCCAGGGTTTTAATGGACCTGTTTTCTCTACTCAATTGACAAGTCTTTGTTAATAATCGGCATGTGCCTGAATGGGACTGTTGGGAATGTAAGAATATTCTGCATTCAGGAGTGTCATGGCTAAATGCTCAGCATTTCTGAACTCTCCATGTAAAGAATGTTTGAACACTCCATGAACACTCCATGTAAAGACATATTTGTTAAGCAGAATAAAGTTTTGTCTATTATTGCGTATGTTAAAGCCTATACCCACCACTGAACTATTGCCCAAAAATGTATTATTTATATTTATTAAAAGGTTATTTACTTATTTCTTTTTTCTTCATTATTTTTTAATATACTGTTCAGTGCATGTTTTTTAAAAAAATACAGTACATAATTTTACCCCATTTCACTACTATTTTTTGATTAAAGTAATTTAAAACATCTAAATAATTAAAGCCAAATTTCTTGAGCAGTATAAAGATACCTTTTTACCCTTCAAAGTCTAAGCCACCAGAATATTGCCCATAATTCTATTTTTTATGTGTTAAATTAACCTACTGTGAAATTAATATTGAGGTTTCATAAATACGTTTGCATCATATTTGATGTATCAGGATTTAATCTAGTATTATTTACATTTATTGATAATTGAATTGTTTTTAACAAGCCAAAATGTACATAACATAATGTAACAACTTAAACCCGTGATTTAAAACGTCTAAATGATTAAAGCCTGAATTAATCTGTCTTAACCATCACCCAAAAAAACAAGCCATTCACTTGGCCTTATTGTTTGTGATGCGCGAGCTATGCAACAAGCCTACATCATTCTGATGTGATGACTGGCACTTGGTGAAAGTAGTGTGTCAGCTTTGTGAGTGAACAAGTGTGTCTTGGCAGTCCTCGGCTGTGACTAAGCTCTGAACATACTGAACGAACACCGCACCCAAGAACAATACGTGCCATGGTTAAATAAATGATCTCTGTTGTGTTTCATACACACAGTCCAAGATCATTCCAAGAAATAGGTGTCAAAACATATTTGTGCATCAATGTAGAGTACGTTTGTGTAATAAACGCAGAAATCATACAACTCACCAAATAGCCACAAATATATAAAAATGTATAACCAAATTGTATATATTAAATATCTTCTACTGTTATTTTTTTCATTTATTTATTATCTTATGTACCACTGTTTCTTTTTTATGTCTGGGTGGCAGTGGGTTCCACTCATTAAAAGGTAGAACACCGGACGGGTTGCCAGTCCATCCAAGGACACACACAAACAATTCTCAGTAGCTTCAATTGGCCTGATTTCATGTCTTTGGACTTGATGGAAATCCATACAGAGTGGAAGAAATCAAATCCTTCTTGCAGTGAGGCTGAAAGTTTTTTAAGGTATTTAATATTATATATGAACTGAATCAAATCAAACAATGTTTTCATATATTCGATTTATTATTAAATCTTATCATAATCTTGATAAAATCCCCAACTAAAGAACATGCAGACACGTTTAGATTTCAAGCTTTAAAAGTTTATTGAGTCTAACAGATTACATTCAAGAACGAGTTGAATCAGTTTTACTGTTTCTGCTCTCTGCCTTTTATTTTATGTGTATCCTTTCAACTGGTCCCTATTTATTCGGGTTTGGGACCGGCACAAAAATGCACTGGGTTGTGCATCATAGTGGATAGGGTGGCGCCCAGCCAACCATTGGCATCAATGACTTTCGATGCAGGGAGTCTCAGTGCCAGTGGCATGTCTTTTATTTTATATTAAAACCACACGCTCACCTTATTACAGATAATTTTCAATCTGAGGATCTGAAACAAAGCACCTACTTCAAGGTTAATTTCTTTTAAGATTCAATTACTCTCAAATGATTGTTGGAATGACAACTGTATTGTAGTTGGACCTACAATAAGTATAAAAAATCAGCTCTTAAGTGAGCAATAACAATATGGGACGATGTTATGTCCAAAATACACCCATTATCCGCACCCAGATTCAGCCTCTCAGAACTCAGCAGAGCTTAGCGCTGGTCCTGGACATCACGTCCGATATAAAGCAGTTCGAACCCAAACACTCCTGATCCTGCTAATCAAGATATTCAGGAGAGCATAAAAATTACAGCTAGGTGTGGAAGAGCATAAGAAATAAAATCTGCTCAAGTGCACACAAGAGTACAGGGTTGGGCGCCATCGCTAA
>JAYDZG010000036.1:3243624-3257846 GCA_034509265.1 Microcambeva bendego
ATCTGTGCTAATTATATCCTACGTCCCAACTGTTGTCCACAGTTAACAAACAAAAAAAACCTACACTGGAAAACAGAAGTAATGGACAACACCCCTGACCCCCACCACTTTCTTTCACTAATAGTATAATTGGTTGTTTCTTTTTCTCTTCATGTGGCAGAGTCCGATCTTTATCAGAGGCGCCATTCGGAGGTGGAAGATGGCGACAGTGTGCGGCGTGTGTATTTGTGCGAGTCCAAGTCCAGACGTACTGTGTGGTCTACGATGGGAACTGGCATACTGTCACCGCGGATGTGTTTGTTTAAGGGGTCCTGGGACCGTCACATCTATTTAGTGACACTCTTGGGACGTGGTGGTGCCTCCTGTGCCCTAATGAAGGAATAGGAAACGTTGGTGTAGAATCTATCATAGTAGAAGGATCAAAGATGTGTATGAACCATGTGACTCTAATTCAGTCTTTTCAGAAAGTTTTCCATTTTTTTGTGTGTTTGTGTGTTTGTGTGTGTGGGGGGGGGGGTGTTCATCGTCTGTGCATGAGCTACAGCTGAGATGTAAATAAATAGGATGAAAAAAAATCTAACACTGACATGGTGTTGTAGGAAGACTTGCCACCAGACAGTTGTGGACCAAGGTGGAGTGTCTGTAGAATAAACAAGATGAGAAGCTAGTGTGTGTGTGTGTGTGTGTGTGTAGGTGTGTGTGTGTGTACTGTGTGTTTGCCTACCTTTCACACAATGAATCAGACCAACATCACTGAGCAGGATAAAGCAGTAGTAAAAAATGAATCAATTGAATCGTAATTTAAATGTACTGGCAATCTTTGCATTGTACAGGGAGTGTAGTGGAAAAGTAACCAAACAGTTGCTGGTTTATGCCCCACCTCTGCCAGGTTGCCACTGTTGGGCCCTAAAGCAAGGCCCCTAGACCTTATTTGCTGAAATAAGTACTGTTATAATGTCTGATTAGCTGTATTTTATTAATTAAAATGAAGAATGTCTTTATGATGGTAAAATATTATTAAGAATTGCTTATCGATTTCTCAGAAGAAACTAGGACAAACACTTGAAACGCACCATGTGCCCTTTTAACACTATGTGCTTTCTTTCTTCCAGAAATAGTCAACTGTGGCGTTACGGTACATTCTGAACCCTGATCTAACCTGTACATGTTACTGTATTCTTGTTTAATCTATCAAAGCAGGACCTGATGACAGCACAATGCACTGTCATTTCCTTTGTCATTAAAGTCCTTCCTGCCTTTTCATCCCTCGAATTCTTTGTCCAGCTTCACAAAGATGTGTAGCACGCTAAGTGAATCCAGTTTTTAGCCTGCGCACCGACACTGAAGCTAAAGTGACATCGACTCTGATCAAAGGACTTTGTTGAGTAAAGCTGGAGTTAAGATATACTTCCAGAGAAACTCGATCCAATTTGTGCTGCATCATACAGTGGCTCATCTGCACCAGCTTTACGAGTTCTCAGCTGCTCTCCTGAGCGAGCATAATCAGCAGTAATCGGCTCTGCGCAGCCCAGACTGGCCCGAGGTGGACTCAGATAGTGGCTCGTCTTTAACCGAAACACAAGACTGGAGCTTGAGATAACATGGCAATTTCTTTTTTTTCTGAGAATGAGCGGTGGTACGTGTCACCTAAAAATCGCTCCAGGCTGCCGGGTCAGTCTGTAGGTGCTGGCCAGAAACTGTAGTAAACTGGGCCATCAAGAACCATTGAAAAGCTTTTTAATACACCTGCTGAAGAAGCTGTAGTTGATGGACAAGTGCCAGAATTCTACCAACTGACCAGAACAAGTGGAATTTAATAACCACTTTACAGTCAGGGCGAGTTATAGGACTGTGAAATGTTAAATATAAACACTAGTGCATGAATCCATTTAAGGGCAGATCAGCACAGAGATGTATGTATTTCTTTAATCCTTTTGCATAAGGAATTTGGTCATTCGAGTCATTTGTGGTTCTTTAAGTTCATTTTGTGTGTGTTATTAATAACTGAGTTGTACTGTTATACTGTTACGTAATAAAAACAATACAATAGGGCTTATCATTAGATCAAGCATAACATTATGACCACCTTCCTAATTTTGTGTTGATCCTCCTTTTGCTGCCAAAACAGCTCTGTGACTTCCTGTGTATTCGGACACTTTCTTATCTGAACCAGCATTCACCTCTTGAACAATTTGAGTGACTGAAGGCGTCCTTCAGATTACTAGTCCAGTACCTAAACCACTAGGCTACGGCTGCTAGTTTTGATAAAGTTATAAACTTTCGTTTACAACTTACAGTATGCCGTCTGTGCAATTGAGGGTTTAGGGCCGTGCTTATGGAGCCAAACGTGTCAATGGTGAGCTTGAACCGGCAGTCTTATGCTTAGTAGTCCAGTATCTTAACTACTAGGCTGCAACTGCCATTCACAGAGCCTCAGTTCAATAAGGGTACAAAGGCACGTGGGCTCACCACATATGCGGTGAAAGAGAAGGCAAACGGGTCCTAACAATAGTAGGTCAGATTGCGGCTGGGTTAAAAATACCATTTGTACAATAATGTTAAATGTATGTTTCATCTGAGGTACTGAGGTGAGAGTTGGTTTTGTTTTCTGTGCACATGTTGCACCTGAGTCCTCTCCGGGGTCCGTCTCTCTTAAACGGCTCATTCATTATCCTCAATAATGACCTGTTGACTTAAAGATTTGATTTATTTAAACCCCCACTTATCTTCTGTTTAGCTTTCCTCAAGATGTACATGGTGCTAATCAACTTACTAGCGTGTGAGACACTAAACAAGGCCAATATTTGCTTTGAGTATAATTATCGTTATTGCTTTATCATTAATTAAACAAACGATTGGCTGCAATCCAGCACACTAAAGTAAAGAATGAAAAGGTTTGCAGTTATTTCAGTGTCATAAATTTAGATACAAATGAGTAAAATGTTTGCACCCCAGTGGTTTTCTCAATTGGACAGAGGAAATTGCAAATTGTCTACCAAAGACCTCTCAAAAATCTTGAACTTTGAATATGTTGTGCATCCTGTCTCAAGAAAACAGTCCAGAATATCAAGTACTGTCTGTCTGTACATCAATATGTAGTTCCATCCATCTAATGGGTAACTGGAGGAGCCCTACACATTTTGGGGACTTTTCTTTCAAAAATAACATTGGAGTGGAAATCTTATGTTCACCTGGTAAAAGTTTTGTTCAATGTTTTCAATTCACTTTAGTGTGACAAACGTAAAAACAAAGTGGAATCAGAAAAGCAATTAGTTTTCTTTACTTGCTAGACAAACCTTCACACTCAACCGTATTAGCATTTAATCCTTAGACAGGTGCTAAAGTCTTCATTTTTGGAGAAGCCTCAGGGTGGAGTGTAGAAATTGTAGGCTTATAATTCCAAAAGCTTCAAACAGGTGGAGCCACAAAGTCAACAATTATGCAACAATTACAAACTCATGCTTCCCAGATCTGTGTATTTTGAAAGTAGCTTTCATTGAACATGTGAAACACTTAAAACAACTTTCACTATTTTACAACGGCACTTTTGAAACAAGGTTCATTCCACAACATCGGCCATACAGCATTTTTTTTATTATTTCTTTCCTGCTCTCTTATACTCTCTCACACCTTCTGTTATCCTTCCTTTGACACCTTTTTCATCAGTAGGTGTGACCGCCAGGACGATAGCCTGCACGGTCAGTTTCCTGTGACTTGTGTAGATATGAGTTCACCACCTATCAGTTCAGAGGATAAAGTGTCCAGTACTGTGGTGTTTCCAGGGAGTTCTCTCTCTTCAGTAATGCCTTATGCAGGAACAGCTAAGAGGAACACTTTTCCTGTGGGACCCTGTTAAAGCTATGTGTGAACATTAGTTTGGGTTTCTCAGACATTTTAATGTTGGAGCTGATTCTTTTTTTATTATTTATTGTTCTACATTTTATACTCATATATTCATTAGTCTAATAAGACTGGGAGATTATTTAAGGTTTCAAACCAAGTACCATGTGGAACATGAATCTTTTTTATTTATCATATTTATTTTACCCTTTTGGAAATGATGGAACGTTAAGTAACTGACAAAAGTACAAAATTAGAAGATTTCTAATGTTTCACTGTAAACAAATTCTGAATTTGATGCCTGTAGCACACTCAAAGTCAGGACAGAGATATGCCTGGGAATTGTCTGGGAATCAATTATACTAATAGATGCAATTTGCAAGTAAAATTTTTGCCAATTCTTGCTTAATAAAAGACTTCAGCTGTTGTCCATTACTGGACTGTTTAAGTCCAAGGGCCAAATACATTGAATTGAGAACAATGCAGTAAAAATGTAATCAGTATGGAAATAATTGCTTTAACCTTTTTTAGCCTTGTGTAGTGAATTTGCAACAGATTAAAAAAACAAGAACATTGATGACTGGAAAAAAGTGATCAGAGAAAAGAAACATGCGCAACCTGCCAAATTGTAAAGGATTTACAAATGTAATGTAGAGGAGGATTCATGGTTTGTTTGTTTCCGTTGGGAACTGTCTTACCATCAGTAACTGGAAATTACCATATATATTTACACACACGGAGGAAAAAATGTGCAATGAAGGTTAAAACCCTAATGAACTCACCACACTTTATTTACTTGGTGAACTGATGTGGCAGAAATGTAAGAGCCATGATGGTAACAACATGCAACCCAACAAGATGGAGTGAATGTGGGGGTGAATCCTCTTGGTTTCAGGGGGTGAAAGTGTTACTTTGCGATTGGGGGTGGGGGGAAGGAGATTCCGTCAGATACTCACTACAAAGCTGTGGTGATTAGCATCCCTGTGAAATGTATGAGGTGATATCTAAACAAAGCTCTACATTGTAACTCAATGTTTCAACCCAATTCTAAAAATTCTAAAAAAAAAACCAGTGAAGTATTTATCAGGGCCGTAAATGTATCATTAATGCTCCGTCACTTTTAGGGAACATGTTCAGAAATTCAGATGTGCTTAATGTGGGTTTAAATAACATTAGCAATGCTGTTATCACATTGATACACCAGGTAAACACAGTATGTGGTTTGGGACACAGCAACAACTAGGTGCTAGTGTGATTCTGTGTAGAAAAAAACCCACCACAAACCGACCACTGACCGACCTGTCAGTCAAGTTAAAGTGAGTCTAATGTGAAGAGCATTCAGCATGGGTTATTGTTAGTTTCACCTGAGACTCTTAAAAACCTGTCTGCAGTCAGTGCTGAAACCTGCTCCACCTGTTTCCTGCAAAAAAAAATGCACATCAAAGCTTTATTACCTGCGCTAACCGAAAGTCAGAACTGTTACAGATGTTTGTTTAAATATAGCGCACAAGCAGTGAAGAGAGTCAGTGATCATTTTCATGATGCTGTTGTAGATAAGGAAGGAGCAAGGAACCTAAAACAAGCTTAAAATAACATCCTGACTCATTTAAGTCAGTGTACACATCTGATCTAACATTTAAATTGGCTTTGCTTACGGGCACTGGCTACCAAGGATTTTCTATAGCTAAAAAGAAAACCATCAAAATTTGAAACATGTTATAACAACAAAACGTAAAATAAAATATAAGACTTACAAGTAAGGGATTTAATTTAAGTTAACTTATTATTGCTATTGATCCTGTAGTATTTTGTAGTATATGCCTGCTTTAAATTACCAGCTACAAAATATGTCCCAAACTATTTGGACACTTGACAGTTATCTTGTTGGTGGACCCATTTCAGTAACAATTTAAAAGTTACTGAGAAGGCATTAAAAGTTACAATTGTTTGCTGGCCACCGAAGCAGAGACCTTTTACTAGTCCAGTACCTTAATCACTAGGCTTTAACTGCCTTACATATATACAGCTTCCCAAATGTTGCTGCAAATTTGGAAGCATATAATTTCCTTTATATAAGTAAAAAATTGTGGTGTCTCAGTACGTCGGTCGACTTATTTCACAAACAAAATGCTCTTTCTGACACAACTCTCCTATTTATCTGGGCTCGGGACCAGCATGACAATGCAGTGGTTTGTGCATCCTAGTAGCTAGGGTGGCGCTCAGCCGACCGGTGGCAACGGAAGGTTTCAAATCTGGGAGTTCAGACTTTCTGCACAGGTGTGCTAGTAAAAATCCCTTTTATTTAGCCCTTTATAGTACAAGACCAAGTTTGCTCTATTGTAACAATGGAATCCAGACAGATCTTTGCTTAGCACTCACGGATAGTTGGGAAGCTGCGTTTGTTTGACTGTGTATATTCCCCAATGTCCCACAGACATCATGATCTATTTAGCAAGTTTACCGAAGCTCGTTCTTGTTTGTGGGTTGTTTCTAGCCCGATGCTCAATTAAGCTAAAGTGTGAAAATCCCAATGTAAGTATTTGCCTCTAATATTTGATGGAGAAATTTAGGAGCGGCTGTGCTGTTATCAGTCTGCTAATGGGTTAATTAGTTCTGCATAATGAGCCTGGTAAGTACGATCGATATCTTCTTAAATCCTGTTAAGAAAGCAGCAGGGGTTAATGCATACTTTATTGGATTTCCAAGAATACTACAAAAATTGCATTGCTTACTGAGAGAAAAAAATGCCTACTGAGACAGTTATTCAAATATCTGAATTATTTTTCTTGATCACCCTTCAGGTAAAGAAAGATCAAACTCCTGTACTAGTGCTGCAGAGCAAGATAACAGATCAGTTATTCTTCTAGGGCTTGGAGTTGCTCAGAACGTGCTGGTCAGACATTTACAAAGAGATATAAAAAGGTTTTGGTGGTGAATAAAATAATCTATGAATCAGTGAATTGATTTTTTAAAAAGTGGTTCCCGGCTCAAATGTCATGAGATCCAGGTCAGGCCATTAAATTACCTATTAAAATACTTTCTTAGATCTTTCTTAACTTGTCAGAAAGTCTCAGGGGTATTAACAGATGACGCCAAAATCTATACAACTACCCCAGTTAGGTTGGTTTACTAAGACTACGCTATTATGTTATTTCATAATACCAGTCCCATTTCAAACATGCACTAAAACCCCCACTGTGGTTGTTTTGGGTACAAATGCTGCAGGCATCGTTCAGTTAGTCCTTTTATATTTTGCTCCTTGGCTTGTCACACACTGGATCTGTGAGTTGAACATGGCAGTCTCAGGGGAAGCTCAGGTGAAGCTGTCGGGTTTAATCCTTCATTCATATTTGCACACGGGACTACAGTTGATCGGGTTTATTATACATGATTACGAAGCCAGTAAAGACAAAGTTGTGAATTTCACTATAACTATACTGGGCTCTGCTAAATTCACAGGACCGCATTTTTCAAAAAATCACATCATGAATAAATGATAGAATAAATAAAGCTACAATACAAAACACATCCGACCTTAACGATGGGACATAAACCTAGTACATCTAGCGACAATGCAAGGTCAACTAGCCAAAGCAGATAAACCAATAATCTTTCAAACTGTTTTTTTTAAATATTGTTTCAGATTACATGTTAAACATTTAAGTTTCATAGGACTTAGTCTGAATAAACATGGTATTGTTATAAGTCTTGCTATTGTTTCAATGGTAACTCACTTTTTGGATGGTCTACTGTAGATGGTTTGCTCGGTATCATTCAACTATCTATGATCTATGAACTGCAACTGAGCTTGAAGTTGAATGTGAAAGATATTTTAAATCTATACCTAAACTTAACCCTAACTTTACTGTTAAGCTTAAGGCTAAACCCAAACCTACTCCTAAACCTAACTCCAACCGTAATGTCATTGTTAATCAACTAAGTATCACCAGAACATTTGTGAATCATTTTATTATCTGTACTTCATTTACAGAGGACCACCCAAGTAAAGTGTGTCTGTCTTAATAAACAGCGTTTATAGTTTTATTTATATACTAATTTGGAGTTATTATCAATGTAATACACATTCATAAAAACAGAAGCCAATTTCAGTCAAAGTTTTAATAATGCCTAGAGAACCAGGTAATAAACTATTGTAGGGAGATGAGAGAAAAGTCTTGGTTTAGACATGTCTTCAAAACATCTCTGAAAAGTCCAGCACAGAACACACACACACACACACACACACACACACACACACACACACACACACACACACACACAGACAGTAGCTAGGATTGGCCAGACTACAAGTCTTTGGACTTGTGAGTGAAAGCCCAGGGAAACCCCACACTGGAATGCCAAGGTTCTGTTCTGTGTGTGGTTTGCATGTTTTTCACGTGACAATGAACTGGATCTGTGCAAGTCCAAAGACAATTAAAGCAACAAAAAACTGCACTAAGTGCAATAGGTGTGTGTCCTGTGATGAATATGACCAACCGCAACCCTAACCAGGAAATATTCTAAGAAAACCAAACACTGAATAAATGAAAGAATCAATGGACAAACGGGAAATGCTAATTTTGGCCCTGCTATGATTCAGAGTAGACACATTTACAAAAACATTAGCAAACTTGACATGCCTGACTGAAGAACAAGAAAAGACAGGTGTGCAAATAATTGCTTTCCCCAGGTACGTTCCTGCTGTGCGGCATATGGAGGATACGGATTCCTGGATGAAATCCTTCTGCAAACTTTTGACCCTGGGGCCCTCCTGGAAAAGGAACGATTCTACCGACATACAGGGGTTTAATGATACTATGAGTATGAGTCCGAAAATGCGCATCAACAGCCGGCAAGCGATCAAAGTTGTGTAGCATAAAGGTAAAAAGGAAAAGTAAACGAATCATAGTACAGTAGCGTAGCAATGGAAGCAGCACTTTTTCCTATTAGAATTGGTATTCTGGTTTGCTGTGGACGATAAAGTCACAAATACTGTAAAGCTTGTGTGTCCTGATGGATCCTGATGGATTGTAATTGGCTCGCTGCCAGATGCAGACAGGTCCAGTTATTTAGCATGCTAGATATTGTTGTCTGTGCGTCGCTCGGAGCAAGTCGCTAGAAAGTCCGCACATAGTGACACAGAGTCAAGTTTTGATCCAGAATAAAGAGGAGTTGCCTCCCGAGGCCTCCTGTCTGGGATCCAAAATCAGGGCAAAATCGAACAGTGTGAACGAGGCATTAATTGTTTCTTACTTTTGTATTTTAAGCTATTCTACTGTGATTTGGGGTAATTTACACATTTGTATTCACACTTTTTCTACAGCCGGTACACAGCAAACATTTTCCAAGGATGAAATTGTGATTTATTCTCGCCAGTGATTTCCGAGCTTGAATATATACAGTTCAACACAACTCATGGATTTGTTCTCCAGGAAGTACTGATTACAAATCAAGGCATCAAGGCTGCTGTTTTTGGTTTTTGGTTTCCCATGCTCGTCCAGTGCTAATTGTTCTGGCGCTCGCCCCTTACTTCTCCCTGCCCGTTCCCTTTTGATGCATTAGTGAAGGTGCCGTCTGTGTGTCGCTCTTTCACGTCATGCGAGGAAGCAAATTCGTGTTAGATAGCGGTGGATTTCCCCTGCTTCTCGGGAGATGTGGAAGGGGGGCTTAATTACTACTCTGGAGCCTGTAGATTAGAGTGTAATAGATTTTTGAAGTGCCTCACTAAAAAGCCGGTAGAAGAGGAAGACAAACAGAGGGTGGACGGGGGGGAAGGGTATCAGTTCGGTCATCACACAGAACATACAGCCAGGAGCTATTACATGCACCGTACAACAGGATGCCATCCAAACAGCCTCGACATTCAGTCTTAACTTTTTTATGAAAACTTTTTTAAAGACAACAACATGGTCAACACTACTTATATAAATGATCTAGCATGTAATATCCAAAGGTGAAAAGAGTACTAAAACATTGTATTACTTTGATAATTGTTACTAGTCTAAAAATCGACTTAAGTACAAAGTAACGTTTTTAAAATTTACTTGGAGTAAACATTACTTGGGGGTCTCTGGAAACCACCAATCTGGTAAACACTGCAGCAGCTTCCCCAGATGCAACATTTAGTGTTTTTCTTTAATCATTTTAAAGTAAAGTACATACTCAAATAATAATAAAAGTACAGGTTGTAAAATTTACTTAAAAAAAGTAAAAGTATACAAATAAAGTACTCAAGAACAGTAACACAATTGAATGTGTGAACTTTTTACATTTTTCAATGAAAAGCCAAACATCCAGAACTTTTTATGTGTAGTGTTACAATTTAAATGCCATCCACATAAAATGAGGAAACTTTTTTCCCCTTCTTCCTCTTAAAGCTTCAAAAAGGTGGAGTTAAATCCAGACTATAAGCTCTCTCAGAGACGACTGTGTACTACCTCCAGCCCATACATTGTGGTCTGATCCTGTAAATGCCACTGAGCTAGAACTGTAGCTGTTAGGCCTGGATTCATGGATAGAATCCACAACAGTGCTATTGGTCAGTTGTTAAGTTAATTCACTTTGTCTGAAGCCCAGTACATCCAGTTAGTCATGCAAAAACAAACCACTATGACTCCAAGGTTAATCTGTGGTATTAAATCACTGTGATCATCTACTGTAATCACTAATCATTACGCCATTGCAATAATGGCTGAAAGTAAAAAATACAAATGAAATTGTGTCTGGCTTCTATGGAATCACTGTGTATTTAATGACGCAAACCACTTTTTGGTATCTGTTAGCCTACATCATGTGAATTAAGGGAATTCATTTAATGTAACACATTCACATATACCATTATTAAAAGTAATTACCTAAATATAAATAATTGCTATTAAAACTACATACATAAAATAGCTCAAACTAATTCAATTATAGTTAACAGCAGTTAATCATTTTTCTGTAAGTACATGTAATTAAATACCTTATCTTAAATATATGTTGCCACAAACGCACCTTTTCAATTACAGATACATCATCAGAAAAGAATTCTAACCTTTAAATGAGCTAAATTGTAATTGAAATATACACCAACCAAGCATGGCATTATCCTCAGATAGATGAAGTGAATAACACTGATTACCTCTTCGTCATGGCACCTGTTAGTGGGACGTATTACTCATCAAGTGAACATATTATCCTCAGAGTCAGCAGTAGAAGTAAAAGAACAAGGAAACATTTGAGCTTCACAAATGCCAAAGTTAATGCTGGATCTGATAGGCAGGTGTCAGAATACATGGTACATCAATATAACAACACAATGGTCATAATGTTATGCCTGGTCAGTGAATATGCGCACCCAGTTACTTGTGATTCCTGAAGAATAGAAAAGAAGTCTACAATATTTTAGTACTTATTTCACCTCAGCCTTGGTTGACTTGGAAGTCCCCATCAAGGTTCAGTTTCACCACAAAAAGCATGACATTGCTTAAAGAGCTTTGGGATGACTGTGAATCCATGATCCAGTCAAATGGTCAAAATCGCCAAGAAGATTTTCTGCTGCACCATAAGTTTGGAACTTCCGGACAGCACTCCCAGTGGAGTCTCAAGAAATGTTCAAGAAAATCTTCTTATATTCATGTGAAAATGAAATGATCTCTTAAAGCTTTTGTGGTTCTTACAGCTGGAGGTAATGAAGGGTGGCTATTGAGATCGCAGTAGTTTAATCATGTTGGAACCCAACTTTAGGTCATACAGAATGGCAGTATGTTTTAAGATCAGCAAGATTATGTTGAAAATAAAAAATATTCTGATATTCGGTAATAATGCATCATTCAACTGATAGACTTCATCTCTCCATCTCATGTCTCCAGAGGTCACTTGTTCTCATGGCTCGACTCTGTGGCACGGACCACTGGAAGTGAAAGGGCTCGTCCTTTTGTGACGAGAATTTAACCCGGTCAGAGCGAGCAGGCTACGACGCGGGTGGTACGAGCACTCGGTTCAAATATTTACCTGGCCAGGCCAATTTGTCAAGCCAGACAAGGTGCCTGAAAATTAATGACCACCTGCTTTTAGGCATTCCGTCAGCGTCATAAATCAACAGCAATGACAGGAAAGACCAGGTTGATTATTTCTGCTGAATAATACTGGAGTATTTTAAAGAAAAAAGTGTGTTACCATTATTTCAAATGCATTGGTGTGAAGTCATATGAAGTCATAATTAAAGGGGTTCGAGTAAGGAAAATATAATGTCCCAATTATTCATTCATTTATTTATCTTGGCTAAGTGGAAACTCCAGGCGTCAGACTTCAACTACACATGACAGACAGCTGAAAAATGAAAGCTTTTGAGAATAATGATGAAAACACAAGGGGGGTGCTGATTTAAAGTGCAAAATGAAACCTCACGCTGTTGAATTGAAGGGAATAAGTGGGCTAGTGCCCGAGGACAAGTCGGCGAGCTGCTTTCGACTTCTGGATCACAGTAGTAAAAAAAAAGTTAAAGTCTTGGTCTGTAGGGCACCAGAGCAATTGGAATTACTGTATCCTGGTAAACACAGATCAAGCAAAACAGGAATTAAATGTTAGGCTAATTGTAGTTACATAGTTCATGTGTTGAATACTGCAACTATTGGCATACACATCTCATAGACTTTAAGGGCCAAATTATTGCAGCCAGCAGTAAAGTGTTTCCAAAATTTATATATTCATAAATCTTTAATAACCACTACATTTTGATCAATGCTAAGGTACCCAGCCAAACTCTCACACACACACACACTTGACAGAGTACCAATCCATCACAGGGTTTCACGCACTCACTTGCTCATTCACAAAACGAGGGTAGCCAATCCTCCTTAAGCATCCTCTAGAAAAAAGACAGTACAGACAGTACCACTGAAGGCATGAACCCAAAACCCTGGTGCCGTGCACTAGGCCACTAATTATGTTTTTTTTCACTTATCTGTTTCTCGCCATATCAGCACACACTGCACACGTACACACATCCATGGATACAAACAAGTAGTATAAACACAGTGCACAGGGAACACTACCCTCGCCCTCGTTTCCCATAAGCTTACCCCGCAGCATCAGCACAGCAGCTCTCACTCCTCAGACTCTCTAGAATAATAATTTATCTGCCTGCATCTCAACATAAAACCAGAAGGAAACGAGACTGTCTGCCAAACTGCAATCAAATGAATATCTGTTTAATTGTGTTTAGAGTAAAAGAGAGAGGACTTCCTTTTCTCTTTGATCACAAACATAAACGGGACTTATCCCCCACAATAATGAACATTTAAGCCTTTAGTCTGCTGGGGTTTTTATTAGAGCACTTTTATTGTTTCACTGATGTTTCTTATATGACAAGTGTTGTGTGTTTACTATAATGTACTTTTATTTATATTCGACTCTACAAAACCTTTAGCTTTATTTTTACTCTAAAAAAACTTATATCTATACAATAGATTTTTTAAATGTATTTACTAATTGTGTATTTCTTAATTCTTTTTTATATGTATGGCATTTTACATTATCAAACATTTATTTATTTACAAAACTATTATTTATTTACTCCAACACACTTTATTCATTTCCTATTTCATTTATGTACTTTTAGTTTTAGTATAGCCACTGTTAATATCTTTAGTATAAAATACTTGTTATTATAGTGCCAACAGAAAATGTCCCAAAAATGATATCAGAGCTTATATTTACTAATATTTACTTTTATGACATTTTAGTAACGTATGACTTTTTGGGGGGTTCTGTAAATATGAGTATCATGTCAACATGTTTATGATTATAATATAATATATGATTATAATAACGTATTATAATATACGTTGTCTGTTTATTACATCTTGAGTCGTGAGTCAATGATTCCTACGCAAATGACTGTATTAGTAGAAATGATGTATGACTAGGATTCGTAGCTCTTGGACTTAAAGCGACCCACCTTGTCTCTAAACATGATTCCTGGAGACTAAGACTTGTGATTTGCATAATAATCAGCTGAAAGAAAAAGCTTATTGACTCAGGCATCATTAAGTCTGCTGTTTGACATTGAGATTATCATGTTGTTTCGATGGTTCTGAGATTTCACAGCTCGTTATTTACATGCTAATTTATTGTTAATTCGATCCGAACGAATTAATATCAGATCCCCTGCGTCTCTTCATATCAGCCCTGGATCTGCTTCATTTAAATATCGAAGAAACTGCAGCCGAAACTCGTAGTGCAAAAACCACCAACTATTATTTATGGTTATTTATGAAGTTCCGACTTTATGTACTTTAATGGGATCTGACTGGGTCTGTGTGGGAGGATTTTCCTGTTATTTATGGATTCATGGTGTTAGTGCAGTTGGGATAAATAAAGCCTGATCGATCAGAGTG
>JAYDZG010000036.1:3274620-3285240 GCA_034509265.1 Microcambeva bendego
TTGTTTAATATAAAGTGTGGCCGTGCTGCCTGGCTTCCCTTAGCGGTGCATACCACTGCACTCTTGTCATGATGCAAACTTTGACTTTGAGACAAACTGCTTGATGTGACTCGGTAAGAGTGAGTCAGGCAGTCACATGAAAAAAGCTCAACGTGACTTATTGTATTAAAAAACCCAGATTGCATTATTGGGTAGAACTTTCATGCCGTACTGTTCCTGGGTCGTTCTTTTAGGGCTGACCACAAGCTTTTTTAATAGCCGATTCTCACAATTTCTCAACACTCCAAGCTGTAACAAGTTTAGAAGTGAAACAATGAGGGAAAAAAGCTGAGGACAGATACATGTGAAAGCTTTGAGGGTTATTCCACACAAATGCAGATTCTCCTCTTCACACATTAATATTGTTTTACCGCGCTGCTCAGGCCAAACACTTAGCAAAGCATTCCTTTGCGCCGAGGTTCATGTTGAGGGAAGTGCAAACGGTTCTAATGTAAGTGTGCCCTAAGGGTCCCATGCCAACACCTCCATAAACAGGACCCTTATCTGTTAAAGTAGCTGCATTCTCAGCCTGCATTTCGTGCCTTGCAAAAATCGAACAGTTTTGCTTACTTTGCAGCATCTGATGGACAGAAGTGTCTCCTCACAACAGGAATGATTGTTGTTTATACTCTGACAACACAATGGCAGGCAATTTGGTGCCAATTCCTCGAATAGACTTTTCCCTCTCCCTATAGAAGGCTGGAAGCTGTTCGGCTTTGAGAAGCTCTTGATCCGTAGACAATGAAAAATCAGATCAGCAGAGCGCATGGCTTTGATCCTTAAAGTGCTTATCGTCCTTTCTTGTCACTCACATTGCAAGACTATACCAAAGCAGTGAGGAAAAACTGCAGTCAGCATGGCTCCAGATTCATGTGACAACCTACCAGGACCTTACTGAGTCACTCTTTGCCCATATACCTGCTGTCTGTGCTGCATACGATAGTTACTCTGGATTATAGCTGGTTGAAAAATAATAAGACTCAAAAGTCTATAATGATCTACATGTCTTCCACAGGGCCAAACTTTTTAAAGCAACATCTCTGCTAGTAGAACTTTAGAAATTATATAAGGAACATATTGAGCTCAGCAGATTTTTTTTTATGCTGGCCGTGCGTCGTGGTGCTTCAGGGCCACGGAAACAGATGTTTCGAGGTCAAACACAATTTCTGTTTTGGTTTCAGGCCTTTGCAGTACAGTGCACCCAGCTCGGTCAGCCAGTCACCGCAGAGAAGGCACAATGTGAGGACAAGGGCCACCGAATGCTAAACATGTCCACCGCTGTGCTCGCTTTAAATAAATAAATAAATAAATAAAGCTCCACTGAGCCAAAAAAGCCCCATTGAGAGTCAGACTTTGGATTCTGTTTGAAGGAACCACTCAAGCTGAAAATTTTGGTTTTCTAGTTTGCTTCGTTCTGCTTTTATGTGAAGGTGCTTAGATCTGGGTCGAAGCTAAATAGAAATGCCTGGCCAATACAACAAAATATACGGGGTTCTGTTTGGCATCGTGGTTCAGCGATCATAAATCGTCATTTCTTTTGATTAGCATCACTTTTAACAGTTGAATAGGAAGGCTTTAACAGCTTTCACCCCATATTTAGGTAATTTGTTGCGCTTGAATCTAACCTGCTCCCCCTGTTGTCATGCTGAAAAGAAGATACAGGCATGAGATGAGGAGGGGTTCACAGTTCTCAGGGTATTCCCCCACAGCAAGCCCCCCTTTTGCAGTATCTATCACTTGGATGCCTTTCACGTCAAACGATCCCCAAAACCCCCAAAAATAAATCGCAAAACTACAACTAATATCAAACAGCGGCTCGTTGATCTTTACTAAGATTTAATTCAAAACAATTTCCCCCTACAGTCGTCTTCTTTTTATCATTTCTTTTCCGTCCCAATGGCCCCATGTGGTAATCAAAATGTACACGGTGCATTGAATTTGTGCCCAAGCTTTTTCACCAAGCCCCACTCTCCCCAGTGGCAACACACACTCTTTTTATAAAGAATTAGCAGCTGGGGCCATTGAGGGTGGGGGGGGGGGTAGGTTATCCTGGAAACGTTGAATTATTCCAAGCGTTGTAAATTGTTCTCCTGTGTCCCTGCGCACTGTCCGGCCTGCCAGAGGTCCCACACTTATGCTGTCCTTCACGCACACACCACAGGAGCTGCACAGGAAGTTGTTTTTCAACTTGAAGCTCTGAACATTCGACTGGGCAGTGGGTCAGGCTTTGCTGTGGGTGTGCTCGGGTTAGGATTTTGGCAGGATCGAAAGATTGAACTCGTAGAATCATTTTGAGCAAAGACTTTTAAAGAAAATTAAATTAAATTAAATTAAATTAAATACGTTTTAATAAATTCAGTTCAATAAATGAAAGGGCAATAAATTAAAGGGCACCTTAACCCAGGGGTTAAGGTGCTGGACTAGTAAACAGAAAGTTGCGGTTTCAAAGCTCTCCAAGGTCAGGTTCCACTGTTGAGTAAGGTACTTAACCCGGAATTGCTGAAAACTTAGGTAGCTGCCTAGGTAGGCAGTAGGCAGAATGGCAGATTATGTAGACACTAATAACCAAGTTAGCTTCAGGTCATTTAAACCAATGAAAGGAGGCCTGCCAGCATACAGCAAACATATCCCTCCATGAACCAAAAATGTCTAAGGATTACTAAGCACTTTAAATGCATTAATTAATAGAATAAACACTGAAGAACCTTATATACCCACTAAGTGACAGCTCACAGAAGTGGTCATAGTAATGTGGCTCAACAGTAGATTTAAAAAAATAAAGCAAGAACCACATTTTGTGTTGTCTTTAATTGGGATACTCTCAGTAGTAGTCCATAACCATGAGGCACTATATATACATATCTATTTTGTTGGCTGTTATAAACCACATTATATGTGCTACATCGTATGTAACAATTATTACATTGTGTGTACAATTAATAGGAAAATAATTAAGGTGTATTATTGTGTACACCAGGGCGCCTCTTGGAATGCATCCGGTTTGCATCGCTGCTCAGGCAGCAGGAAAATGTTTTATGTAGGGGCCCACCAACTGCATTTAAATGAAGTGAAGCCAGGCAATTCAAATGACCCCCTAACCCAAACCCCCCGTCAGCCACCACACACACACACACACACACACACACACACACACACACACACACAGGGATTGAAATAAAAAAGCCCAAACAAACAATAACCGCTCTGCATTAACGCTACTAACAAAACTATGAACTTTCACCTAGCAGCTTTTAACATGAATGTTAAATAACCATCTTTTAGATAATTGTAACAGTTTCAATCTCAAAATGAATTGTGGCTGCATCATGACAATGGTAGTCCCAGCACTCCCAAAATTCCTCTCTTAAGCTCCTGCAATTGCACTTGTAAGTCACATTGGGGAAAAAGTTTCTACTGAATGCAACTGTCAACACACTGTCAGAAATCTGGCAACCCTTGGGTTATTGCAATGATTTTTAAAATCACTTGAATAAAGTTGAATAAATTAAAATAAGGATTCTTGCCTCTGCAAAGGAATTCAGCATAAAAACTGAGCCAAATCAGATGCGACCCAGGATGGTGTGCACACCTCTTGTTCAGGGTGGCAGCAGACAGAAGCGCTGAATTCTGATGGGTGAGAAAAGGACAGACTAAATAGTGGGTGGTGTCTTCAACACTGTGCAAGGACCCTGGTTTGTAGCCTATGGCACCTGAACATAAGCGGAGGAATATGAAGATCAAGTTCAGTTTAGTTCATGGTCTTTAATCCCTCATCCTAATTAGCGTCAGGAGCCTATCCCAGCTCTTCAACGGGCGCAAGGGACAAGGTAACACCCTGGATAGGGCGCCAGTCCATCGCAGGTACCTACAGGACAATTCAGTGTCTCCAATCAACCTGGTAGCATGTTGTTGGACTGTAGGAGGAAACTGGAGTACCCGGAGGAAACCCATGTGGACACATGGAGAACATTTAAACTCTGCACAGAAAGTATCTAGATTGCCCCACCCGGGGATCAAACCCAGGACCTTCTTGCTGTGAGGCGACAGTGATACCCACCAAGCCACCGTGCCGCTATGAGATCAGGTCTCTCTCACTAATCCACTGAAGTATAGGGGAATTAGAAGGAAAAGGTCGATGTCCTGTGTCATGTCAGAGAAGGGGTGTGTTGGGCAAAATTTATGCACGTAAGCAAACACAGTCAACGTTGTTTGAGATGTGGTAGTCTAGTAGGTAGAGATTTAGACTATCAACTGAAAGCCTGAGAGTTCAAATCCAAGCGAGGCCAAGCCGCCACTGTTGGGCAACTTGAGCAAGGTCCTTGACCCTCTCTGCTCCAGAGGCACCATACAATGATCAACCCTGCTCTCTGACCCCGGCTTCAAAAAACAAGCCGAGAAATATGAAATGCTAAAGGATCATTTTTGTCCTGCACTACGTAACCCTGCCAGTACAACTTATCGATAGCCTTAAATGTATAAAACTGCAGAAATGCTTTGTACCGACAGCATCATGCCCAGTTTTTGTTTGTTCCTCAAACATCCCCCTCAAGATTGCAAACAGGCCCAGAGAAGTGAGAGGCGGAGTATCAAAGCCCGGCACCGAGCACGAAAAGCGACATTTTTAGTCAGCAGTAGTATGTTAGCTCTCACTGAGGCTCTCTTGTTCGGCTCGTCAATAGCGTCGACGTGTCTGGAATAGGAAATACCTGGTTAAGCAGAGATGCTTGAAACACTTCCTCCCTGGCCAATTTAACGACCGCTCGTCCCTTCCTCTGGTTTTCAGATCCAGCACAGACGCATTCTCAATTCAGCCTTATGTTTCCTCTTCTGTCATGTGTCTTTAAATGTTGAACTCTTTGTCAACTTTATAAAGAAACAGCCACACTGTGTCTTCCTGTATTTTGTAAATGTGACCTCATGCTTGTAGTACCCTCTGGTTTGCCATGACCCAGCCAGGAAAGTTTGATGACTCCAAATACAAAACTTGATCATTTTTGTTTATCTATCCCTCAAGTGACCACATACTAACCACCCCCAGGTTTCCTCCCAATCTAGTCGTATACAAATACATAACATTTGCAGCCTATATCAAACACTCAATACAGTTGGAGCAATTGAGGCTTAAAGACCTTGCTCAGGGGCTCAACAGTGTCACCCTGACATGGTTGGGGCTTGAAGTAGCATGCTTCTGATTATGTGTCTAATATTGTAACCACTGATCTACTGCAAACACTCCCTCTCAAACGTGCACCATAACTGACAAAGTCACACACATCATACCTCGTCTCCTACAAGCACCATCGATCTAGCAGTGGTCACAATTCTCCAAGTTTCAAGATCTCAGCTTCAGTTCACCATCTGACCCAGCAGGCCATTCTTTCATGAGCTAAGTACTTTGGCTGTCATAATTAGCAAGTGTTCATAATATTGTGACTCGACAGTGTATGTAGTATTCGTGAGTTGCGTTATCTACTGTAGTTTTGTGTTGGAGTGTGTAGCACCTCTAGGTCCTGGAGAGAAATTGTTTCATTTCACACCAGCACTGAGATTTTGCACCTGCTCTTCTACTGGTTAGCTGGCAATGGATGATCATGATAAAATGGGGCACTAAATTTTGCTGGGTGTGACAAGACCAGACCAAATAGGTGTTGGGGTATTTGATGCTGTTTGATAGCCTGTGGTATGTGTACAAACTTGACTTGGCATCATCACTGGACAAGGATTAAAGAGTAAAGTGTCTGTGAATGGGAAGCGTTGGTGGTCTGGTTGCAAAAGAGAATGAAGATAAAAGTGACATGTAGGACATTTTTTTTCTCCTCGACCAGGTTTTTGAACTGTTTATTTTTTTTGTTTTAAATGTAATAGCCGGATTCTCCCTCGTTATTCAGTCAGTATATGGTTTCGACTAAGGCACCTCAGTAGGCAGCATTTTAAGGTATCTAAGAACTAAGCTTTTTCTCTGGAGCGTAGGATGAAGTGTATCTATGTAAAATGTATCTGTGTAGAGGGATAAATAAAAAGTTATAGATTGTCATGAGTCAAACTTCCAGGTACAATCTGTAGTTCAATGAACTTTCCACTGATTAAACCAGTGACTATTGTTTCTGGTGGGGATGTCTGAGATGTTAGCTTTAGTTTTAAAGTGTATGTTGAAAGTTGTCTCCTCCCGACCCCCCAACAAACACACACAGACAGACAGAAAGACACACACACACGTTCAATAAGCAAGTGTGGACAAATGTGTGTACCAAAGGCAATCCAGATCCTGTCTTTTTGCAAAGGGGAAAGGTAGGGGCAGTGGCAGGAACGAGAGCTTTAGCTACAGTTCAATGCCTATCTCTAATCTAAATAAAGACAATGATGCAGACAAGGTCGTTACAAGGTTTGGCATTTCGCTCCTCTAATGAGCGCTAAACCAATCTGCTCACCAGCGCCAATTGCCCCCAGAACAAACTTGTTCAGAGATTTCTCTTTGTGTGTCCCCTTTTTTGTTTCACCTTCCTTGTTTTCAGAGCTTTGATATTTACATAGAGCTGTCAATATAGTCAAGTGTTCATATCCTCATTAGAAAAGCGTCCATTGTGTGTGCTTTTTGACTAATAGGAGCTGGCTGCAGTCCTTGGATGCTCTCTTATGCCCGGCGGTGTTAAACCTTCCTTCTGCCTGACCCGCGGCACTACTTGATGGCCAAAGCAGCATGGCTGTGTTTTTTCGCAAATCAAATGCACGAATGCTCAAATTCATTGTAGTGGTGTACATTCTCGAGTCTACAGTGCAGCGTATGTTCAAAGCTTAGGGATGCTCCTTATGTTTTCCAATATGACACCTGACTTGGAGCTGCGATATGGTTCTCTCTAAAATCCAAATATGGGATGAGTCTTGGTAAAGTGCTTGATGGCTCCTGAACTAGCATCACTCGTTTTGCATGGTTTTCATCAGTGGATACGCACTCAACCAAAAACATTTCTTGCAAAGGACATAAAAATGGTACAACACTGAGAAGAATATATTGCCAAGGAAGGTAATTGTAGAAAAGTGATGTCATTTGTTAGTAGTGAAACTTTTTCAACCCTTGTACACATGTTGATGCTGCCCTAATCATATTAACTCGAGGCTTGTTTATTGAATGTGTTTCCTCTTTTGTTCACCTTATTAAATGCTCATTAGGCTTCCGGCCAAATGCCAGTCAACTTTTGACACCACCAACAGGAGACTTGGTCGAGGCCATGGCCAAGAGCATCTATTGAGGGCTTTCTTTTGTACCAAAGTCTCAATTTCTCTTCAGTATCTTTTCCCATTCATTGTGACGTTCCCATCCTCCTTCCGGCAAATGACACCTTCCTGCAAACAACCCAAAAAAGAATAGGAAAGGCCAGTCCTGGAGAAGGCGAAAAAGAATTACAGGGAGTGTGGAGCGACATGGAGGAAGGACGGTGTCCGTCCCTCCTCTGGCCTCTTGCAGGATCTTACCAAAGACTTGGCAACATTGCTGGACAAGGATTTGAGAGTCAAGTGTCTGTGAATGGGAAGCGTTGGTGGTCTGGTTGCAGCTGCTTGGAAAAGAAGTGGAAAGAACGGTGAGACAGGGTGGTAGCACGTAGCGTGGAAGCACACAGCCCCCTCGCTCGTCTTTCATCTTGCAAGCTCTAGGCAGCTAAGCTAGCAGCTTCACATTATTCAGTATGCAGCCCAAGTGCCCGGAATGACAACGACTCCATTCATGGTAGAAGTAGAGGCAAGTCTATGGATCTGCTCTACTCCCCCCCCACCGTGTACAGGAAGGTGGGGGGTACTTTCTCCAACTTAAAATAGAGCAGAAAAAAGACTGAAAAGGAGGAAGGGAGGTAAGGCAATGGAATGGATGAGGGAGAGAATCAAGACCGAGTGAGGCGAGAGGGGAGGCGGGAGAGAGAGAGAGTGAGTCCATGCCGAATGATTGAGAAAGGCGGAGAGGAAGCAGAACTCCCTTAGACGAAATGAGGTGAAAATAATTTAGGCATTAATCAAGCCTGGCCAATAGGAAGGTCTCCGCCTACTTTCTTGTGTACACGCTCTTTGCAAAACTGAACGAAAAGGTGTGAATGAAGCGCTCGAGTGTGGATCAGAGAGGAACTGCAGGTACTGCCGAACCATGTCAGAGTCCAGCAACACCTTAGCGTATCGGACAGATCAGGTAAGTCCAGTATGTTGTTTGTTTTCTTTGATTACTTCATCTTGGTGCATCTGGAGCCACTGTAACACGACACTAGGAAGTTTGTTCTCAGACAAAAAGACAAGGTGGAAGCATCAACTGGAATGGAAAGAACATTAACTAGGAAGTTTCGGGGGGGGTTATTTTTGTTTCTTTCTTTCTTTCTTTTCCCGAAGTGTACAATCTCGGAATAAGAGCACAATAGTATGTTAACCCAAGCATCAAAGCGGCAATTGTCTGAAGCTGCCCGGACGACGGGGCAGGGTCCCGAAAGAATTGAATTAATCAAGGCCAAGCATTGTCTGCACCACCTTATTTTTCAGCCATCATTCAGGGGGCCAGTGACGACTTAATAGTCCAGGCACCACGTGAGAAGGGGGACGCAGCTCCTTAAAAAACAAACCACGTGTGGGCCGACTGGAAAGTTTTTATAACTAATTGCAGTGGGAAGTTCGGGCCACACTGGCAGAAAAGCCATGCGATAAAGTCTGCAAGGAAGTGGGCAGCAGAACTGTCTATAAAAATGACAGTGGGAAGGAGGAAGGTGTCTGGGCTTTTTGGAAGGCGGCTGGCTTATATTTATGTCTTTACTTTCTTCTTTCTTTCTATTTTTTTCTCTTGGCTTCCCTTCTTAGACACACGGGCACTCACCACCTAAACAATCACCAAGATTTGTCAGGAATGAAAAGTGTAGATATCCTTGAATGTTTACATGTGGTGTTCACGCCTTCTTCCGCTAGGTGCTTGCAAAGGCCTGGTGCAAACTATACAACTGTTACTTGCGATTGCTATTTCGTGGGATCCAACTCTAAGGCAAACCAAGAAATGAAATGGTTGCCCATATTATCCAAAACTCCCAAGGAGCTACGGAGACTTCTATTGCTCTAAGCTAATTAGGAATTTGAGCAGGCAGTTAGCATTCGGTGGTGATAACTACTGACCGAAAGTCAAAACTCGACTAGCTTTCTATCAGGTTACTTAAATTTTGTACCTGTGCTTGAAAAGCTTAGTAGCAATTTACCACACATCCTGCGGCACCCAAAAATGTAAAGCAGCTTTAGCTTACTGTGTACAGAGACTAATCTTAGTTTCACAACATTTACCACCACAGTTTTCTCCCATTAGTTTGTAAACCGAGTCACCCAACCACTTTGAAACAAGCTGTAGAAACGGTCACCTTTCACCCTATTAGTTATTATTACAACCCTGCTTCCATGAACAGTGTTGTTTGTTTTTTCCTTCAGTGGTTTTAATTTGCTGTTAGTAATTTCCTGCTGTTAGTTACAATTGTCTGAGCTAGTTTGTCAGCACAAATTAGACCTAATCAGTTTTACTAAGCTGTGATTATTTGCTGCATTTAACATTTGAACTACATGGAACTACCACCAGCACAGCTTTTGATATTTAAAAAGATAGTGGTAATGTTTGGGAGTGTTGGTGTATGGTGAATCTGCCAGGAAGTTATGTTACCTAAATCAATGTCAGGATGAAAATTCGAACAATATCCCAGTTACACCCAGAATGATTTGTTCAAAAATATGTACAGCAAATTCACACCGAGAGAAAGTTCACCATATTGTGTGGACCAGTAAAACCAGTCAAGCTAATTCTCCTTTTTCAAGGGTGTGAATGCACCACCTTATTTACCTTTATTCAAAGGGGTAAAGTTCAAAATTTATAGCTGGTCCAACAATCACCAACAGCAGGCAAGATTCTTATGTCAACTGCATGCTTCAATAATAATTGAACTAATAAGTAGAGTAACTAGAAGGTTCTGTTATTGTATCTCCTACTGAGCTTGGTATGAATTAGGAAGAATAAAATCCTTCATTTGCCATTGTGATGTAACCTTGTGTGCAACTGATGTACAGTTTTTACAGTGCGAGAAACAGGAAACAATCCAATCCAAAAATCAATCCATATAAAGCAGTTAGACGAGTTACTAATCATTGGTTCAGTTTCAAATACCACTTCATCCTGTTCAGGGGGTTGGCAAGGATGTCACATCATAAACTCGTCTCAAGGCAGAAATGCAAACCTGAACAGATCTAGCAAAGTCTTGACGGAAAGGACTCGGAGCACCCCGTCTGGGTATCAAACCCAGGACCTTCCTGCTGTGAGCCCATCATGTTATCCAAATCTATGAATTATCTAAATACTCTAAATAGTGTATAGATACAAAATACTATAAAATACTATAAAATAATGCCAAATTCAAATATTTTATATATTTTATATATTTCAAATACTTAAATTTCAATATACCACAACCATTACAAATACTCAGAAAACGCTCCCATGGACTGCACACACATTGCGCTGTGTTCACATGTACTTCCCAAAGTAACATATGTTCTGCTTGGAGGCTGCAGCCTTTCAGATTTCTCCAC
>JAYDZG010000036.1:3288436-3303829 GCA_034509265.1 Microcambeva bendego
AATCAATCCATATAAAGCAGTTAGACGAGTTACTAATCATTGGTTCAGTTTCAAATACCACTTCATCCTGTTCAGGGTGTTGGCAAGGATGTCACATCATAAACTCGTCTCAAGGCAGAAATGCAAACCTGAACAGATCTAGCAAAGTCTAGACGGAAAGGACTCGGAGCACCCCGTCTGGGAATCAAACCCAGGACCTTCCTGCTGTGAGCCCATCATGTTATCCAAATCTATGAATTACTATAAAATAATGCCAAAATAATATAAAAATACAGTAAAGTTCAGGATGTCGTCAATCTACTGCTGACTAACAAAACTAAATTGAATGAATACTGTAAATACAGTGATTGCTCATTTCAAATATTTTATATATTTTATATATTTCAAATACTTAAATTACAATATACCACAACCATTACAAATACTCAGAAAACGCTCCCATGGACTGCACACATATTGCGCTGTGTTCACATGTACTTCCCAAAGTAACATATGTTCTGCTTGGAGGCTGCAGCCTTTCAGATTTCTCCACTGTCACAAACCTCAAAGGCATAGAGCTTCCAGCAGATGATGCACTCATGTTCTCTCGCTCACTGTTTATACTCATCTGTTCTCTCTTACACTCAGTTTTTTCTTCCTTCATGTGTTCGTGAGCAAAGTGTATACGTCTATTTTATTACGTACATCCTAACTAGTATTTATCTCGGCGGTGTTATCGGCTGCCCAGATGTCTACACAGACATAGAAGGTGGAGGTAGGGCGTTGACTGGCTCTGACCACGATATTGCTGCCTTGATCCCAGTGCACTCATGACCCGAGTGAATCTTTGTTGTGTCTCTTAGTTGGCAGTGTATGTGACTGGGATTGGAACACACTAGAACAATTTTTTCACAGTGCTGTATTTATTGATTCCTACAATGATAATAAAAGCTCTATCTCTAGTTCACACTAGGTCGCCAACATCATTGCTCAGGGGTGAATGTTCCATGCCTCTCAATCACAACGTGTGATCCGAGAGGCCTGCCAATCTTTTGCAGACTCAAGAAAAATAACCAGCATGTTAAATATCTGAACTTGCACCTAAAACCCTGTTGTGTGAAAAGTATATCAATCAGATTGTGATCGGTAGTATGAGTGGTTTCACGCCAAGAGGAGGAATGATAAATGTCACCAAGCATAGCTAAAGCAAAAATATTTAGACTAATTCCTTACAGCCTTTACACACACATGCAGTTGTTTCAGGGATGTTACGTTCTTATTGTCTCTTTACAAGAAGAAGGTTCTGGGTTCAGTTCCTTGGTGGAATGGGCCGAGTCCTTACTGTATAGAGTTTGGGTGACTGTCGGTTTCCTCTAGGCCAGTGGTTTTCAAAGTGTGGGCTGAAAGCAGAGTGAAGGTTGTATAGTTCCGCTCTGTCCCCCGACACTTTTCAAAACTGACAATTCTGCCGAATGATTGAGATTAATCATGATAAAGTGAAGTGTTGCGCTTAAGTGTGTGTGTGTGTGTGTAAGGCAGGTGAACAGCTTGCGCTGGCTCCGAGCTCCGCGGGCTTCCTTCCCGCATCACTAAGCAGCTATGTTCACTGAGCGATTAATTAAATGATGTAGTTAAGCTCACGCCGTGCGTCGCTGCAGCCAGACCTTGCTGTCCAAGTCTATCAGTGCTGACACGGTTGTACAAGGGTTCTTGGAATTCTTTTTTTTTTTCCGAAAAATCGAAATAATTTTTAGTCACCTTCCGTCATGATGCATTGTTTCCAGCATCGTACCATTTTAATGGCGCATAATATAGTTCATTATTACAAGAACATCGTCCTTTACTTACAGTTTCCAAAAAAATGTGGAAATCAAAGGGCGCTAAATCCATACTATAAGCGCGCTCAAAAACCCCCTATTACTCCTCCTCTTATCCTCATTGTTTCTGACAAAAAATAAAAACTTTATGAAGACCACTCTGATCCTTTGTTAAACCTAGACCCTGGCTCGATTTTCTTTGTCTGCTTTATTGTCACTGCTGAAAATGTAAAGAACATACAGATGATTGAAATTGTGTTTCTCTCAGACCCATGGTGCAACAATCTATATTTACGCTGTGCATAAAGTATTGTATAAAGTATATTTTAGTGTCTGGAATTGAGACTTCCAAACAGTCATGCAGTCAGGTTTAAATAAAGTGCTACAGCCATATTCCTCCAAGATTCAGAGTTCTATTCCCAAGCGACAATTATAAAGCATTAACCTGAACATAAGGAGCTATGTCTGAAGAGAAAGGTTGGATGGCCTGGCCTTGTGATGTGTTGGTGTCCTATTCCAAGCATGTTGCTATTTTGTGCCCAGTAATTCAGTGGGAACCGGACCTGTCAAAACTCAAACAAAATGTGTTTGTTATTGTTAGGGTGAGAAGCTAAGACTTTGGGTATTTGACACAAGATCTGTTGTCAATCACTGAATGAACCTTTTGAACTTTTTCAATGGATTTGTTTTTAATCAGGCTGTTTCATAACAGTACAGTCACAAGAAAAGCTCATGAACCGATTGCTTAGATTTTTCAGAGTCACTGCCGAGGATTATTCTGGTCTGCATACCTAATAAGGGCTAACAAGTGCAAACCCCAATGACTAGCTAGCGTGGCCGTTTGGCCATCCATTCGCTGACACAACCCGTCGTGCCTGTGTAGACACCCGTCCAGCAAGTAGCATCACTGAGATTCACACCCCCTGATCTAAGTAGTACTTAGCTAGCCACACACCAATACAAGCACCTACACAGAATCCTCAAGGAGGATTGGCACCCTGTCCCATGTATTCATGCCCTGTTTGAATATTTAATCAGGTCAGATGCTGTAGCATGTAAATTCAGACTTCAAATGTAAATTTAGCATTTTTGGGTCCAAACACATTCACAAGTTATTACTTTGATGAACTCAGCTGTGTCTTGTGCTACAGAAAACCAAGCCAGCTGGATGCACTTTATAACCCAGTGAGGCTAAGTCTAAACTGAAGCTTTTTAGTTCCCTGTGGATTGTAAGATGGAAAACACAGTGTTTGAAACATGACCTAGAGGGTCATGTGGGGTCAGGAGGACAGGTAGGAGGTCAGGCCTCTGCTGACTGTTAACCTTGCTTAACTGGGGTGTTTGAACAGATGGCTTTAGTACTTTCCAGAAGCCCCCACACACATAGACAACATATTTTTCCCTACATTGTGACACGCGTGTTAATAGTCTTGAATAATGAGTATGGGAGTCTTAAAAATAAGACAAATTAGAATATAATTAAGTTCTTTCTGTCAACACAAACATATATTACTGTGTGTGGCCATCAACGATGTCACACACACCCCCACCCCCATTTTTTTATTGTGGCTACCCCAGCAGGGTGAAAGTTCCTAAGCAGGACAGTTGTCAGCCAGATGTTTGCATATTTTAGGCAAACTGTGCATTTAGTCTGTATGTGCAAGTTCAAAGTCAAGAACCTCAGTGGTTTCCTAAGATCTTTTGAAGAGTAATTTTAAAGTGTCTGACGAATTTCACAGAGGCGCACAATCTTTTCTGGAACAGCAACTAGACTCTTTTCTAAAATCTGCTACCTGTAAAGAGTGCACTCCATCTTTGGCTCCACATTTTTACAAAAGATAGTAGAGATACTCAAGTCAGCTTTTGCAAGTACAAAGCAACAATTGCAAATGACACACAGTTTTGTTGTCATACTGACTGCACAGACAGTGATGGACGCAGGTATAGATGAACATCTGATTTGTAGTTTGAAATTAGTTTGGAGACACTTGGGTGGGGCAGCAGTAAACCATTCTAATGCAGCAAAGATGAGAGCTGAAACTTGTCGATATAAATCCCAGGTCTGGTACCAGCAGGCTGGGTGTTTACAGAAAGGTAATGCAATTAGGTAGCTGAATATGACTAGAAAGGGGCCAACTAGATGGCGGGGTAAATGGTAAAAACATATGCTGTACAGGAATTCTATTTTGCTTGGTGTCAGTTAAAAGACAGTAACCAGACATGCCACATGATGGCACTTCCAACGATAATGATGAGCAACAAGACGTAAAACATGTCTGAACATGTTGATGAAAAGGATTTGAAAAATCTTTTAAGGAAAGGTGTTAGGGGGGTGCAGCGATCTCCTACACACTCACACAGCAAGTGAGCCAGACATCAGCAACACAGAGTGCAGCTGTCCAGCCAAGATTACGCACAGCTTCAGGGTTGCACTTCAGCTGAAGATTGTTTTTACCCAATTAGCCTAAGTTGTTTAAGTTTACCAAGCTGTTTAAACAGAAATCAAATGAATGTGCCATAATGTCCATATTAAAGCCTTAATGCTCTTCATTTTCTAACCTAGGTTTTTCAAAATTTTCTGGTCCCACTTTGGTTTACTAGATGTTATGAGAAGCTTCCACAAATGGGTGTTTACATACATGTTTTTCCCTGTTTATGTGTTTTTATCCAAAGTGATTTACAGTAGTGTGACAATATACAGTCTAAACAATTCAGACAAGGGCCTTGATCAAGAGCCTAACAGCAGCGAACTGCCAGTAATGGGGCTTGAAGTCCAGTACGTTAAGAGTCACGCTACAACTGTCTACAGTTTATTTCATTGTTATTCTCATGACTTACCTAAGGGTCACAACCAAGTGTAATTCAAAACATTGTATTAAACCAATTAGAACTGTACCACTAAGATACAGCGTTTGAATCTCAAAGATGCTATCAGCCGGTTGGGTATCTACGCAGACTGATGGGAGAGACAGACAAACCACTTTCTGGGCTGCTCTGTTTGCTCATCAGAGGTCTTTGGTCCTGAAATCTGGAAAGTTGTTTTGAGACCATACTACACGAAATATAGACAAGCGTCCCTAAATGTGAGGTTCATTGGAAATATCTGGTTTCATTGTAGCTATCTGTACTATAGGGTGAAAAGTATTTGGACATTCAACCATTAGGATTTCCTGTTTAAAAAAACAATTGTATTAGAAGAGTGTTCATTGGTGGGGAAGCACTTTTCTTCAGTGTCTATAGTCTTCACCTTGTGTAATATAGAATAATTAAAATAATGGAATATTCTGATTCCAGTCAAGGCTTCAATATGGAAGCTGTACTTACTAGACTAATCCTTTTTGTTTCTGTTCACACGTTTGGATTTCAGAATGGAGCAGTACCAGGGGAACAAGTGAAGAAGGACGAGAACTCTCGGAGAGGAAACTGGGGAAACCAGATTGAATTCATCTTGACCAGCGTAGGCTATGCAGTGGGACTGGGCAATGTCTGGAGGTTCCCTTATCTCTGCTACAGAAATGGAGGAGGTGATTATTTACAAAAGTATGCCTAGCTGCTATGACATTATGTCCAGTAGGGGGCATGGTCTCACAGAGGACTTGAACTGGTAGTCCTCATTGAGTATTATTTTGCTTCAGGTGGAGGGTTCTGTATTTAATTACAATACTCCCATCCCATAAAGCTGCTGTAACCATCTAGATTAGTTAGACTGGAGGTTTAAAAAAAATCTGCTTCCTGTAACACTTGACTGAATCAATATATCATTTTAGTTACAGCAGCCTTGTACATTTTGTGTTTCTGTTCTTCAGGTGCTTTCATGTTCCCATATTTCATCATGTTGGTGTTTTGTGGCATCCCGCTGTTCTTCCTGGAGCTCTCATTTGGCCAGTTTACCTCACTGGGATGCCTGGGAGTGTGGAAAGTAAGCCCCTTGTTCAAAGGTGAGCCATTGTTTGATGTACCACTTAGTTATGAAATCCCACAGATGTTACCTATGAATTTAGCAATAGTCATAACACTAAATATGAATCTAGTTTGTGCATTCTGGTTGGTTAGAAGAATTTGGATGAAGCTGATGTTTTATCCAAATAGACATATTTAAAGTGCTCAGGGTTTTGAGGAAGTGGTAGCAGGGGGTTTTGCACACTATTTAGGTTATTCCTGTCTTGTGTTCAATGACCAATACCTTTCTTGGTTAAAACTATTCTAGCTCATTATTACTGGGGCTGTAAGTTAAAATCCTTGGTAAGTCATCTACATTCAGACAGAATAGGTTATGTTTATATGTGTGATAGAGGCCCCGGAAGGATCCCACCCTTTCTGGGGTGTGATATTGCATTCATATGTTCATCTAGATGTTAGACTGGTTGATATCTTAGCAGTGGAGAGCTAGGAGAGCTTCTTAAAACCAACAATTATAGATGTCTATAGAGTCTAACACTAATGTTCTCCTTGTAGGTGTGGGCTATGGAATGATGGTGGTCTCCACCTATATCGGCATCTATTACAACGTGGTCATTTGCATTGCCATTTACTACTTCTTCATGTCCATGACCAACCTGCTGCCGTGGACATATTGTAATAACCCTTGGAACACCCCTGACTGCAGCGGCGTACTGAACACACCACGGGCAAATGCCACTATAGCCAACATCACCGCTAGCGTAGCGTCAGGCCTCACTGAGGTTGTCAACCGTACCAAGAGGACAAGTCCCAGTGAAGAATACTGGAGGTAAGCATGGAACAAAGTGTGCCATCATATTGACTGGAGATGTTTCAATAGTGTTGCCATAGTGATCCAATTCATACTTCATAATAAGAAACCCTTCACCTAAAATGCGAACACAGTTCCATGTTTATGTATATTTCTCACATAACGCTAGATGTCAGGTTAGATTAAACGAATTAGCTAATTGTGGAACAGAATCAGTTCCTCAAAGCACAGTTAGACTTTGAATAACTTTGGTTCATTGGCCGGGCTTCAAAAACGTTCAGCAGCAACCCATTATAGTTCATTATGACTGGTATAAAGCGAGCTTTAAATCAGTTTGGGGTGATCTGCATGATTTTGAAGAAAGCGAGGGCACTCCATTGGAAACCAGGGAACAAATGAATGCAGCATAGTGTAAATCATCAAGCTGGAGAAATTCACTAGTTAATTTTGCAACAAATGCAGTCAATTATCAGAAAACAAAACAATGAGATCATCTCATCATTGATGCAATGCAACATTGTGAGCGATCCCACGACCCTGATTACTCCTCCTCGTGGAGAGACAAGGGAGAACAAAGCTCTAATGTTGGTGGTAGTTGAGTGAAAGCTCTGTTGCTATCCAGAGGGAGGTTTAATGGCTGAAACGTCGCTGTGATATATTGTACAATACTTTAAATATATAATGTGATTTCCTCTAAAATCAATGGATGTGCTGATATGCAAATAATGAAGGTTCTTTTACAATGGAGGAACCCAGAAATGATTATTTCAGCATTTGAATTCAATCGGACTGCTGGGTTAATCCAAGATTCAGACCAAGACGACACCAATGTGTGTGTATTTTTGATTCCTTTATCAGACCAGCCTCCTGCTGAGAAATTGTTGACAATGCAACATCATTTTTCTCGGTACAAGATGTGTTTGTGTGTGTCTGTACACACATCAGTACGCCTTCTTCCTCTGCCAGCACACGTAGAATGACAGGCTTTGACAGCGAGGCGTATGCACCCCGTGTTAAATGACTTTGTAAACGGTTTGTGCCTAGCTCTTCTTGATGTTTGTCACCGCCGCGTGAAAGGCGTTTTTGTTGCTGCCGCTCTTCGCCTCAAGCCATTCATTGTGAGGGCGATAGTTGTTGCGATTGAGCCGTAGTCTTGAAATATTGGATTGTTTTGTGTGTGTGTAGCCCAAACACACAGATCAGAGTGACAGGGGCTTCTTTCTGGATGAATTCCTAATACTACCTGGTGGTAGAAACTTGGCATTTAAATCACTCCATGCCCTGTAGTCTTTTTACTCTAAATTTGTGTGTTTTGTAACAGATCAGGCTCTTATGTATTAACTGTCTTTTTTGTCTTTGTTAGATCTTTGTTCACAGTCACACTATATGGCCAAAAATATTTGGACACATGACCATGGGTTTGTTGGACATCACATTAAAATAACAATTGGCATTAAAAGAGATATCTATGTCCTGATGAGCCACTTAAACTCTTGTGCTTTATGTACTGAAATGCCTCCTTGAATTGTTTAATAATATTATGCACTGTAGAGGGAGACATAGCATATCTCTTTACAAATGTTCTTTGAGGAACGTTGTGAACATAATTTTTCCGCTGGAGATCCTCAGCCACCGTTCTAAACAAGCTTCTAAAGACGAATCGGGACGTTTTGTCCATTGGGTCAAAAGAGAATTAATTCAATAATTATTCGTGGTGTCCAAATACTTGTGGTTTATTAATTTATGTGCTTCAGCTACTTATATCTGCTTCCATCAATGTCTTCCTTTTCTCGTTCGTCCAGGAATTATGTACTGAACATCTCAGACGGCATAGGAAACTTCGGCGAAGTGCGCCTCCCTATCCTGGGCTGTCTGGCTATCTCCTGGGTGGTGGTGTTTCTTTGCCTCATCCGTGGGGTGAAGTCCTCAGGCAAGGTGAGCCAGACCATCCTCCATCTGCCTACCATTCTGCATTTAAAAATCACTTACTCTTTGTTCTAATTTTTTGGAGTTCTGGGCACAATTAGGATTTGATGTGCCAATAATATTTCTCGCTTCTCAGGTTGTGTACTTCACAGCAACTTTCCCTTATGTGGTGCTGACCATTCTGTTCATACGAGGAATCACATTAGAAGGTGCCGTCGGTGGAATTAAATACTACCTCACCCCACAGTGGGAGAAAATCCTGGACGCAAAGGTCAGTAAGGCAGATATTAAAAATACATTTCAGTTAGGTAACATTTTAATAGGAAACAGCAGCTAACATGGTTCGATGGCTTTGGTGTGAGACTGAATGGCTTTTTTGTGTTTTGTAGGTGTGGGGTGATGCTGCCTCTCAGATTTTTTACTCTCTGGGTTGTGCCTGGGGTGGTCTCATCACAATGGCATCCTATAATAAGTTTCACAACAACTGTTTTAGGTATTGCACTTTGTTCTTGGACTGTTTGATTTAGGTAAAGTCTTGAAGTTGTGATCGATTTACTATGGCAAGACCATGATTTTAGACATTTTATCCATTTAATCCAAGTAATGACCCAAATAAGACCACATTGGTTTGTGCTTACACACTTTGTTTTGTTTTTTTTTATGGCTGAACAGAGACAGCATTATTATCAGCGTGACGAACTGCGCTACGAGCGTATATGCCGGCTTTGTCATTTTCTCCATCCTGGGCTTTATGGCGCAGCACCTGGGAGTGGACGTGTCCGAGGTGGCCGATCAGGGGCCAGGCCTGGCCTTCGTCGCCTACCCAGAAGCCCTGACACTGCTGCCCATCTCCCCACTATGGTCTCTTCTCTTTTTCTTCATGCTCATCCTGTTGGGGCTTGGCACACAGGTAAACTAGACACTGCTTCAATAAAATGAAGGGGACACTTAAAGCAAGTGTCAGATTTCAAAGAATGAAACAGTTTTTAGCATGTGTTTAAGGATACTGATATCTTTAACTCATGTTTTACCACTTTCACTCTTTCTGAATGATCAGTTCTGTCTCTTGGAGACCCTCGTCACGGCCGTCGTGGATGAGATCGGCACAGACTGGATCATCCGGAACAAGACTCTGATAACACTTGGCGTCGCCGTGCTCGGATTTCTCCTTGGAGTGCCACTGACCACCCGGGTAAGCTTGCTCACGCTTCATCCCCTCAGGCTCTGTGTATCGTTCAATTTCTCATATGTTGCCCCCTTGTGGTTGCAGGCGGGAATATACTGGCTGCTGCTGATGGATAACTACGCCGCCAGCTTCTCACTGGTCATCATCTCTTGCATTATGTGCATTTGCATCATGTATGTTTACGGTAAGTCGGTATCCACATGAATCTCTCCTGTTTGTCCAGCTGTTATTGGAGGCATGATTATAAGCTATGCTTGTACTTACAGGACACAGGAACTACTTTAAGGATGTAGAGATGATGCTGGGCTTCCCTCCTCCGTTGTTTTTCAGGATCTGTTGGAGGTTCATCTCTCCCACCATCATCACAGTGAGTTTAGAACAAATGCAGCTTTTGGGATGACTTAAATTATTAGACATAAATAATAATTAATCACCATTAATGCAAATCAAGCTATTTGCATTTCAGACTCACATGAGTAATTCATTACTTCGTTATCCTGGTCAGAATCTCTCACTCTCTCTTTCTGTGTATTTACAGTTTATCCTGATCTTCACAGTGATCCAGTACAAGCCCATTACTTACAATGACTATGTATATCCCGACTGGTCACTGGTAATCGCCTTCTGCATGGCCTTATCCTCCGTGATCTGCATTCCTATTTATGCTCTTTTCAAAATTGCCATGTCTGATGGATCCACGTTTTTAGAGGTGAGACTTTATTTGTATGTTTCAGCATTTATTAGACGCTCTCATCTTGAGTAAGGAAAAGTTTACTATGTAAACACTTCTGTAAGATTCTGGAAGGTGACTACAGCCCAAGAATACATTGTAGTTCTCAGCTAAGTTTTCATATTGACAGTGGAGGACTTTTCCAACTTTTTTGTACATCTGGTAGCTCAGAACTCAAGGACTCCCTAGAAGCATGTCTAATATAATATCTTGTTCAGATTTCGCTAAATATGTCCAAGGTTTCATGTGTAAAATGATGTCTTTGAAGTCACACTGGATACGAACCTGTGGCGTGGCAAAACAAGTTAAGACAAAGGTGAACAGGGCCGGCATGTGTCCTGTCGGCAACACAGAAGACAGGGGGATGAAAAAAGGACACTTGAATGGTCAGAAGGTTAAAATTGGTTTAAGAATACTTCTACCGTTGTATGTTGGAAGCTTATCTTTGGGAAAGTTAAACTCTTCAGCTCTAAAATCTTCAATGAAGCTGCAAAAGATGCTCCAATCTTTATACTTCAATCTAAATATGCACACAATGCTAAATGCCAAATCTATTTTCGTTTCATGTAATCACAGTATATTGTTATAAAAGTGCTTGTCTGGATGGACTTATTTTCAGCAGGAGAGTTACGTGTGAAAAAGTTAATTGCTTATTGTTCACGGTGTAACTGTTGAACCAGACTCAACTGCTACTCTTAGTAGGCAACTTATCTATACCTCATGCTGCACATTCAACATCACTTTGTTTTTATGCTTGGTCAGCTTGAATAGCAGAAGAATGGCGCTCAGCTGAAAAACTTGATAAGCATTTGCGAGGAGGCAGGAAAAAGTCATTATCTTCATTTTTATCTCTCTTCGTAGCGGTTGAAGAGCTCGCTACGGCCGCATGCTAGCTGGGGTCCGGCGCTGCAGGAGCATCGCAAGGGCCGCTACGCGACCGCCGGGCCCGAATCTGTGGAGGTGCATCCACTGAAAGATGAGATAAAAGAAGAAAGGAAGGAGAAAGATTCAGAACGGGAGAAGGAAGAGATGAGTCTCTCCACGAAAGGCAGCAATGGGTCCACCCGCAACCCGACGCCCAGCGCGTAACTGCCGAGGCCTCACACGCTGAACCTTTATTTACGTATTGTAAATAAATACGTATAAATAATATAAGGGCATTATTGCTTCTAATCTCTAGAGAAAATTGGTTCTCCTCTGAAAACCCCTCTACGTTTTAATTTAATAATGGTTTTTGTAAGTACAAGAAATGTTCATGTGCATACACAAGAAGTAATTTATGCATCCCTGCCATGTGTATATATGTAGTGCATCGTGGAATATATTGGTTTCTTTGTATTCCCGTGTAATATTGAGATGTGACTACGTTGCTGCAGCAGTAGGATTCAGCTTCTTGTCTGTACAGCAGTGACAGTGCTGATCGGGTTTAAAGTTGAAGACCAAATATCCCAACATCTTTTAGCATGATAACATTGTACTTCTTGCGTTCTAGCAGCACCCCACAAGGGTTGTCTATGCTGATTTCAACTTATTGCAGTATTATTTAAACACGTTTTAGAGGATATTTCGCCTTCAGCTTTTAGAAGCGTCTGAAGAAAACTTTCCTGATTTAAGCACATTCCAATTCCAGGAATTCCCAAACCCAGTCTCAGGGTTGTGCACAATTAGCTTTTTAAAAACAGCTTGTGATTACTGTAACATTAGATATTTAACTTGAGAAAATCCATTCAGGCTAACCCAGGGGTGCCGAACTCAGCTGCTGAAGGGTCTCGGTCCAACTAACGTTAGTCCTTCCTTTTTTAACGGATAAGAATCAGCTTGTAGAAGCATGACTGATAAGCTGAGCAGTCAAGTTAAATGAGGTCGAATTGATAATCTGCAGTTTTGCAGGTAGTATCACTTTCCCCAGTCTTCCATTTGAACCTACAATGCAAACAATGCACGGAAGGAGCATTGACTTGATGGAGAGTGTGGCACTGTCGTAGTCTCAGTACTGTAGCTTACACAATACAGCCTCTCATAGGAAAATAAATGAATAGAATCACACTGGGATATTTTGAAACCATCTAATTTGTTTATTGATTTATTCATTATTATTATGACCACTGCGATTAAGACTTATTGGCAAAATATGTTTGCCTGGGTTGGCATTCGGATTTTAACCAGATTTTAAAGCAATTTTCTAATGGCTCCTGGCAGGCAAACAAACAAACAAGTAAATAAATTGCATCACGTTTACTGACTATTTAAAACAATACATTGGGATACTGCTGATTTGATTTCTTTTAAGTTATTTTTATTTTGATGCAGTCACATGACCCTTTATTTTGGGGACACTGCTGGAGTATGTGTTGTTTTTAGTGTTTGTGTTTACATTATTTTGGATCGACTTTGCCACAGTGGTAAATGCGTTGACATTAAGGTGGTTGTGAAGAGAGAAAGCCGATGGAGAGAAACTTCTGATCACTGACCTTACTGAATCATGATTATGTCTAGGATAGAGGTTCACTAATTCATCGTTGTATAGAATGATTGTAACTTATAGATGAGAATAACTTTTCCGTTGTTTACCATTCACTGGATGATTTTTTGAGGTGGAATTGTTTAAGTGTATACGTGTACAGACCGATGACGTTCATATACTACTCAGCATCCTGTTAACACTGAATATTGCTAGATATTGCTGAAGGAAAGCAGCGGTCTAGCGGTGTAGCTGCTACAAGTGCATTTTGAATACTCATTGGGTAATTTGTGTTTTTTCTTTTCCTCAACATTATGTTACATGTTACCACTAAAGTTTTGCTCATTTGGTAAAATAATTCACTTAAATTGTGATGAAAGTATAAAGCTCAAGGTACAGCTTAAGCAGCAGCATGAAAACTTTAAGGACTCAACAAGTTCTTGGTGCACGCCAGTCAAGAGAGTTTGGTTGGACATGTGTTGACTCTCATAGTATATTAGATTTAAATGTGATCCCATGTTTTAAAACCTGTAATTTATTAAGTCAGATTGACTTCATAAAATAGAATAAACTTGAGTTTGGGATTCACCAATAATATTCTGATTGTTTTTACGCTCAGAAGAAGGGGCGAGACGAACTGAGATATGAAATGGAGTATTAGCACATGTCCAATCTCTGCCAGTTAAATGGCAATAATACTTTTGACAAAGGCACAACACATTAATAAAAAAATATAGACTTCTCTAGTCAAAACCTGTTACCTGTATTACCAGCATGTGTCGTGTATCCATAACAGCAGTAATTCATGTTTATTAGATTCGTGTTTAAGCTCATGCCGATGCACCATGTAAATGTCTTGTTCTGTCCTTCTACATCAATGTACTGAGTGAGCAGTAATGTAAAATAATAACTGGACTGTCGTGCATGTAGTATGATTATTGGACTGGGGACACTGGTAGCTAGAGGTTTGTTTTGTAGCTGAAAGAACCTCACTGTTTTTATTTTTGATTTTTCTGTGTAAAGAGATTCTATTAGATCTAGAATTAGTACAGAGTAGGTACTGATTCTGCAACTAGCATCGTTGTCATTTAACAGTCTGCCTTTGTAAAAGTGTCCTGTTTCATCTTATTGTCATTATACTAAAACTATTACATTTTACACTGTATTTTTTTATCTATATGAAGTGACACTAGATGTATTTTCTCAAGCTGAACTGTCAGAGGTGTCGTTAAGTGCTCAGTGCAGGCCCTGAATAACTGGAAATGCTTTTCACCTTGTTCAAATCAAATCTATTATAAAAGTAGCTACACTACCCCCTTATAGCACAGAGAAATGAATTGTCGTTTTTGCATAAATGCTAAACGTGCTTGTTTGCTAGGAGGGAGCGTAAGCACCTATTTTTGTGAACCTTGTAGTTACATTGTTAATCTGAATTTGTTAACCTTGTTTTAAACATAAGAACTCCGTGTATAAAATGTTCTCGTAAACTCCCGGAAGATTTTTTATTAAATGTAGATTCTGTAGACAAATTAAAAGTATTTTAAAGTATTAACATCTAGCAATAGTTTCTACATAGGTTGTTTTGAAATACTTGATTCAACTGAAGTAAATCAAGTCCTAAAAAAAAGACTTGGTCAGATTTTCCCTGTAACAGCACACACATGCTGCTCAATATTCCATCGTTTGAATATACTTTTTATTTCTCAGTTCAAGTACATTGACACACAACTATTAGTGTGAATTTCATCTCTTCAGCTGCCTGATACTTTTACTTCTGACCAGAACACAGCATTGTGTCGTTACCGCACTGTTACTGTTGCGACGTCGCTACACACCCATTACTGTCTTCCTGCCCAGGTTCTGTGGCCACTACGGTGGAGATACTATGAAGTTAGGGAGAATAAAGCACAACGAGTTCAACTCAAAACTTTATCAGACATATCTAACCACGCATTTTGAACATTAGGGCAAAAAAAAGCATCAAAAGTTGTAGTCTTGTGAGCTGTATGTCTTAAATTGTTCAATTTCCAATGAAAAAATAAAGTTTATTTTAAAGATCAGAGATCGTGTCGTGTTTGACTGGGATTATTACACTGCACATGGATTTACTTCTGATGACTGGTTCAGTACCTTCACCACTAAGTTAACTGTCCTGTTGGAGAAAAAAAGCTTCTGGCTCAATGGCTTTACATGGATTTGACAGGAAAGATGTTAAATGTTACAATTAAAGATTGTTACTAATGGATTATGTGTAATATGTTGAAGTATTATAACTGCTGTTGTTACTCTGGTCACCTTTGTGTTTACTGATGGTCAATACTTTCCCCAGGATAAATAAAGCATGTCTGTTTAAACATGGAACTGCTCCAGACACATCACAAATAAATAAAAACAAGGATTTATTTCACATTATTAGTCTTATAAGGAATTATGTTTTCTGAAGTATTTTAGGTCGAGATGCTTAAAAGATCACACTCACCTGTCAGGCTAACTCCACCTGAAGCCTCACAGCATCACGCTAGGTGGCGACCAAAATACAACAAACGTGGTTTTTTAACGTAGTTTTGAGCAGAAAACACGAAT
>JAYDZG010000036.1:3367828-3383970 GCA_034509265.1 Microcambeva bendego
ACTCGCATCCTGCTCAAACTGGACCCTCTGAAACATCTCAGAGAATTTTACGCATGTCATTTTTCTACTGTCAAGACCACAAGTACTTCAGAACTGAATGGAGCATGATAGAACGATGAGAGCTTCGATCCGCTGAGAGTGTTGGGATGAATATTGCCTGGAGGCAATCAGGGGGCAAACGGGTACCCACTGCTGAGCTGTGGTTTAAAAAAGAGGCCTAGCCATGTTTCATTGTCAGAAGGAATAACTGCAACAATCAATGAAATTCAATAAGGTGTATAGAGCAAACTTTTTGGACTATTTGGCCTGGGAAGGAGACGAGAAGCTGTGCGGCTTTACAGTATGTGTGACCTATCACTGTATCAATAAACCCCTCGTCAATACTTTGTGTGTTTTTACTGTGTGTTTTTGTGACAAAACAGTTTTGGAGACCAGAAAGACCTGTGTGTGATCCTCTATCTTGTAATGTAAAGTGAAAATGACCTCAAAGACTCCCAAAGACAAGAGATCTAGTCATGTAGTGTGAACTTCCACACATCTGCTTTATTCCTTCCAAAGTTCTGCCTGCTAAATTGTTCACTATTATACTAAGCAAAATCAGCATCATATTAAGCAGTGTGTACATATTTCCTGTTGCAAAGAAGCCCCAATTGGTTAAAATGACGGTGTAAGGAAATGTGGTGTATTAAATAAAAAAGACTCATTAAAACAGCATTAGATTACAAAATATGAAAAACCGTTAAATGTTTAATAAGGGTTGAATGTATATATTGGAAATTGTATTTAATAAACAGATTCTTCCAAATAACCAGCATCATGTTGCTTTGGACTTATTAATAAAGAATTAATAATGCATGAATATCATCTAAGCAATGCACAAATATATTAAAAATGCATGTAGGAAACCGCAGAAACAAGAAACTCTTTTATACATAAGAAATGTATATTGTTTTGTATTGTAATATGTGTATACACCAACCAGGGATAACATTATGACCACTGACAGGTAAAACATACATTCTACACTCAAAGTTGATGTTAGAAGCAATTAAAAATGGCTGAGCATAAAGATTTCAGCAAGTTTAAATCAGAGCCATATTATGGTTAGACGACCAGGTTAGCAGTTCTAGTGGGGTGCTACCGGTCTGCAGTGGACAGTATTTATGGAAAGTGGTCGAAAGAAGAAAGAGTGGAAAACCGGGGTCATGGATGGGCAAGAGCAAAGGCTGGACAGACCGACACTTGCTGAAGAAGTTAATGCTGGTTCTGATAGAAAGATGTCAGAATACACAGTTGCAGAGCTGTTTTGCCTGCAAAAGGGGTATTTCACAGATCAATTTACCTCTGGGATTAAAACGCCCTCATCATGTGATGCTCAAATATTCCAGACCATCCCTCAAGGCAGTTAGATGCGCTCACGCTGCGACTGATGGAGACATATTCAAGCCACATTTTAATATCATGCGTAAATCCAATAGGCCTCAGATGGCAACGCAGCCGCGTCTCTCTGAGCGGAGATATGTACTTTTTAATACCAGCCTCCCTCGAGGCTCCATCTGCTCATAAATCTGGGAGTGGAAAAGCAGCTTAACCTGAAACTATCCATGCTCTCGATGTGGAGGGCTGACGAAACCAACACAGGAAATTAAATAAGATAAAAGCAGATCAGGATAACTTACTAAAGAACATCGTAACCATGTGGTACTGTTATTCATTTATTGTTATTCATTTATGTATACTGTTTGGACAAACTTATTGAGATGGCCCTTCTAATTCTGAGTTCAAGTGTTTCAGCCACAACAACTGCTCACATGTTGGAAATTATAACATCTGGGTCCTTGAATTTGCAGCAACAGTTTAGGGTAGGGCCCTTCCTTCCTTCTTTCCTAAAATCCTCTTTCCAAACTTCCTTCCCAAATTTCTACTTTCCTTTTTTCCGAAATTCCTTCTGAAATTTCTTCCTTACAAACTTTCTTCCTTTCAGACTTTCAACCTTCCTTCTGTCCTCCAAGTCCATTCTTTCATCTCCGCTCTGCTAAAGGTCATTTGGCCACTAAAGTCTTCAGTGTGGAAAAATACCAGTCTAAAAAGAGAGGATGGGGTGTTTAATGAATAAACCGTAAGGACCTTAGTTAGTAGCCCAAAGCACCTGTACAGAAATGGAAGAACGTAGAGATCAGTATATGTAAGCATGTATGTAAGTATGGCCTGAAGTGTGGGTGATTATGGGTCAGTTGAGTGCTCAGGCAGAAGAGGAAGCACGTGTCAGGCAATATACACCCTCGTAAGATGGTAGCATCCACCATCATACAGGTGGAAAAAAGTCTTATGATTTTATTTTTGTTGTACAGTCATGTGAGCACAAATCATCAAGGTGTTGTTTTGACCGCCATCAATCCTCCATTATACAAAATAATATTTATTTCTTATTTAGTGACTGCTGTGCCGTGTTCACCAAAAATTCAGTCAGTGTAGGCTGGTGCTGAAACACGATCACTCAAATTCTTCATTCGCAAACAGCTCAGCACCAAAACGAACAAAACAGATTAAGTAATGGCTCAGACTGGTACCAATGAAGCATGAATTCTGTTGAACATGTCGGCAAACCTTTACATGCCGTAACATGAGCCGGGAGAGCGTCGGAATGCCCGGGCCCAGAGCGAGAATCAAACAGCCTGTAAGACCTCCACCCTGAGGAGAGAACTACCTGGATAAGAGACAGAATGCTAATGCGACAGGATGCTAATCCAAGTGGACTCAGTTCAGCAATACGTCCAGCATTAATAAATATGCTAATATGGAGAATATTTAAAACTCTCTTGCCAATAAATGTCAAGAGGCATGAAATAAGCGTCCCGCTGTGAAGTCAGAGCCGTCAAAGTTAAGGTACGTGACTTTGTACGGCGTGCCGATTAACCAGATCTTAACACGTTTAGCATATCTTTATTAAGAACATTTCTGTAGTTCAAACACAACATGAAACATCTGTGTGATATGATGGATTTATTGATTAAGTGCATCAATTTGCGTCTGCTTGCGGGCAAATCAGATCAATTTAGGGCCGAGATCTTTGAAGCAGTGTTTGGCCGTGTGCAAATTAGCTTGTAACTGTTCAATTTGAGTCTGCATGTTTGAAGCATCTAGCCACTTTGGTTTTGCATTCATTCATCATAGTCAGGAACAATTTACTTAGAACTCTTGTTTCTCTTTGCTATGCCGCCTGTCTGCGTTTGACATAGACTTAATTCAGAGTGTAACTGTGGACAAAATAGTAGCATTGCTGTCTTAATTATGATTATACAATCTAACCATCGATCATAAAACAGTAAGTAATGATAGGCTGAAGACAGGACTGACACACATTTATTACAGTACAAAGAAGGGTTACACAAGACAAAACATGCTAACGCAAACTATGCTTAACTATTTCAAAACAAACTGAAATAGCTCTGGGTGGGTAAAATGTAAAAAGCAGCACAAAAAGGGCTCATGGTAAAAAACTGCCATGTTTCTGGGGATCATAATTGGGCTTACCCCCTCCGACACATGTGCTCATCCACATTTTTTTACATACTTGTAAAAGATCCCTAACAGTCACGCCGGTCCCAAGCCCGGATAAATGGGGAGGGGTGGAGAAAGCAATGGCGAACTACTCCACTATCATTGCCGAAATACTTTATGGATGGATGATCCATCAAGTGACCGAGAGTCGGCTGCAACTAATCGGATAATCATCATCATCAAAAGATCCCTAACCAAAAATACATTGTAGACGTCTATGAATATAACAAAAACATGACTGCACTGATGTTGCACTGGAAAATTCATTTATAAAAGTTGAGGTCCGGGCTTTGTTAAAGCCAGTCAAGATCATCTAACCCAATAAGCTCTTTTCGTGATTCATTTCTACAGAGAGCGCTTTTCATCTGTTCCAAAGTCATTCAGTAGAGTGCTTTACCGGCCTGGTCTGATACTCAGCACTCCGTAAAGTAATCGGACAGAAACTTCCTGATAAAAGTTCTTTTGCTGACGATGCTTCCAGAAGATGTTGTAACTGAGGACGTACACATTTTTTTATTTTATGTGTCTGTGCTGAGCGGTTCTGTTCACATGTGTAATTTTACGCCGAGATCTCTCAGAGATCTCGGACAGCTCCGTAATGAGACGTGGTGCGCCGGGCGTCAACATTAATGGGATCGGATATGTGATCAGGTTCATTGCTATGGATTGGCATCCTGATCGAAGGATTCCTACACAGATGGGAGCTTATACGTTCGAAATCCATAAGCATTAGAACAGAGTTACTCTCCACTTTTGCAGCTATAACATTTATACATACATATGACACTAACCAGGCATAACATTATGACCACCAACAGGTGAATTGAATAACACTGATTATCTCTTCATCGTGGCTCTTGTTGGTAGGTGGGATATATTAGGGATCAAGTGAACATTGTATCCTCAAAGTGGATACTAAATGCAGGAAAAAATGTCTGAGTTTAAGGATTTATGGCAAGGCTAAACAATGGGTCAGGGCATCTCCAAAACGACAGCTCTTGTGAGGTTTTCCCGGTCTGCAGTGGTCAGTATTGATCAAAAGTGGTCTTAGAAGAAAGGAACAGCTTTTCCACCCTTCTTTACATTTTTAGTATCTGCAGACACCTTCATCCAAAGCGACTTACAGTACATTATACAGTCTGAGCAATGAGGGTTAAGGGCCCAACAACAGCAACCTGGCAGTAGAGAGGTTTGAACCTAGTCCTGTACCTTAACCACTAGGCTACGGCTGGCCCCTGCTTGACAACTGTTCGTTACAGTAAATTCACTGTGTCCTTCGTGGGTAATCTAACAAAGGAGCAAGCCATAATTGGACTGCCACAGTAGATGCCCTCAATTTTTCACTCTTTAAAAGGTCAAGCAGGAGAAGGAAAGGGCACCCTCTTTGCTCAGGGATTAGGTTTAGATGAAAATCAATTAAAGATTGGCATTTTGTCTGGAAAACCTAGAATCTGGCAACCAGGCGTATACCACCAGAGACGTCAACTAAGTGTGTAGTGCCAGTGCCCGTTGCTTTCATTTGTAATATGAAAATTGATTCATTTTATTTGTCAAATTGACTTGAATCATGAATCTTTAAAATGGTTATTAACTGTCTTGTGGTGAATCTTTAAATCCCTGTTAAGAAGTGCACAACTGTTAAAGTGCTGTAATAGCTGATGCACTAAAAAAAGAACACAGACACCCATTTAGACAATGTACTGGACAATTTAACAAAAATAATTGAACGAATGACTGTTGCCTGTTTGGTTTTGTTTCTCACACTCCTTTTACCAACCAGAAGGCACAGAACCTAATTCTCAACCCTTAAGCAAAAGTTTCAAGAACCTGTCACACATTCTTCACAAAGTTTCACTACTATTTCTCTGCTACACGAAGTTGTATTTGTTTTTCAAAACACTTGAAGTAAAACTGTCAGAAAAAAATGATTCATTTCAGGTTTACTTAAGTTGTGAATGTGCTACCTCACTTTTACTTCTAGCCAAGCATTGTTATTATTTTTGTGAGAGTGATACATTCCAATATTTTTGTCCTGTGAGTCGGTAGTTCATTGGGTCACTTTGTGAGTCTCTTTCTCTCTGAAGACAAATTTTTGGTCAGACTTCAGATCTCACCTCAGGTAGAAAAAGTGCTGACTGTGCATGAATGAGCACATTAGAGGTTGCACTAAAGTGGCTGCTCGAGCTAAACTAGGGTGACCAGACGTCCTCTTTTCCTCTGACATGTCCTATTTTTCAACTTATAAAAATTGTCCAGCCTGAATATCTAAATGATCCGGGATTCGATTCACCATTTGCAGAAATCCTAAGTCTCCCAGACGTTCCGGGAGTCTCCCATGTATACATAGCAGCTCCCTGATGCCCACAAGTCTAAATCTTATGTTTTTATATCTTTTAGGGACCACTCAAAAAGTAAAGTTCTGTTATCACCCATCTCCTAAACAAATATTATTGTTATTATGAGGTCGGGGTCCGGGGTACCTTCCTGAAATGATTTTTTGTAATTGTTCCCGTGTGACGTAGTGAAACATTTTCTGGAACAGTCACATGACTTTTTCTCCACCCCAAGTGTCCTCTTTTTTGAAAACCAAAATATGGTCACCGTACCTAAACTGTGTGTTATGTTTTGTTTTGTTTTTTTCATGATGGACGCTGGTTTATTTTTGCTTCACAGATAGAGACAGCACCGAGTGTCCTTGAGAGGAACTAAATCCACCAAGGGCTAAATCAATACGACACGTTTGGTTTCTTAGAAACGTCCTCTATTCGGTTTAGCAGGAGCTCATGGACTGGATTTATACAGGGTGAGATATACCATCTCTGTTTTGCAATTTCTTTGACAGCAATGTGCAGTCTGTACAAAAACTATAATAACTGATACATTAAAGCAGAATGTATTTTTTTCTGGACTTTCCATTTGTCTGCTTTGATTTTGTGACCCTCAAATTCTATTTGCTTTATCTACTCGATGCAGTGCATTCTTTTTTATGTGTTATATAAATATAATATGATACTTTGTTTTTAGCTCATCTATAATATAGAATGACTTTATTTATCATTATATATCTGTATTCGCATCTCCCAGCTCATTTTTTAAAGGGTTAAGGGCTTTGCTCAAGAGTCCAACTGTGGCTGTATGGAGGAGCTGGGAATCCAACTGTCAACCTTTCAGTTGATGGTCCATTTCTTTCAGAAAGTTATGCAAATATGAATGTTTTGGTATTCAAGTGTACAATCATTCAACACACAACTCTTCTTCTAACACTAAATGTCTACTGGAATTTCAGATCACTATTCATTCAGATTTGAGGGGTGCCTTGAAGGGGACTTACTGCTGGCCACTTCAGAACCCTCCAGCACTGTCTTACTCTATTTCTGGGTACTGTTTGACATAAGGGAACCAGATTTTTTACTCCAGGCTTTATGCTGTGCTCGAAAACTCACTAACAGTCTTCAGACTTCAGGGTGCCATTCGCACAATCAAGGCATCCGGGGCCATGAAAGCAGCCCCAAAACATTTCATCTACTGTTCTACATTACTGCTACTTTTTTGATGGGGCGCTTGTTGTTTGTGTTAATTGTGGACATCTGTTGGCTGATTTATATGGAATAAAAAAACAAGCAAAAAAAAACTAAAATCATAAATTAGAAGCCGCTGTAACATTTCATTCTAAACTAATTGTGCATGTTATAAAAGACTGCCACAAAAACACATTAACGTTGCTTTAAAATGGGCAGCTCAAGCTCTAAGATGACTAAAAATAGTCACCGATTGATCAACAACCATCAACCCTCTATGGACATCAGACAAAAGTTAAAAAATAAACACAAACAAGTACATGCTAGACAACCCAGTAATCAAAGCAACAAACTCAATGAGACAATTCAATTCTCACTGCAGATCATAACTGGGTCCCTGAGACCCTGTTTTTGAGTAACCAAATTGAGACTCAAGGCACCATAATCTAACTCATCGTATAAGGAAGGAGGTTTGCAATGAAAGAATTTCGGATGTTTGGAAGGAAAGAAGTTTAGAAGGAAGAAGTAAGTCCGGAAGTTCATAGTAAGTTTGGAAGAAAGGAAGGAGAGAAGAAAAGAAAGAAGTTTGTAAGGAATTTCGGAAGGACATTCGAAAGACAGGAGATACTTACTTTACTGAAGGTGTGACCTTAAATTTGATAAAGCAGTGGAAATTTTCGGTCTTGTGCTAAATAAATGGATAATTGTGAAATTAAAAGGAATAAAAAGGCTTTGTGGTAATGCCATGACCTTTCACGCTCCCATCGAGAGTCGTTTTATATAGAACAGACTGAACTGAAGTGGATACCAAATGCATTTCAGCACAACGAGGTGAAGGATAAGTCAAAGAGACAAAGTTTCTGTAAATATTTAATACATCAGTTTACCCAAGGTGTCCAAGGTTATGATTTAGCACGAGCAAATAAAAAGCTAATGCTCTATTCTTCTCAGCTTTATACCTGTGAGTCAGTCTTAAATGGAGGCATTCAGAAACCCAGCCATCATAACAGCAGGGCCAAGCGCAGAACGCACAAAATGTCTTGTTCAATAAAAGTTATCCTTCACAACTGCCATTTTCCTTCCACAGACTCCGGTCGATCTCTCGCTCTGCCAGACCAAAACCAGCAACAAAGAGCTGGTACCCTTTCAAATTTCATATACAATAGAAATGTTGCTTGGCGAACTTCAGTATAACAATGGTAATATAACAATGGTCCAGGTAATGTTTTTGTGGCCTTTTCTAGACCCACGTGAAAGGCACTCTCAACCAAAAGGATACAAATCCATAAATTAATGCTGACCGTCTTCCTTAGACCGGCTGAGACCTTGGAGCACGACAGTGCAGCATGTCACATAGCTAGACACGTCAATGTTGGTTGGAAGAGCATGACCAAGACGATCAGCTGAGGGATGCACCTCAGTTAGCATGGCTCCAGATACCTGTGCCAACCTACTAAGATCTTATTGAGGTCCGTATTAAGATTAAAACTTCAATTTAGAGTCATTTTGATCTGTTGATACTAATGAAGACTGTAGATGGTGAAATATGTCAGTGACTTTCACAGTGACTTGATTATCCTTGACTATCCTTAATAATAAATGACTGATACTGTTTAATTATTCTACTATATCTAATCATAGTCACATGGTCTTAGTCCTACATGGAACCTGATGATAGCTCATACTTTACTTGGACACAGTCTGATGTATGTTTAAATTGCTCAGGAATAAACACATTATAAAATAATAGGCTGTTTTAATTAAATACACTTCACAAATCAGCATTTTTTGTCCTAGCTTTTCCTAGCATTTTAGGAATTAGGCTATATATATATAGTGTATATGCTTCAAGCTCAAGTTATCCGATTAGAGGTTGCCATCATAACTGGTAAACCGTATCAGACTGGTGCCCTACTCCACAAAACATCTCATTATGCTTGCCAATGCTAAATTGGCATCAGGAGGCAATTTGTGCCAAGAAAACACTTTCAACATCATAGCACCCCTATCACCTGCCCAAACTATCGAAAAGGACAGATTTGGTTTTATGCATCAGTGCTGTTTATGCCAAATTTTGATGTGAACCTTAGTTGAAGCTCTTGACCCATAATTTTGAGTGATTGAATGCACTGAACTGGTGCCACATCAATGCTGAAATGAAGTGAATGAATACTGAATAAACAAATGCACAGATATGTGTGAGTATATTAGTCCTTGAGTCATATTTAATGCCTTAATTGATAGTTAGCTTATGAAAGAACTTAACATGTTTTAATATGTTTCTTTCAGCTTTCATTTGATGCCTGGTAGGCCTGTCATAAGTCTGTGCGGTTTGGTCTGTCCACAGATTAACAGTCTAGACTTCACTGTGGCTCATTCTTAATGAAAGCGACTATAATTTTCTGTAAATGCTTTTGGCTTGGAATCAGTTACCTTGAATAACGTCCTTTATCCCATCTGCTTAATATTTTTTCTATCACATGAAGCATCTCAGGCTTCAGTTAATTATGCTAATGAACATTTTTGCATCTGAGACTTTACTTGCTTTGTTTTTTTAATCAGACTGTTGAAAAAAAAAACTAAATTAAAAAAACATGCGATACCACCAGTGCCGTTTCACGGAGCCTGTATGGACAAAAACTGTCCTGTTCTGGTGAGGGATAGACTGAGGGGATTTCCTTTTAACTGCTGTGAAGATGACCTCTGTCTGCACAAAGACTAATAATGGAGGAAGAATAATGTCAGTGTGTGACTCTCTGAGAATTAAACAGATCTCAGTATGAACCTGTCCGGTCCAGGTGGTTGCTAATGTGGGCCATACACAGCCGCCGTAATGAAGATCTGCTAAAATAAAATAAAAAAAGGTAGGGTTGCCAAAAATTCACAGAATACTCTGTCAGGATGCTTACTGTCCTTGTACATCCTTGTGCATCCAGCCATCCATCCAACTATCCAATAATCCATCCATGTATTTACATTTTCAACATTTGGACACTCTCATCCAGAGAGAGTTACAAAAGTACTACTATAGTAAACAATACCATACTGTAGTTCAAAAATACAAATCTTGAGAGAACCAAAGTGTTTTTTATATAAAAAACTGTATGTGATTGAGCAAGAGACTAAGAAGTTTTAAAACTAAAGACTAGAAACTAAGCCAAGACACAGAACACCTTCGCTCGTGTAAAATCTGTAGCAAATGTAGGATTCACTAAGGCCCTGGCTGCACACTTACTTACATGGCTATCCAACATTAAAACGGAACCTCATTGTAATAAATGTATATTATAAATACATTACAGTACTGTAAAATCACATTCTGTTGTAATGATGCAGAATTTATTCAAATCCGTATGAAATTCTTTCATTTTTTTTCCTTCTACAAAGGCCCTCCAGCCACAAAAGCCATCATAATAACCATCATAAAATCAAATCCATTCAAGGCATACCAGCATGATTAGCTACCGCCAAGTACCAGAATGTTTTCAATGGTGCACGATGAGCATTCTTGTGGAGCTGATGAACAGCTCAAAACCGCAGGATGGTGGTTGAGATGGCAATAATTTCATGGGTAGATACTTCATGCCCTCCCCTTGCCCCTTAAAAACCCTCGAGGATCCGGCCATCTGGTGTAGTGTAGACTAGAAGTGTAAGAAACACCTCTCTTTTGAACACTTCCAGCCTCTATTACAGCCATAGCTAAGATAATTATTGTGTGCGCTGTCAGAGAAAATAAGCCACAAAAAAATGGCTTAGAACGAGGACTCTCCCCCTCCGATCTCTCGATCCCTGAGTATCAGCGGTTGACCTTGGTGAGCAAAGTGGCTGCAGTTACAGAAAGATGGACCCCGTCGAGACCCGGCTGAGAGCTTGCCTCATAAAGGCGGCCGACAGTTGAGGTGGAAGTCTTGAACCCTGTCTAATAAAGTCAGATCAGTTCCTAGCACACACCGAGCAGAGAGAGAGGATGTTGCCTTCAGGGAAAGTTGGCCTATGAATATAAGTACATATCTAAGTATATATATATACATATAACATACACCTAGCTTAATTCTCACTGTGTTTTTAAACACGGCACGATACTCCAATTTGTTTTTAATATGAACTCATAATTTTAAAGCCTAAATTTCCTATTGTTCCCATCACTAACTGCGGCTGAAGGTGAATGACAGAGCCAGTCTATTTTGGGTTGCAGCTCTCGGAGTTCTGAGTTGGTGTAACATGGATTATTTGAACAGATTGGAAGGCTCAGTGGGAGGAAGCTCATGTTGTGGAGCTGGATACCATTTTATTTATTTATTTTATTTTATTTTATTCCGTGTGATAGATACTGTGCTGGAGGAGGACGACGTTTTTTGACGATGAAAGGGTGCATCATAGGTACCATTAACACATTTCACAGCTTAAATACGACATTTATACGAAATTCTGCCTAAACAGCTAAGCATGAATTATAGGTTTACTACAAGAGACATGCATTAATAAAAAGGTTCTGACTGAAAATCTTTTATTTCTCTGGTCTATTGATCCACGTTTGGACAATAAAAACATTTTTTAGGGAAATAATTAAAACAAATGTAATGAAATAAAAAAAATCCTTATTAATCAGCTGTGGACATTTAGCCTACAGATTTGTACACATTCATGTGCTAAATCAGGATGCTAATGCGCTTTGCACATATTTGTAGCAATAATATACAAAAAAGTCTTACAGAGCCTTAATATGTGCACATCGGACAGCTAAACTTTCAACTTTATTAACTTAAAAATGAACAAAAACTGAGAATAAAACCCAAACATTTAAACATTTGAAAGTTGTACTCAAGTTGATGAGACAATAAGGTATGCCAGATTGCACTTCATATAGTATTGTTAGAGCATTTATCTTCACTGACAGCTAGCTTAGTATGCTAAGAACTATCTCAAAGAAGACAGGAGAATATTCTATGTACACAATGTCAGTATATTAACCACTAAATGAAATATAAACAGCCTAAATATGTAATATATCCAAATATGATATTGTAGAAATCATTAATTGTGTAATGCAAAATAAATAACAGCTGTGATGGCAATATCTTTAAATATATTAGTCTGAATTGATTGTTTTAAGTTTACTTTTCAAGTTAGTCATGGCTTAAATGCCAAATCAAGGTTTTGAATGCTTTATGTAGCGTGAATCAGATAAATCAACATGAATGATTCATAAGATCCATATCTTCACATGAAATGATTCAATAATCCAGAAGTTCATCCTCCAGCTGAAACTCAGTATCACATAGCGAGTTGTTTCAGAAAATGGATTTTTATATTGTTAATAGTGCCCCGTCAGCAAAGAGCGCCTGTTTTGGGGCATACCCAATCTCCATACTGCTAAACACACCAGTCTTAATTACACACGACTAAAACTGTAGAGAATTGGCAGGACAAGGCGCGATTCTGACGTGGGACTAATCGGATTAAACACGACTCGTACCAAGCCTCACGGACGCCAGAAAAATAAATTCCTGACTGACACTGGTTAATTCAGCCTCATCACGCTCCTGCGATTTGATTTAGTGAAGAAAAATGATTGATCTATATCTGTAACACATTCTCTACCTCTCAAACGGAAGGGCTGATACTATTTCAGTGCTCTGACATGCCTGGACAATACCTGTAAATTAAAGATGTGAAGAAGCAGACATTCAGTGTATTTTTTTTTTTTGACAGAAGCTCAGCATCTGCTCGCTCGGAGCTTAGCACAGTCCAAACAAATATAGAAAAGGGGAGGAGGTCTGTAATCCTCTTTATCTTCGCTTTCTCCGCAGCCAGCGGGGACGACAGGGGTGATGTATTGACTGGAGCCAGGTTGATATGGTGCTGGTGTAATGGCATCATAACTAAAGGTCAGCAGCTTTGGTGCTGCCAGCTTATAAAGCCCGATGGAGCGTGGCGGAGTTGCCTAAATCATCACCGCTCATGGGGTGGCCAAATCTATCTCTTTCCTTTAAATGAAATTCCATATACGCTACTGATCCATTGTATGTAAATACATGAACGTAAGCTTGTTCCGATTACAGCAAAATTCTCCTTTCAGATGCCAATGTTTTTTAGGTCAAGCTCTGAAGTTGGATGACCAGGCCTGGCTTGAAATCGATCAAATCCATCTCACAGATGTGTTACCACCAGCTTATGGCCAAGGTTCTATGCAACCGACCCACAAGATTCACCACAACAAACTGCAAATTCGCGAAAAGCATTTCATTATGAACCTCACACAGTATCCACATACACAGTCGACCAACTAATATCCAGAGGAACCGGGATGGACATTAGCTAGACAGGTTGGAGGTTTCTCACTTAGGTCCCAGTAGGTTGTCACAGGTATCTTGAGCCATGCTGGCTGCTGGAGGGGGGGCAGGGGAGGATCCAAAGAGCGAACATGATGATTCAAGTGGTCCCACAAATGCTCAGTTTGGTTCTAGTCTGAGCAATTAGGGAGTCAGGGTAATAGTTCTTTAAAAAGTCTTTAAAAAGCAAAAAATGCACTTTAAAAACTCCATTTCACGAACCTTGGAAAGAAACAAAAGAGCACAAATGCTCATTTTCGCCTGAAAAGGATCATTCCTTCTTTTATTAAGGGTGATGGTAATGTTATTACATCAGGGTTCATTATGACGCATTTTATTGCTTCTGTCTTCACACATTATGTACCAGTCATTAACATAATATTAAAAGTGAGAGCATTTACAAATGATGCTCTATGTTACAGAAAAAGACACGAAGCACATCACAATGAATATAAACACAATGAAAAGTCCTTTTTCTGAGGACTCAAAATATTAATTGAAATTTTGGAACGACCTTGAGAGCTCTCTGAGGAAAAGCATTGTTTGAAATTAGTGTTTAAATTCCAAGAATTGGTAGCTTATTGGGGAGAGCTTTGGACTGAACTGAAGAAAGAAGAAATAATTTCTTTATACTGCACACGTATATGACAAATAACGACATTCTAGACGTTCTTCTAATGGTAAAGGTTTTGTCTGTGTGGGTGTGATTCATTGGCTAAAATGCAGGAAACATCCGGACAGATCGCCAGTCCATCACTAGGCAGAGCCAAACACTCTTAGCAGCTCCAGCTGGCCAGGCTGCATGTCCCTGGACTTTCTCCAAGCCAGAGAACCTGAAGGAAACCCACGCGAACACAGAAAGAACACGAAACTCCAAGCAATATGGACCGCCCAGCCTGGGACTCAACCCAAGCGCTACCCACTGCACTACTGAGCCGCCGCCATCGTGGATTAACTTTGTTTTATTTTAAATGTCAGACTTCGCTCTCGACAAATAAAAAGATAATCCACAATAAGAAAAGCTCAAACCAATCTTACAAAGTGTATGTTTGTTTACGGCTGCTTGGCCTTTTTTATCAATTGACTTTTTTTTTTGGAAAAATTAAACAAATTTCATAAGAACAATGAAGAACAATTTAATACAAGCAAACGAGTCATGACAATGTTGATAAATTCCAATACATTAAAACCTAGAGCACTAAAATTCTAGTTCCCAAATGTTTATGTACATCGATCAGGCATAACATTATGACCACCTTCCTTCAACTGTGTTGGTCCCCCTTTGTAATGCACCGTTTATGAAATGATGTAAAGTGAGCACGGGCCAGCCTTCGCTCCCCTCGGGCATCGAAATGCCTTGGCTGCCAGTTGACCGCTGTTTCTTCCTTGGAGCACGTTTCATATATACTGACCACTGCAGACCGGGAACACCCCACAAGAGCTGCAGTTTTAGAGATGCTCTGACCCGTCGTCTAGCCATCACAACCTGGTCCTCGCTCGAATCCTTACGCTCGCCCATTTTTCCTGCTTCTGACATCGACTGACGATAAAATGTTCACTAACTTATCTTCCACCTCCAGGAAATGACGCGTCGAAGGTGCTTTACAACACCAAACTGTTCAGGTGATAAATTTGAGAATGTAATAATAACACCACCAGACGAAAAATTGGGAATGTAATAAAACCACCACCGGCACTGTCAGCAAGTAAATAAGAGCACCAAACTAACGGTGCAGAGAGAGTCAGATATGAGAGATGGAGGTGTCCTCCACCCCAAACATAAACTTTGTCAAGCCGGTGCGAGAGCACCACAAGCATCACACCAGAGACCCGAAGAAAGGGCCTTCGCTTGAAATCATCCACCACTTTAGCAGAGACGATTTATAGAAGCGGTCGCGACTGTCAGGCTCAGGAGGAGAGATAGCGAGCGGCCGAGGAGAGACGCCTCTGACTCTCTCTGATACGCTTTTATTTTGGATGTGAGGTGTACAGCATCTGTCAGATCTCATTGTTTTGAAACCAAATGGGCTTTGAAACAAGGAAAACTGATTGGGTGTAATGCAATAAAGGTCACACGATGCTTTTAAAGGCAGACACAAGAAGACCAGCTGGGGTCTGAATACAGATTAAAGATGTGTTTGATTCCAGTGCTGTCAAGGTAAGTCGTCAATAATTGAATGAAAAGACTACAGCCTACTTTTACAAAATAAGAAACCATACCAACAGAATTGTGCTCACAGGATTAAAATACATGAAGAAATGAAGAACTACCAAAATGTTTAAACCAACAGTCTAATATTGTGTCGCTACATCCCACTTATGACTTCTGAAGTCATCTTTCTAGTTTCTTCCATCGCTACAAGGCCAACTTCTACTTATTACATAATAAATAACAAAATTATTGTATTTATTAAGTCGTGTTTTACTTCAGGCACATTCATGGACAATTTCGTATCTTTAGACTGTGGGACAGAACCAGTGCACGTATAAGAAACTCACACGGACACGAGGAGAACATGCCAACTCTACACTGAATAGAATACCTTTATTTGTCATATAACAAAATTGCAACTGGTTTTGAGGACCTGACCGCCAAGGAATATGATGATGATGATGATTAGTGGAGTAGTGGAGTAGTTTGTCATTGCTTTCTTCACCCCTCCCCATTTATCCGGGCTTGGGACCGGCGTGCAGCTGTTTCCAGTTACACGGCTGGGTAAACCTACAGGAC
>JAYDZG010000036.1:3384497-3395169 GCA_034509265.1 Microcambeva bendego
GCCCCACCCGGGGATCGAACCCAGGACCTTCTTGCTGTGAGGCGACAGTGCTACACACTAAGCCACCGTGCCGCCCCCAATGAATATAGTCCCGCTTGATTCACTGTGGTAACATAATGTCTCCACAAGGGGGCGTCAGAGTACAAATGTATTTAATTCTTTATTATTGTCCTATTATAGTCCACATTTTGAGAACATAGATTGTATGAAAACCTGATTTTGAATCTATAAGATCAGATTGTGGGAAATATGTGCATGTAAACAAAAAACGTGATGGTTGAGCATTTTATACTAGTACGTGTATAACATGAGCTGCTCAAAGCAAGGGCAGCAGGATAAGTTGGATCATCACCAGTTTCCAAATCTAAAAATACGAATTTTGCACATTTCCTCCAAAAGCAGTAAAAAGCTGAATGATTTTTGAGTATGCTTTAATTGCGACTTATCAGCCTCTGACATTTCAGACTTTAAATGCTAACAGCTCTTACATTTTTCAAAGAAGAAATGACAAAACATTTTGATCTGGGTGAGAAAATGAATCAAGCGTTCGTGCAGAGACGTAGAAAATGTGTTTGTACGTCTGATGAATGTACGGTACATCATGCATGGGTGGGATATTTTTTTAGCTGCTAATTAGCCGTAATTACACGCTAATTAAATTACAGGATTTGATTTAGGAACGACTGGCAAACCTGAGAAATAATGACAAGTCACAATGACAAGCACACAACTTAGCACAGATTTTAGTGCTAGCATTGCCAATGGGCTAATCCTGATCCATCTACTATTCTTTCTGTCGTTACAGAGGTGTCTGCACTAGTGAATGGGGGAAGTAAATAGCACATAGCGAAAAAAGGCTAATTGAAGCAGGTTCACATGTTAGATAAGGCTGACTGAGCAAGTCTAAGCTCGGCTGAGACAAAAAACACAACGAGCACAATGAGCTAAGCCTGATACATGAACATAGTGGCCTTCTGTCATTGTGACCTCTTCTGGCTGGAAAAGAAGTCTGCACTAGTTACTACGGTGCACTACACATAGCGTAAACGGCAAATATGAGCACATTAGCATGTTTTGCGATGGTCCTTAAAATACTGCAGTGAGATATTTTCTTGGGGTTTGGATTTGATGCCCCACAGCTCTGTGCACAACCTTCATTGGGCTAATAATGGGCACGGAGCGCAGAGTGGGAGAACAATGCTAATGATTCCCACAGGGTGCCAGCCTCTCTGTCACATGGTTAATGGCGCCTGATGCCAGCTAAGTGATGGCATAGAACACCCACGGCATGTCTGATCGTGTGTGTGTGTGTGTGTGTGTGTGTGTGTGTGGAGAGCACTGTGGTGTAATGACGATGAGACTACACATCCGCTGAAGAGAACCTACTACACTGAACGATCACTGGATCAGGAACATCTGGATAGTAAATGGTTGGTCCACCTTTTTGCAGACATCAGGGAACATACTACGACAATGCTCACCAGAGCATCACATGACCATCACCGACCTGTTGCATTTAGGGGATCCGGATATGTTTGGTTTCAACAGCAGGCAGGACTCAAGTAAACAGATGCACACATGTGGGACTATGGTTCAAGTCTGGGGAATTAGAGGACTAGGATAGTACTTTGAAACAACATTTCTAGCCATGTGAAGATCCCATCCAGTCAGACAGAATGTGATCTTCGATGATGAATCTTTTTGACCATTTAAATTCTTAATTGAAAGTTTTATGATTTTTATCTTTTATCTACTTTATTTACACAGATGGGTCCCAGGTGGGTGCCTGAAAGTTTTTCCAGTGACAGGATGGATACACACTGACAGAAAAACAGCGGTACCAGTCAACGAATGTCTTCTCAAACTCTGCACCACAAATACAGTCTAAAATCAAACCCAGACGGAGATTTATGTTTTATCACCATCGTTGGTGGGTCACGATTGTCTTCCCTGGACCAGGTGGGATCATACAGCAAGATGATGCAACAGACTAGAAATATCTCACACTGGTTGGGAGTATTACCCTGTCCCACTGACTTCCCAGATTTAAACCCAACTGAGCATCTCCTTAATGGTCAAAGTCACTCTCAAAAGCTTCCAAACCTAAAACTAAGATTAATAATTTTGCATTCTGCAGCAAATGATTTTGAGTATTCTTAAAATGCTACATATTGTATATATTCTACATCAGCCTCTGGGGAAGAAACAAAAAAGGCATCTGCGCTGAGATGTAAAAAATGTGTTTGTACGTCTGATGAATGTACCTTATGTGATTCATGGATGTAATATTATTTTTTAGCTGCTAATTAGCCATAATTAGAAGCTAATTAAATGACAGGACTATCATTAGGAATGACAAACCTGAAAAATAATGATGACTCAATTACATGCACACAAATCTGATTTCAGTGCTAGCAAAGGTCACAAAAAAATAAAAAATATATAAACTAATAAACTAGAGCATGACTGTGACGATCAGTACTAGAGTTTCCAGGGTCTAGTGGTCAAGTGCTTCACTCCCCCCCCCCCCCACCACTCTTACATTTAAGAAGAAGCTCCATAAGCTACAAAAGCCTTCTATTAAGTTCGTCCATTTCATGTCACATTCCTGTTGATAGCAAAAATGTTGTATTGGACCAAGTTAAGAACAATTTTTAAACCTTTCTTGGAGCACAGATTTATAATATATCTCATAAACTTTCTCATACCTGGTTGATGATGTAGATGCCGTAGTCAATCTTTTGCCGCCGGAGGATGGGGTGCAGGTAGTGCAGCCAGTATTTCAGGTGGTGCTCTCTGTGACGGAAGGGGATGATGATGGCCACCTTCTGCTTGGGCCGGCAGTCCGGCGGCGTGTACTTCCCGCCCTCAGTCACGTTGGGGTTCTCCCTCTGCACCCTCTCCATGCTCATCTGGGAGCTGAATTCGATCAGGAGACGCCCCACTGAACAGAACGAACAGAATTGAGATGTTGAGTCTTTTTGGACGCTTTTTTTTTACCCAGCACTGAGTTTGTCCTGTTCTAATCAGCCAAGGTGTCTAATCTATAAAATATTCATCAAGAAGACAACGCTGCATAGCGGATACGGTAAAAGGATCCCGCTTCATCCACTTTCTACCAATGTCACTTTTAACAAGGGTGGTTCAAGAACTAAGATACATCACGGATGAACAAAAGTCTAAAACTATGTACATTATTAATGCAGTAGACATGCCAGCATCCTTTCTTTTGTCAAGAGTAACTAATACACTACAGCATGACTGAGACTATGAATACTAGTGTTTCCAGGGTCTAGTGGTCATGTGCTTTACACCACTCCACCCCTCGTATATTAAAGCAGAGCTTGAAGAAGCTCGACCCATAAGCTACAAAACTCCTTCTATTTAGTCCTTACATTACATTTTGCAGTCCTGTTGATAGCAAATGTATTGTATAACACCGAGTTCAGAACGATTTTCAAACCGAAGTACAGGCAACAATGATTAGAAACAAATAGCAAACGTCTCAAAAATGGAAAAGAAACCTAACCACTAGTAAAAAACTGATAAAAAATGACATCAGGTGAGCGGCAATAGTGTGTCAGGCATAGAGAAGCTAGTTATCCCCAGCTGCTCCTCATTTCCGGGGCAACGCCCAGGGCATTTAAGGCAGCAGCTGTGGATACTTCAGCAAAGACAATTGAAGTATTTTTGCTTATGTTTATTTAGCAACTGTCATACTCTTGTTCATGCTCTTGTTCGGGCTCAGAAATGTTTAGTGTCAGTATTGTTCATGTTTAAAATTAGTTAATGTTTAATGTATGGTTAGCTATGGTCAGGTTTCATGTGTGTTTAGTTTAGCAATTAGCAAATAGCTTAGCATTTAGCTTTGGCCATGTGTTGGTGAGACTTTATTATTTAGATGTTATTATTAAAATAAATGTAACCGCCCCCTCCTGTCATGTCTCAGCATATCCAATTGCAACTGGCTTTTATCTTTATTATTATTACTTAATCAAATAATCAAATAGATACAGTATGTTTTGAATGTTTGATTTATTAAACTGATTTAAAAGTCTGTAAAAATACTATGATGAAAGTCTCTTCTGTAGAAGCTCAAAAGTTAGCATCAGGATCAAACTAAATAAGAATCTTCTCATATACAGAAGTGTTTTGCTAATGCCGGGAGCGCTCGGCAGGACAAAAATATGAGCAGATGGCAATCTGCCGAGGTAAATAATGACACACCGCAGGCACTTCAGTCTAGCAAGGCATCGCTTTAGCCAGAAAACCTGTGAAGTTACAGACCTGTGGCTTCACCAAAAGGCAGAATGTAAAGGACTAAATAATGCAAAAAAGTAGTTAGTATAGGTTACACAACATGGCTGCCTAGCTAACACTCGATATCCCGGTTATATTTTAAGATGCCTTAGTAGGAAGGATTTTAATGCATCTTGGATTTTGAACAGCCTCTTTTTCAGGAGCATGCTTAGGACGATGTGCAGCCTATGTAGAGAGATCACTTGGTTTTAAAACACACCCTAGCATCACCCTACTCACTGTGCTGGGCTAACGCATTAAACTCATGACACAGGAGTGTAGTGATGAATAATCCAGTATATCCTCAACATTTCTGATTTGGGAATTTTTTGTTTGTTCTGAAAAATAACTTTGAGAAACACAGGTACACACAGCGATGAGTGTAACCTTAAGATGTTGACCAAAGCTGCAATGCCTGTCAAATCTACACAATAATAAAGGGAAAAAGTTATGATCTTGAGGCGCTGTGGATAGTCCAAGGCAGAGTAAAAATTCTGACTGAACCTCTCAGCATGGATAGCCAAGGACAAACTTGAATATCACAGACAGGTATATTTGTAGTTGCAAACACACATCCAACATTTTTGGATCTCCTTTACAAGAAAACTAACAATTGCAACCCGGATACAGTGCAAGCATTAAACGCCCAGCACTGAAAACCTGGCAGCATGGGGCTGGAACCAGTGACCTTCTGTCCTACAGTGCTTTTATTCAAATAAGCCGTAAGTCTTAACATAAATCACATTCAGTTGTGTGACACTGTGATAAATCACTCTAGATTTTTCACCCTGCTGCTTCATTTTGATAACGTGATGCTGCACTCAAAGGAATACAAATTCTGACCAAGCTTGGCTTCCGAATATTCAGTGTAGCCTTTTCCTTTTTATTAATGCATTTTATTACCTTTTTACATGATTTTTAGAGTAGCCAATTAGTCCTCTACTGCTGCTGGGGATCCCAATTGTGTCCAACACACCAATCCGCCGGGCTTACACAGCATTTGCAGCAGGTCCTTACACAGCATTTGAAACCCCCCACTCTTTATTAGTCAAATCTTTCCCACCCAGCAGACTGGTAGCCAATTTTGTTCGCAACAGGCAGTGCAAAATAGTGGCAGAGGAGTTTAGCACTTGTTCACTACCAGAGTATCCACCATCCAGACAACCTTTTCAAATTTTGGTCAGACTAATTGCCTCAGTTTGAAGCTAGCTCTTTCAGCATGCAAACAAGTTTTCATTAAGACACACTTTGGCCCATTTGAGTTCAGACTAATGACACTAATTGTTTAAAATGCAGATGGAGATAAATTCGCTTTCTGATTTTTTCCCATCAATGTGCAGAAATGCCACTGATGAGCGTATTAGAAAAAAAAACAGACTTGAGATGTTGACAGCTTATTACCCGACCTCCATCAGCATGCATGCTTTAAATAGAACATGCAAAGTTCAGTTTGGTGTTCTGCTGTGCTGGTGTAATAATATTCAAGTACCTGGGGAAGGAGTCAGCTAGTGAACCAAAACTCTGCACCGTGTTTATTATGATGCAGTTTTATTATAGAGGTTAAAAAATTGTTACATATCTGTTAGGGTTCCTGCGGCATCTGTTAAACCAAGAACTGGTTCCCAGCATCTCAGGAGTTACACAACCGGACCAAACTAATCTTTATGTATCTAATTTCTTTATTTTATTACAAAGCATTTTAAGTTATCATTAATAAACACAAAAAGCACCCAGGAATGGACCAAAAGAAATAGATGGAACATTCTGAAGTGGCCTGTGATTAATCCTGATCTCACTCTTATTGAAGGTTTGTGGATTAAGATTGAAAATGAAGAGTCATTGGTTCCAAAGGCTGTAACTATAACTATAAAATATAAATTCTAGCTCATTTGACACATTTTGGACACCCTTCCCTGTCCTAGTGTCATGTATTCATTTTTGAACTGTACAATTTGACACAACAAGCTGTATTTTTATTCCAATGAGCCTAAAGTGTTGTTTGCATAAATCCCATTGATCTGGGGGATGTTGTGATGGATCACTCTAGTCTTGTTAAGTAATGGTTAGCGGATGTATACAATGCATGCTTTTAACCTACAGCTCGCTGAGCCACTTGAGCCTCGTAACTCATCGTGACCTGAACTTCTGTACTTCTGACCTTTTTATTCACAGTATATATAATAATGGAGAAATGAAACAGCTCGAGACTCTTGTGGCTTGTTGTAACCCAGCTGGAGAAATGTTTAAAAGTTGTTTAACATCCAACTTTTATAGGTTCTTTTATCAGTAAAATGGAGATGGCATGACATTCCAACAAGCTCTAACTTGCTTTCTAATGTAGATTCTCGCAGAAGCACAAGCAAATGTTTTCTTTAACACAGGTAAAGCTGCCTACTTTTTTCCACCTGTTTCCTACAGACAGCTTTGTATGGGAAAAGGATGCCAATAACATTCTGTTGCAACACACACACACACACACACAAACACACACACATGTTTAGTGCAACAACTAAAAGCAATTTAAAGTATCCAATTTAATAGAAGGTGGCACTTCAATCACCCACACTTTATTTTGATTTTTATAAAAAACCATTTACTATCGAAAAGCAAGAGTAGCAGCACCGAATACAAAATACTTTCCAACCAGACATCTGTAGAGAGGCACGTGACAAGCATTACAGCTTACAACAGCAGTGTCTGTATAACACCAGTCGTGTTACTGTACCTACCTACCTATCTACCAACCGCTATACATTAATCCCATACCAGGCGATTGCACAGTGCTTGCTGGTAGAACGTGTCTCACACAAACAGGCCAACTTGATTGACATGAAATATGGCAACTGTTTTATTAATTCACTGTTTGTATCCACAGATATCCCTCAGCTCGCTTAAAGCATTTAATCACCAGTAGCCAGCTTGAGCATGTGTCCGTTTGTAACATAAACCATTTGTAAAGAGGAGAGTGCAACCACACACAAGGAAACCAAAAACCACTTGATCCGGACAAGAACGCTGCAAACCTGGCAGTTATGTTCATACGTTATAATGTTTGGTAACAAATACTCATCACAGGACCAACTTTAAAAGAAAGGTAAGTGGATGTCCAGCCCTTTAGTGATCGTTCATGTCACTTATTCTAAATATGGGTTACATGTAGTGCCAAGCAGAGCCATTAGTGAAAATGTGACCTTCGAAGAGAGACCGTGAGAGAGCGCGCGAGAGAACAGATTGCGAAGGGCCAAGTACAATGCCGCAGCTGTGGAAATGAGAGAAAGAAAGCCAGCATGAAAATGAGGTCTTAAAAAGTATTCAGGCATCTAAACTATTTATATTTCACTGCTTTAAATTGCACTTTAAATACAGCAAAGTGCATTATGAACCTAATTTACGGATGATTGGGCATTTGGTCGAGTCAGTCCACATATACAAAGTTAGTTAATGAATTTAAATTGAATCAGGGAGGAAAAAAACCTAGCAAAGATCTGGAAGAAAATAAGTGATATTTCGAAGGTGCTTAAAACATCAAAGCATAATTCAGTTTCTCAAAAAAAGTGTTGCAATAAACACTATGAAAGTACAGCCACACTGCCTTGGTCAGGTCATACTACTGAGTTGTAGAAATTGGTGGCTGTGCCTGAAAGTGATGGACTGACCATATAAAAAAAGTGAAAAGCCCTATTTGTGCTTTACAACCAAATACCACCTCATTACTCATGACACGTGGGGCTTAAACTAGCAACTACTTGACCAATATCTTAAACACTAAGATGCCACTGACCTTTACATGGCTTACTAAATTTTCCATAGGTATTTAATGCATTTAACATTAGTTTACAAAACTGGCAATCTTGGACCACACCGCTATATTATGTGTGTGCTGTTCTAATATAGGTTAATCAGCTAATTATAATGCTATCACCAACTCTTCTAGCAGAAATAATCAGCCTTGATGACCTTTAAGGACCTTTAATGACCTTTAAGCCATGCTTTCTATATTTTTCGATCACCAATCATGTACATTTTAATAGTAGCTTGAGTAAAAGCATTTATATCCCATAATGCAACATGCTAATGTAAACATCAGTAACACATATAAATAACATATACATTTTATTATTCAAAACTGGGACATGTTAAATGAAAGACATGCTGCCTGCTGACAGTCAAAAAGCTCTCTGGATCACTCAGGCTTCTGGGTAGTACATGCTAGCTTCAGTTAGCACCAGAAAGTGTCAACCCCTCTGAAACTTTAATGATTTTACTAAAACTGGGCAAGAGCCAAGTGCTATGAAAGGAAGAACAAGTGTCATTCAATTGTCATTCGTTTTGTTTTTGAACTAGCCACTCAGCTCTGTTAGCATGTGATTATTGTGAACTAGCCACTCAGCTCTGTTAGCATGTCGTTGTTTTAATCTAGTTCTAATCTAACACAGCTCTGTTAGCATGTGACTGTTTTATACTACTGAGCTCAGTTATCATATTACTGTGTAGAACTAGCCCATTAGCACTGTTGGAATGTGATTGCTTTGAACTAGCCACTCAACTATGTTAGCATGTAATTTCTTTGCATTAGCCACTCAGCTCGTTTAGCATGTTTTGAGCCACTCCGTTTTATTAGCATGTGTTCGCTTTTGAACTAGCCACTCAACTATATTAGCACATGATTTCTGTTAGTGTGTGATTTTTGTAAACTGGCCACTTAGTTCTGTTAGCACATGATTGTTTTAATCTAGCCGCTCAGCTATTTTAGCATTTGACTGTTTTGAGTTACTTAGCTCTGTTAGCAGGTGATCCGCAGTGAATTCAGGAAACTACTGCAGATTTAGACAGGCAGACCTTATGTAGTCGCCTTTATAAAAACTGGCTGTTAAACATCTTTTAATGCAGAAAGAGCAAAACCTGAAATGCTACACATGACTGGTAGCATAAAAATCATTAGTGATAACAGAATTAGCTGATAGTAATAGATGTTTTTTGCTTCATGAAACTCTGAAAGCTTTTAGGAACAGGACAGACCCTGCAGCTTGACACGAGCCTCTGAAAACAAGCCAATATTTGCTTGGTGTGCTTCCACTTAAGCAATCATTTCAGCTGTTCACAGTAATAAGCCTCATCCATGGAATTAACCACACAAATTAATTTGTAAATGATCTAACCCGAGTGTTCTCGTCTGCATTGTATCAGCCAGTCAAAAAAAAGCTTCTCAGGTACTATGGGTCCTCTCTGCGACGTGGCGTAATTCATGCTTCTTTCACTCAGAGAGCCGGCGTGTACGCTGTAGCGACAGGGTGCATAGCCGTATTACACCGGCGAATAAAGAAATGGAATAATAAAGCTGGTTAAACATGAAAAACTCCAGTGCTCAGGCATAAATGCTGATGCGCTGATGCTCTCCTGTTTCACCGGGGAAGGGTGAGACGAAAAATAAATAGAAGGAGAAAACCAATGAGGAAAATAGAAAGAATAGAACAGTTGGATGCAATACAATTGGGAGAGCAGCAGCAAGATAACAAGTGAGAGAGCATTGTCATCCTCAACATTTCAATTCCTTCGGTATCAGCTTACAGCGAAAGGATCCTCATCTAAACACCGAGCATGACAGAGAAAATATTTCTGAATGTCGCAGTGAATCAGAAAAGGTGTAAACCGTGACTGATTCATGCAACTGGAAGAAAAAGCAATGTTTATTTAATAACAAAATGTGCTAGCCTGATAGCGACAGGCTACACGGATTCGAAATACTCAAATTTCTAAGTACAAAATAAAATCTGTCAATCTCCGAACCACTCAAACAACTGGCAGCAAGCTTATGGTTCTGGGAAACTCAGTGCCCAGACACTATGTGTGAATGCTCACTGAGCACTTGTAGACTTAAGGAAAATATCTAGCATGCTAAATAATATAGATAAAATAACATGGGAAAATATCTAGTATGCTAATAAGTAGGCCAGTACAAAAAACACTGTGTGTGATCAACCAAAGAGAAAGTGGTATGATTCAACCCCTCTTCACTTCTCATGTATGTTTTCATGACAAAACACAGTTTGGGAGACCAGAACGGCTCATCGTGATGATAGATGGTGTAATGTGTGACCCCCTGTATCACCCTATCAGTGTACTCTAAAAACCACAATGACTTTAAAGACTCCAGATTACAAAATGTACTGTACTACGATCTGACATCTTCTTGATATCTCAAAGCTTGATGAATGCAATTCGTTTCTGGTAGCCACATCTACTCAAATACCAGAATTGAGAAAACTGGTTTAAATCAACCCATCCCACAGAACCACATGGTTTACAGTCTCTAAAAACCTTGAGATTGTTGGTTTCATGATGAAGCAAACAATTCTACCCTTAATTTATAATT
>JAYDZG010000036.1:3396928-3412734 GCA_034509265.1 Microcambeva bendego
CTAACTTTTCTTATTTCACAGTTATTGCTTATAAAATTTATGAGAAAGTAAATAAATCCGCGTCAGTGACTGAAGTTTGCTCCTGGATAAAGATTGTTCCTATTTACTGTTTGTATTGGCCTTATAAAAGAAGAAAAAGTTGTTAAAACATAGTTTTTAGATGGAAAAAAAGGATTGGATTCCATTATCGATTTAAAAAAGAAGCTATTATGCAGGTCAGGAGCTGGTGAAAAGACGCGGTCGGTCCTGCACACGTACGGAGGGGACGTGTTTGGAAGTGTCTGGCCTTCAAGTCCAGTCAGTCATTAACATGAAGAGATTTTTAAATCCTCAAGACTCACTACGAAGCCTTCTAGTCTTTGTTTGCTACAGGTTAGAATAAAGACAAAATGATTTAGAGTTCTCATCCAAGTAAATGTCAATCCAGCATTAATATTGCAAACAGACGCCTCACAAGGGCATCGGCCGCCGCTAAAGTGCTCGAGTACTTTAGTCACACATCCAGATGATCCATAATTCCTGAATCATTTCAGCCAAAGTTAAAGTGGCAGAACAATCCATTACAAACCCCAATAAAAAACCTCCCATTCAGTGTGGAAGGCATTTTTTAAACAACGCTAGGTTGGCTAAACGCCCTGTGATGCTAACAGCAGTAAAACGCCTGACACACACAATCCCTTCAATGTACCTAATGGAAATGACTTATTTAGGCCATGAATTCGTTTTTTTCCTCTTTATTCTTCCTGCTTTTCCTGCTTCCAGGAACCATAATAATAGTTGTTGTAATAGTTATTGTTGTTTTTGTTGTTGTTAATAATAGTGATAATAATATCGATAATAATAGTATTTTTCTTTGGGCTGCTCCCATTAGGTTTTGTAACAGCGGATTGTGGTCGGCAATATTTGAGGATTGTGGTTTGATATTGTTTTGATGACAAATGCCCTTGTTGACAGAACCCTCTTATTTATCCGGGCTTGGGATCGGCACTACAGTGCACACTTTATGCATCGTAGTGTACAGGACGAGTTCAGACTTTCGACACTGGTATGCTAGCGGAAAATCCTGCTGTGCCACCTGGGTAAAAAATATTATTATTAATTATTAAGTATTTATTAAGTAAATTATTAAGTATTATTGACAACAAAATCTGACAAAACACATCAAGATGTACATAAGCTGTTTCCTTTTGAATCCACACACAATGCTTTTTAAAAATTATTTATCAGAACTGAGAGCTGAAGACATTTAAAAGTAAAATACTTTTCGCTCTGATGTTAATGTTGTGCATTTGCAAACTAAAAGAGTTTTGAATTATTAATACACACAGCCACGTTACCTTTATAAATAATGTACAAGCACGTGTCAAGCAGAAATGTCTCATTATAAGCCAGGTTGGGTAATCAAACATTTGGTGTATTAAAATATGCTCATTTTATTACCATGAGATCAAAAATTTAAAAGCGTGTCTTTTAGAGAGTTTCTGTTTGGTGTTGAATGAAAAAAAAAACATGTTTACTTGTCAGCTTTGGTGCACATTTAATTACAAACTCCAAACCCAAATCACTGGTGTTCTGCATGAATAAAATCTGACTTTCCTCTGCCTGGTCACTACTTAGTTTGTGTAAAGTGTAAATATGCTGAACTGGTTCTGCTCAGGAGGTTTCATCCTGCTGTTTAATTCCAGTGCTGTGTTGCACTGTTTTACATCCGGAAATCATGAAAGCTTGTTGATTTGAATATAAAAATGCAGTCAGGTTCATGTAACATATTAAAATTGTCCAGGGTATGAGTGTGTGGGTTTATATTTAGATTTGTAGAATTTAAAATACTCTTTTTCACCACTGTGCTTCACACAGTGGAATTTGCCCTTCGCATTTTAGCACAATCTGTGAAGTGAAACACACATATACACACTTGTGACCTCTAGGGGGCAGTTAGGGGTTGGGTGCCTTGCTCAAGGGTACTTCAGGCATGACCTGTCAGGTCTGGTAAACAAACCAGCAACCCCTACTGATCACAAGCCCACAGGCCACGGCTACCCCTAAATTATATAATAATAATAATAATAATAATAATAATAATAATAATAATAATAATAATAATAATAATAATACTGTACACTTCCTATTACACACCAGGGGGAGGAAGCACACATGTATATGTTTAAAGCTCATTTTGTTTGGCACTTATTTTTAAGCACACTCTAGGCCAATGACTGACATGTAAAAGGTGAGAGGTGACTAATCCCATTGATGATTAAACAGCGCTTCAGCTAATCTTTCAGCATTAAAAGGATTTAGAGTTATCTGGTGTGTACACTTCACATCCATTTAGTCTCACCATTATGCATACTGACTTCTGTCCTTTAGGATTATAATAAAAAATGTTTTAATTATCTTGATATTTATTACAGATCGCATGTAGACGATCATAACTTCAGTTTCTGTGCTGTGTTGAGACCGAGCAGAGCAGCTAACAACACTTTGTTTGATAAAATGTGAGTGTATGGGGCAAGGGTTTCTGGGAAATGTAGTCATTAATCCACAATACTTTTTTACCAGGAAATAAATGTTTTTGAGTGTTTTTCCAGACTCACAAAGCAGTTCATTAACATCCCAATGACACGGCTATGCTAATTAAAGTTAGACTGCTAATGTAAACTGTTCGGAATAATGTGGTTACATATTGAACTAAAGCTGCTAAATGAAAATTAGTTGTAAAATCATTATATCTCGCAGAGTCTGTTGTTTAATTCTGCAGAAATCAGCACCGCTTCAACTTGGGTGATGCAATGCAGTGAAATGTAGGCCTGTTTTAATCCTTGGGCTTATCAGGGCTTAGTGGGAGAAGATATTAGGCTCTTTCTTTATTAGAAAGGGAATGTGGCTAAACTGTAAGAAGAGTAACAAGCCCCACTACTACAGAATACATTTAGATCCCCTTTTTCAGTGGCCAAGCAGTCTGCAACCCGCACCAGCTACACTAGGAGAATTAATTAAATCCTGACTGAGTTCTTTATCCTACTAAGCTCTTAAACAGCTAAACAAAAGCACAGTGAAATCAACTTTTTTAAAAATATAATTCTTTAATTTAACAAAAACAAAAATTAAACTAAAATTACTAGTAGTAAGATAAGCAAAGTAACATTAATTAAGTAAAATTAATCAAATATACTAAAAGAAAGAATATTGAAAAGCATCAAGTCATGCAAGACTACATGCGTAAACAACTTTTGTTTACACAGCCAGGGTTGCCAGTCCTTTCAAAATGTATGAAAAACAACCAATCTGGCAAATTTCACTGAAAAATGGACAATCTGGTAACACTTTATGTGATTGTTACATTAATAACTTTAAAACTTAAAAAGTTATCTGTAAAACAATGTATTAAATGTATTTAAAAATATGAAGAAAAAAAAAACACCGGAGGGGGAATAAACTTATTTGGGCCCTTCAGCAAGGCCCTAAACCCACAACTGCTAAAAATATTCTCACTGTTGGCCTCCTTTTTAGACAGAGCTGGATGAATGACAATATATTAATGTGGGACTAATCATGCATGACTTCTGGGGGTGTAAATGATTGCTTTAGTTGTAAAAGTAAAAGAAATGTGGAATGTCACGCCCCCTTGGTCAGGCCTACAGGTAGACCAGCACTGGTTCATGTGTCATTTATTACTGGACCATACAGACAGAATAAATAATTAGAGATTGCAACAAGACCAATTCATTTTTCCATACTGTTACTGTCCCAAATCACCACAAAAAAATCACACTCATTTTCCCTTCTTTGGTTATTTTATTTTAAATCTCCCCGCTGGTCCATGAAATTACATCTTTAATGAAACTGGTCCATGGTGCATGGTGCACTGCTCTACAGCCCCCCAGCACACTCAGTCATCTCTCGACCAATATTTACTTTATCAACTTCATCTTACCGGCAAACAACCCACACACTGGCCACCCCAAGAATCTTAATAAAGCCTTCAAGATGCAGAGACTGCAAGGGGTGTAGGTTAATTTGCACATCCATACGTCGGAAATCCATCTTCCTCCACAGCTCATTTAGTTTGGGAAAAAAACAAATTTCCCCTTTCAGATGAAAACATAATGCAACGTTTTGTCATTTATGATTTGCGAGAGTCATAACATCGGCCTGTACGAACACAGATTCACAACCAATTTTCTCTGCCCGCCTGCCTCGTCATGCCTGGCGTCCGTTGATACGCCGTCCGATGTCTGACTGAGTGAACGGAAGGTCAGGGGCTCATCAATGCAGGACTGTCACGGAGAGACGAGTGGCCCCACAGGAAGCACTCTTATTTAAATACAGTTAAAGTAGATGTGAGAGCACTTCACAGCGAGGAAGCTGAAGCTCTTATGATTTATGAAAACCCTGTTAGTAAATGTTGTTCTCCACGTGTACAATTACTGTGTCATGTCAAACTACACAGCTTCAGATTTTTTCCCTTCAGGTTGCATTAAAGCTAAACTTTAAATACAATTGCAAAACGCATACAACATGCTGTAAAAAAGTCTTTGCCTTTCACCTGATTTTTCTACTTTGATTCATCTTAAATCATGCCTGGATGTGACTAGTAATATAAACCGAATTGTTAATTAAAGTTGGTTAGCTATATAAGTCATGGCTGCTTATTTGGACGGGTCTGAAAAGCTCTTCCTTCTGTCTTGGCATTCAAAGACTTGCAATTCTTCAGCAAAACAAATATTGGAAGATTGTACAGTATTTAATACCCATTTAAAATCTAGGACTTTAGTCAAGCCAGAGTTGGACTAGCTTGAGTGCTTTGGATCAGTATTCATGGATTTATCAGTTCTTGCTGAAGCAAAGAAGCCCCAGACATCGCACTACCTCCATCATGGTTGACTATTGGTATACTTTTATCATGTTTGTTAGGGGACACTTGTCTTTAAAATAGTTCAACCTTTGACCTATCAATCAAGAAAGTACTATCCCAAAAATCATTTTTGCCCAGTGACATCCTTATTGTGGAAATTATACATTCACCTTAACTGAGCCCTGAAGTAAATCACCTGGTTTTGGTGACGTCAATTTCTTAATTTGCATTAGCAAATCCCATGCAGGTAGATTTCAATGATTAGCATATGTATTTGCATCTGTTTAGAATGTGGCATCAAGTGCAGCAATTTGAGACCTGCTTGAGGTCTGCTTCACACTGCCAAACTGTGAGTTCTACACTACATAATCTATCACCAGGATGTCTGTCAGTCAGTCTGGTCTTCCAAACTACGTTTTGTCAAAAATAAAAACACAAGAACTGAAGAGGAGTTAAATGTTATAATGGCCAAAAAACCAAAGAGGAAAAATAAATGACAATGTGACCAGCATTGGTCTCCCTGCAACTGCAAAGCATAGTCACCCATGGCCCTGTCGCCAGTTGACTACTGTTCCTTCATTGGACCCCTTTTAATAAATACTGACCACTGCAGATGAGAACAACCCACAAGAGCTGCCCTTTTGAAGATGCTTTGACCTGGTCGTCTAGCCATTACAATTTGACCATAGTCAAAGTCGCTCCAATCCTTAGGCTTGCTCGTTTTTCCTGCTTCTGACATGTTCACTGTTAATATATCCCACTCACTAAAATGTGACATAGCGAAGACATAATCAGTGTTACTCACTTCACATGTCAGTGCTCATAATGTTATGCCTGGTCGATGCTTAATTTGCACAATTAATTCAGACATGCTGAAAAACATAAATAAGACTACATACAGGAAATCACTTTTCCGAAGCCTCAGTCCCCCAAGGTGAAGATTACCCAACATTACTCACTAATTAGCAAATCAGGCTGAAAACTCTCTTTTGCATGAGCGACGAAAAGACAAAAAACGGCAGCGCTGAAGGCTAATGTGCACGGGTTTATGACACTCAACAATTTCCCCTTACATGATTCATTTAAAGCTGGTTAAGAGTATGGGTGACGAAGGCTGGGGTCAGGCGGGCGTATCAAACGGTGAGACGGCAGATTTGTTCTGAATGGCTGGCTCATTACAGGCAGAAAATGCAGCCCGACACCATTGTGAGTAATGAACGCTGCTCTTCCCCAGGTGACATGGGTTCCTCCTGTGGGCTCCGAAAACCACAGAGTTCCCTCCTTCACTGCACTGCTAACAGTTTAACATACAAATGCAGTAGTGAGGAAATTAAATTGTTTTAAGGCAAAATTAAAGTTCAGGAAGTCTGGCACTTCGCTTGCGACACTTCTTACCTGATAAGTGGGGGGCGGGTGGGGGCAGGAGTGGAACTGCATGGTTTTAAAAATACATCCATAAATCCAAAAATACATCGTGGCATAAATCAGAGCACGACTGGCCTCACTCAAGAATAACAAGGGGTTGATTTGTCAGGCAAATACCCCCTCCTAAGATTCAATAATTTTATTTTCATTATTATTATTATTTGATTTTGATTGTTTTTAATAATTTAACAATTATTTTATTTGAATTATTTTTTCATAATTTAAAAACTATGTAATTCTATGACCTGTATTAATTTAAAAACTATTTATAATATAGATACTTATAAATTATTTTATAAAGAACAATTAAATACTGAGCCTTTTACTCCTTTCTTAATGGCACCCTTATAATTCTTTTTTTAAATGTTTTTAATTGACTTTAAATTAGTTTGAACCCTTTTGGTTGATCATATCGAGTGGACTGAGGTTTTTTTACACTGTAAAAGTTTCTTACAGTAGAACGAACCCCCAAAATCTTCACTTAACTACATACTTCATATACTTATACATATACATGAAACCCGTACATGTGGTGTGTAAGCTTGGCTGTTGGTCAACCTTCTAAGACATAGCCAATCATTCTTGTATATAGACGCCTGACTGGCTGACAGTACTACAGTGAACTCTTTGGCTTGTGAACACTCGAACCCTAAATCCTAGCGTTAATGTGCTAGTAATTGACCACTGTGCTATCCATTGTATTGTTGGGCAGCAGATACTGTTAAAGAATCCTTGGACCCAGATTCCATGCCATTTGCTTGGATTCATATTTCTTCAACTGGTGAGTGTCAAATTAGGAGGAGGTAAAATTAGAGCTGCTCGCTCGCTCACAAAATATTATTTTCAGAGTATCTAAGGCCCTATTTAAGGCCGTATGGGGTTCTGACGCTTTCCCTCTGAGTTTACTTCACAGAACATGGTAAAAAGGTTCAGCGTCTGAGTCGAAATAGGTCGTTCTGAGAAGAACGCTGACTCTGTGGCTCTCGTGGTTCCTGTTTGAGCCTAGAAAGCAAATCAGGGCTTTTAAACTAATTAGAGTCTGGAGTCAAAGAATGCCCTGTGCCCACAGGATGCCCTGCAGGTCCAAGCCCCGCTGTTAAATCCTCTGTTTGAAGATTGCTAATCAAGACTTTTTGGACGTGAATACATTTCTAACAATGCCAACCTGGGTCTCACATGCTCAGGCGTAACTAGGTTAGGTGCACTCATTTGTATTCCTTAACTTCACAGATAGCTGTGAAACATTCAAGTACAGGTTAACGAACTGCTTCAGCAAGGACATTATGAGAAAAAATTAAAAGCATTATCACCCTACCATTCATACAGAAAACCTCTCAAGTGTGTGACAAGGATTCCAAATGCTAACAGTGCATTCGTAACTTCAATAAAATAAACATTCACTGATCATTTGAAGCAGAGATAACAGAGACTCCCAGACACAACACACCGAAAATAGCCTGAATTATGAGTACATATGAACAGTATGATGATGATGATGATCCGATTGGTCGCAGCGGACTCTCGGTCACTTGATGGATCATTGATCCATGAAGTATTTCGGCAATGACAGTGGAGTAGTTTGTCATTGCTTTCTTCACCCCTCCCCATTTATCCGGGCTTGGGACCGGCGTGCTGCTGTTTCAAGTTCCACGGCTGGGTAAACCTACAGGACGATTCAGTGTCTCCAATTATCCTAGCAGCATGTCTTTGGACTGTGGGACAAAACCCACGCGGACATGAGCAGAACATGCAAACTCAGCACAGAAAGGACCGAGATCGCCCCATCCGGGTATCGAACCCAGGACCTTCTTGCTGTGAGGCGACAGTGCTACCCACTAAGCCACCGTGCTTAAATCTAGCAAAAACAGTCCGACAGGCTAGCTGTACCTGAAACATTACCACAAAGACCAATGTTTTAATATTTACTTTTTTATTGTTTTTAATAAATGTAAAAAAGTATTTAATGTTGATTATTTTAAATCAATTAAAAACCACTTATTTGCAATAATTATTTGTATTATTTTTCTAAATTCAAATTATTTTATAAAGAACCAATTATACCCTTATAGTTCTTTTTAAAAGAGTTTTTTATTTGTCTTTAATATTTTTAACCATTTTTTAGGATTTTATCGAGAATTATAAAAAATATTCAGAGACTCTTTCGAAGTGAATATTTCCGTATATTAATGAATATGCTTTTAAAAACTTTTTCAACAAGCTAATAGTCAGGCGTCCACATACTTTTGGCCATGTAGTGTAGGTTTGTCACAACACCTCAATAAAGAGTAGCATGAAAAATGTAAAAACAGCAGTACCTACCTAGTCCAGGTGGCACCTCCGGGCAGGGAGGAATAGGCTTGGGTGTTGGTTTAGAGTGGTTGGCCTCGGGATTGGTGCTGAGCGGCAGCTGGTCAGACGCAGGCACGTAGCTCGTGAACGTGGTGTTAGGCCTGGCGCTGGAGTAGTTGTAGTAGGAGTGGTGGGGCCAGCGTGAGGCGTTGGCCCCTCGGCCGTTGTTGAAGCGGCTGAAGATGTCGAAGCGCTGCCCGTACACGTCGAAGTAGAGGATCATCATGATGAGAAAGTGGACCAGACAGAGGAGCAGTACTGCCTTGCAGATCCGCTCCAGGGTGCGTCCCAGCATCAGCCGGCTCATGGTCGAGGGCAGGCGGCGCCCGCCGCTAGGGGCGTCCGCTCGACGGCTCCGGCTGCCTCACTTTGTCCCGCCTCACGTCACGTATTGGGAGCAACTTGGGAAAATCTTTGAAGGCAAAATTAAGGAAAGATTTTAGGGAACTTGACCGGTCATATCCTGCAAAGGACACACCTAGAGCACATATTATCTGCAGAAAAGTCTCAAACTTAGATTCTTCGTGCATCACGATATGAGATATATAGAGGACATTGAATAACTAAATAACAACAACTGTAAAGCATGGTGAAGGGTGAATCATGTTTTGAACTTCTGTCCTGTATATTCAATTTTCAATCTGTACATGTTCATTATTTGTCATCTGTTAAGGGTTGTGGTGGGTTCGATTCATAGACGAAAGGCTGGAAACACCCCAAACAGGTCGCCAGACCATCAAGGGGGGCGATCACACCCTCACGCATTAACACACATATACACTCCTGCCTCACTTTGTCCGGCCTTGTGTCACTCTTTCAGAAAAACCTGGAAGGCAAAATTAATAATAAGGCTGCAATAAGACTGATGTGCTGGTTACACAATTTAATCTAGTCATATTCATTGCATCTAAGACGCAGTATTAATCTGGTGTCCGCTAGAGAGCCAGATATTATTCCAGATATTATTATAATTCCAGATAAAGTGGTAAATCTGAGTCTGAAATGAATGACGGACATAATAATAATGATTATACAGGCAAGCTGGCAAAATCCCTTCGTACATGATTAACTAAACACCCACTGATAGAATTTCCTGCAGCGCTAGCAATTAGTCGATCAGGTGTTATATTATACACAATGCATTAGAAATACCCGTTTTTATTTTTAAATTAATGCCTTACAGCCACCACTATCGCTAAGTGAATGAATCAATAATATAACAAAATTTACAGCTGGTTAGAGCTTTCTTGCCCAGCATCAACATCAGTGCCCAGTGCAAGCAAGATGATGCGACACATCACATGGCTAGAAACATCCCACAGAAGTCTGAAGTCTGAAGAGCATGGCCAACCCAACTGGTTATCTGTGGAAGCACATTTACGGTCGTGTAGGCTCGAGCAGCTGTGAGATGCACTGCAGTCAGCATGGCTACAGATACATGTGACGACCTACCAGGACCTTATTTAGTCATTCCCAGCCCATATAACTGCTGTCCATTCTGGACAATTACTCTGGATATTAGCTGGTGGTCAGACACCACAATCAAGTGTTTGGTTTAGAGTCTGGTGAATTATGAGGGCCTGGGTGTTAATTGGAAATCATGCTTTCCCAACCCACATGGGACATTTCTAGCCATGTGACATGTCACCTTGTCGTTCTGGAATATGGCGTCACCAATGGTCACCAAGTTAGCAGATTTTTATCTAAAAAAAAAAAACAGATAAAGCATTATGTCACAAGATATGGTGACAGGATGTGAAGGGGAAAAAAAAGAAAATATTGATGGTGCTGTTCTGATTTCCTTTTCTCGGTTGGTCAGGACCAAAAGAACCAAACAACAAATATAAACACAGCCTCAGTCAAAGAGATGAAATTGGAAGCGTGTGTCAGAGGTGATCTGCTCATTGAATAAAAGCGCATAAAGCCTGGTTTCTCTCTGTTCTGCCCTACAAAGCCATTCCTTTCAAGAAAAATGAGTTTAATGTGAACCGTGCCTGGAGGCAAACTTTCAAAAGACCCCGGAAGACGTCTGGAGCTGGAACAGGCTACAAAAGCGCCGCTAAAGACCAGCGTGCACATCAATACACGGTCAGACAAATTGTCTAAAGTGGCTACTCTCTTTAGCGGTGGGCGTCCTGTCAAAATCGCCCGAGAGCATGCTCGGCGAGTCTGAAAGAAACGCGGCGGTACCCGAGGGTAACAGCGAAACACTTACTGAAGACTCCACAAACCTGTTAGAAAAGCAAACTGAATAAAATCTGTTTATGAAGCTGGACAACAAAAAACATCAAAACCATTGGAGCCCAGTTTACATTAGCACCATACCACCAGATCTTATGGGATGCTTTCAGGAAAACTAAGACCAGGTGAGGTGAACGTGGAACTGTTTGTCCCAGCTGTGAGGAATGGTGGCAGGACCATGATGTTTGGGGGCGGCTTTACTGCCAAATCAGGCACTTTGAGTAAATTAGGTCTTTACTTAACACGGAAAACAATCAAATCGCATTCAACTAGCAGTCTATGCAGAAACTACTACTAATAATACAATAAAAAATAAAATGGTAATTCTTATTTATAATAAATAATAATAATAATAAAGAAAATAATCAGTAATAAAATTATAATGATATTAATTAATTATGAATTACTTATATTAATTAATAATATCAATAATAATTTATTTTGATATAAAATAAAAAGAAAACTACAATTAATAGTAAGAATATAATAATAATAACAATAATAATAATAATAATAATAATAATAATATGCAGACATACTGGTTATTTGTAACTTTCACCCATAACTATAAGAATATAATTACTTTGCACCTTGCACACAGTGCAAAATGCAACCAGTGTTGTAAGAATACAAAAAGTAAGATTATACCATTTTAATTCTAATAATTACATGATTGGTGAACACGAACAACAAACAGCTGACCCCAAGTGGCACTTACTGAAACTCAAGACTAACAAAAACATCCCTGATCCGATTGCACGGCAATCGTTCGCGTAGACTCGATAGCACCAGCACCAGAGATCAACGGGGGCAGCTATCAAAAGCTCATAGCGAGTTATTCCATCACTGATGGGTTTTTCCAATCAAGCAGAACAAGCAGGATAAACAGACAAGGCCGGTCCCACCCAGCCCAGATCCAATTTATACAGCTTTTCTCATTTCTCTCCTGGAGTGATCGCTGAAGGAAACACTGCAGGAAAATCTTCCGATTTCACGCACGGATGCCTGTTGGGAGTGTCGGGTGTAGACGTGTCGGGTGTCAACGTGTCGGGTGTAGACGTCCCAGCCTGGACGGTCTCTGGCAGCAACAATCACATATGGCTTCAATATGGGAAACGTAAAACATTCCATTGACAAATGACATTACAGGATTCTGCCTATTATTATTATTATTATTAGTAGTAGTAGTAGTAGTAGTAGTAGTAAATAAAATAAAAAACATGCACCATCCTCATTTTATCAGTTCTCACCGCAGTCTTTGACAAGGTTGATCATGAAATGTTATCAGAGAGCATTGAACATGAATGTGAGATTAGGGACACGGCCATAAAGAATTTTCTTCACCTCTGAAAATTGGCAGTAAATGCTGATTTCGGGGTCCCACTTCAGGGGGGGGTTAGATCCATATCCCGCATCACAAAAAAACAGATCCATATATCACATTAAAGATGTGAGAAGGCACCTTCGAACACACACCCTTCCCGAACGGGTCAATACAGAGTCTGGGATGAAAGTGAAACCAGGGCAGAGAAGAAAAAAGAAACACAGTTATTTTATGGGTTTAAGTCATGGTGTGAAGAATGGCACCTGTATAGAGTGCTCTGTAATTATATATAATAAACATGATATTTGATATAATACATAATAGTGGACGCTGGGCTCTGTGAAGACCAAACATCTCCAACTTGGTCTCATCAGTGAAAATAATGTTTTCAGAACGTTCTAATACAATTTTGCAAGCCAAAGTTAATCTGTTACTCCTTTTAGACACTGTGGCCATTTCTTTGCCAGCGTCTATAATAGCCAGACTTGTTTAGTCTCTAATTGAGCAGGACATGAATATTTAATGTGCTTATCAAGGCCTGTAGGTCAGAAGAGTTAAACAGTCTGGCCTTGGACTAAATGTGCTGAATGCCCTCACACCGGAAGAACGGCAGCTGTCTTGTAGTCTTTGTACACAGACATCAAATGAAGAACCCTTAGTTTAAAAGTGCCAAACCCTTTCTTTTAGCAAAAAGAAGGAAAAACAGAAAGAACCTTTTGCTTTCCATGAGCCTTTAGAGAACTGACACAGAAATGGTACCACAGCTAATGCATATTTCACCCAAAACCCAAGTCATAACCTAATGGATACATTACAAATTTATATAAGCAAGCCCTTAGATTGAACCAGCAAAACAACAAGAACGGCATCTTCAAAATTTAATTATAAGCAGACTAAGCAGTGGCCCTGACACAATCCATTATTAATTAGTTCTTAAGTCCAGCGCTCAGAGTTCTGCCAAGTGAATGTACACTGTTAAAAAAATGATATGATGAGCCTAGGGTACAAAAACTCTTATGATCCAAGTCTAGCAGGCCGGCAACTTGACCTATACTTTTCAAAAAGAACTATATACAGTAAACACTTGACTTGCTCTTAGCTGTTTGATGCTACGTGTTTGGCTTAACAAACAGCAGAAAACAATGCTACACAGTTAGTGCAAACTCAAACACTTATGTTTCCTTCAACTTAAACAAAAATGAAAGATGAAAAACGTTTACCATGACACCGGATGTAAAAATTAAATTACAGTGTGACAGGTTCCTGATAATATTCAGACCAGAACAGTAATGCTGCACAAAGATGAGAAGCGACGACTCCAATCGAACAACCATTTCATAAATCTATTTAAACAATGAATACTGAACAAACATTCACTTTTGGTTCAGGTGTAATGAAACTGCTGTTTCCTGAAATATGGCACCTGAATCCTTCTCAACCTGATGAAGATGGAAAGCTATTAATCCAGATTTATTATTCACAAGTTCATCATTTAAAGCAAAACATTTATAAATGAAATGCAGCCAAAGTTCCAGACTAGATTTACTCTGTATGGACAAAAGTATTTGGACAGTCATGTTTAATTACTGAATTTATATTCAGCCACAACGATGCTAACGGGTGTAATAAATCAATAATAGAATTACAGATGTACTGAAACACTCATTACAAAACATCGATGTGATGAGATTCACGATACCATTTCTTCCAGATGTTTTTTTTAAACGATCAAACCGAACTATGAGTTTGTTTCCTTTTATAATATCTCTTTTGAAATACTGTATTTGAGATGTTCTTTAATGTATCTACATAATTTATTTCTGAAGTATGTACTATACAAAACTATTTTGGATTAAGTCGAGTTCTGTAGGAAAACCTGTTGCCGAACCTGGCAACCAGGTGTACAGTGCCGATGACTCCAACTAGGTGAGCTGTATAGCGCCCTCTGCTATTTAAAGTGAATATCGAAACTGTTTGAATCATGGAATTGCCTACTGTCTCGTGAGGCATCGTTTCATCCCAAGAAATCATACGTGGCAACAGTTTATGGAAAGATCATTCTTGTTTCCATGACTGTAAAGACAAGAAGAGAATCTCAGAGTCCTGACCTAACTCAGAATCAGTTGGTTTCGACAAGCATCACTGCCCAACCACACAAATGCTAAATCCCACAGAAAGCCTTATGAGAAACCTTCTCAAAAGTGTGCCTCTTATTTATAGCTGAACGCCTCATTTTTTTAAACCAAGGATGTCCAAGATCATCGTCAGGAGTCCATCACCAAGCTTCTGCAGACTCCTCTGTACTCGTTTTTATTTTATAGACAGACCATTCTCAACACTCTTCATTCACAGCTCCAGAATTCAGACCTTCAATGCATCCCCAGAAGACTGCATTTATCCTGGAGGCATTTTCCACTCTCGTATTCCTTCTAGAGCTGAAAAGTCCTACAGCTGAACTTCTGGCATCATTTAGATGAAAACATTTAACGCCAGCCGGGATCGCGTTTTTGCTTTGCTGAAATGAAGGTGATCCCTAAATCAAAAATCAAAAACAAGCATTTTTTGAGCACTAATGTCTGAGTCTCATTAGCATCTCAATGATATAAAATTGGCCAGCGGTCAGGGCTCTGTGTGGGCAGGTTCTGTCAGATCGAGCTAAAAGAATGATTTCAAATGGACTTCACTCGGTGCAGAAACCTCAGAGCTCCCATGGAATAGTTTACAGCTCATAACTTTGAGCAAATTGCTATGACGCCTAAATGAACATGACTCAATTCCTGATATATTGTGCACTGCTGAAGCTGTGCCATATCTGATTCGGCCCTTGTGGTCAGTTACTGAGAACTGCACAGTAAAATGAGTTTCCTGTAACGTACCTGTAAAGGCAATAAGGAACTGTTAACACTGCAGATGCTATATACACTCTGTGGTATGAAACTATGTCTATTATGTTGGACTCAAATTCATTATGAACCTTGCTGCTAAACTGAACACAGCACTAATGAGTCCAAATAAAAAAATGTATAAAAAGTCAGTATTTGCCCCCTTGCTGTACTCAGGTGGTAACGGTTACTCCTGGGTTTAAATCTCGGCTCTGCTACCGGTCAGCTGGTTGCCCTCTAGTGGTCAGTAGGGTTGTGGTAATTTATGGTTCTGTGCTGGGATTTCCATAGGCAGCATATTTCAGACTGTGGCTGCCCATGCCGCCTGCACAGAAAGTGGAGGAATGCAGATATGGGATGTGGCTGCCCTGTGTAAATGTACTGAAGTATGGATGAAGAAGAAGAGATAGTACTGTCTGATTGGTAGTACATATCCATTGGCAGCATCATTAACTGCTGAGCAATGGGTGAGGCATCAACATCTTCGGCCATATAATGTAGCATTTTGAGTGCTCCCGTATTTAAGGGCGAGTCTTGAACACTGTTTCTAAGGCTGGAGGCTCTTCATGAGATCACCATTTGGCTTGGGACCAGCACTGAGAGTTAGCATTAAGGTATAGTAAGGGTTAGGGTTCAGTCAGGGTTAAGGTTCACAATGGCAAGGCTGGTTCGGCCACACCCCATTCAACACTGGTCAATCACGTCTATGCAGACACCTAACTAGCCG
>JAYDZG010000036.1:3447464-3458530 GCA_034509265.1 Microcambeva bendego
TAATTGGAGACACTGAATCGTCCTGTAGGTTTACCCAGCTGTGTAACTGGAAACAGCTGCACACCGGTCCCAAGCCCAAATAAATGGAGAGGGGTGGAGAAAGCAATGGCAAACTAATCCATTAAGTGACTGGGAGTCGGCTGCGGCTAATCGGATAATCATCATCATCATAAGTAACCCAGATCCCAGAACCCAGAAATTTTTAATCCATCTAGTAATTTAGTTAGCAATCGGTTAGTCACAATGTCCACAATGTCAAAGTCTAAAGCTGCTAAAAACACGTCTCTGGTAACTGGATGATTAGGAAAACTCTGTCTTTTGAAAATATCTAATTTTAAAGATTAAAAAAACTTATAGTTATTACAGTTGAAGGTAAACCTGAATGTAAAATGATAATAAAAAAGACATTCATGAAATTATACATTTTAAAGAGATTTATGTATTTATTTTATAAACTTTAGCAGTATTTTGATTCACATTCAACGTCGCATCATTTCTTTAAGAACTTTACAAACTAAGAAACCAATTAACAGAACTCATACACACACAGCGCTCATCGTTGTAACCCGCTGCTTTCTCTGTCCAGTGTAGCTGAACAGCCTGTTGAAACTAATTAGGCCGTTTTCTGTGTAGCCGGCTAATTGCTAACTAAAATTGTACATTTCTTTTGATGTCTGATCCATTCAGATGTGGCATACTATTCATAAATGAGCATAATAACCGTCACACTGTGATGCTTCAGTGGTAGTTTTCCAGGAAGGTGATCTATGGGACACAACTGAATGCCTTTTGTGTATCAAAACATATACACGATTGTGGCTACTTAAATAGAATCCTGGAAGCTAAGCATAAGATACACCAAAGATACAGGCATAACATTATGACCACCTTTCTAATATTGTCTTGGTTTCCTTATAGCTGCTCCATATGCAACAATCAAGTGCATCGATGAGCCTTGGGAGCCCAGTCACCGGTTTACCTCTGTTCCTTTGTTGGACTATTATTGATGATACTGACCACTGCAGACCAGGAACTGCAGTTTTGGAGATGCTCCGAACCGCTCATCTAGCCGTCACAATTCCTTCACCCACTTTATTGCTTCTAACATTGACTTGAGGATTAAATGTTCACTTTCTTTCTGATAAATCCTACCCACTAACAGATACTGCAATGAAGATATAATTAGTGTTACTCACTTCACCTGCCTGTGGTCCACTAAACAAATATTATACAAAAAAGTAGCTTATAAAATACCAGGCATTCAAACGACCTTCAAAATGTGTTAAATAATTAAGCATAAAAAGAAAAATAACTGAAGCAAGTGTATAGAAAATAATAAGAACGTAAGTTTTACAACGCTTAAATAAAGTTAAAGTTTTCACAGTATGGTTGGTTTATTGTACATTTGTGGTGGAAGATTATTTTATTTATTTGCAATTCTTTATTTTTTAGTTTAAACAATTATATTAAAATTTGGATACACTTTCATTGAGGCTATTAGAGAATAAAATAAATGTATCGATACAAATGAATAAAAATAATTACTAGCTCGCTGGGATACTCAGGAGTCTTTTTACTTGTACATTTTGTTGCCTGCTACTACAACCGCTGGCTGCTACTACAAACCACTGGTTTGCTTTTTGTCACGTGGCACGCTTCATGCACCAGTGTGTTAGTTGTTCATTGTTGACTGGGAAAACAAAAGGGGGGGAGAGCTGATTGATTATTTTTGGAAGAATAAAGGATTACTCATTTCCTGTGGTAATATTCTGTATACGCTTTAACAGTGATGAACAGCATTCATGAAATTCATTTTGCTCATTGTGGCTAATCGTCACTATGGCAATAAACCGATGGGAGTGAGACTAAAACTCACTAAACTGTAAGTCTGCTTTAAAATATATTCTGATTACCTTACATTTACCTTACATGAGGCAGCCGTACCCCGGAGGTTAGAGACCCGGGCTTATGATCAGAACGTTGTCCATTCGATTCCCAGAGCTGACAGGTCATGACTGAAGCGTCCTTGAGCAAGGCACCCAACCTCTCACTGCTCCCCGGGCGCCGTGGCAAGGGCTGCGCACTGCTCCGGGCCCGTGTGCTCACCGCCACCTAGTGTTCACTAGTGTGAATGTGTGTGTTTCACTGCACTGATCGGGTTAAAATGCGGAGGACAATTTCACTGCACAGTGATGAAAAGAGTTTTCTAAATCTAAATCTAAAATTTAATTGAAGCCCTTATGCAATGTGGGGCAGCGAGTCCACAGCGTGATGTTGCTAACACTACGTTTCAGGCTAGTCGAGTACCCGCACGGGGTCACGCTGCTGTCGTGCATACACAATGAAGCTTACCGTTATCTTGCTATAACAGGAACATCTCTAAAAACTCAACAAGAACCAAAAAAACAAATGTATTGTTTGGATGGATGAACGGATCGAGGCGCCCTTCGTCGGATGCCTTACCAGCCAAAACAAAGACGCACGGACTTGCTGTTGTTTACTTTGCTCATTAGCATTCGCTCTGAATTTTACACTGTGTCTGAGATTTTAAGCCATTTCTGTGCAAATTTTAGGAACCCTGGGTCTTAAGGTTGACGTACAGACCCCACCGCAGGCTTTGTTTGTCTCTGAAGCTCGCTTTGTTCTCGCTTTGTTCTCACTACATTATGCTTAATGTTGGTAAGTTCTAGTGTTATGGCTTTGAGAGACAAAGGAAATGGTAAGTGAATGAGGAACAAACAAGGTATTGCAGAAATGACATATTAGAACATAATATACTTTTATAAGAAAATATAAAGCGTTTTTTTCTGTGACTTCATTTGTTCAAAAAAGGGACCTCCTCATGGGATTGTGTTCGCTCTATGGACCCTCCACCATGCCCCCTCCGGCTGCTTTTGGGATGCATCGCAAGCAACATGGTTCCAGATAGACGTGAATAACCTACCAGGACCTTACTGAATCAATCCCAGCCCGTCTAGCTGCTCCCCATGTTTACTCTGGATATTAGGTGGTGGTCATAATCATGTGACCAATTATTTTATAATACAAGATTCAGGTTCCTTGCTTAAGAAATCTGCCCGGCACTTGACCTGCTCTGTACTTGACAAGCTTCCAGGAATAAATCGAGGTTGATTGCAGAGGTACTACTGTATTCAATTGCATTGGATAAGAAGAAATGCTAATCGAATCTTTTTCACCAGCTGTCTCAGGCAGATTTCATTAAAATCAAATTTAAAAGCTAAAATGTTATATTTATTTTCTAAAAGGCTGTCCACGAAGGTGTCCGCCTGTCCACTTTCCTCAGGTATTGTTCAGAACGAGGTCTTTTCTGTTACCTGCAGGGCACTCAGATATGATTATGAGTTCTTTCTCCAAGACCTAGGGTTTAATCAAATTCGTCAGTTGTAGTGCAAATTACGTTTTTATTATTATTATGTCCTGTGTAAGAGCAGATATCAAGATTTTACATGAAGACCTTTTTACATTTGACTCTCATTTTCTCCCAAGCTAGGCTTTTCTGTCAAGTTAGACAAGGATGTCTGAGGATGATGCATCTTGACTGACACACACCGCCTTTGATGTGTGTGCCCAGTCCTACCAAACTCTCGGGCAAGCCATGTCCCAATCTCTGCACTCCTGTCCAGCTGACCAGGGTCCTTGCCTGGCTTTGACAACCACACACCTTAGTTTTGTCTTTTCCTCAACCCCAAAGCCAATGATTCACCTGAGGTCCCAAAACTCCCTGAAACATGAGCACGAAATTGAAATATTACCAGTTCACTTTGTTCACACTGAGTCTGTGCAAGCAGCAGTGTGGGGCGACACTACGAATGGTCTCATTTCTCTGAAAAATTGGATAAGATTGAAGATTTTTGTGGCTTTCTACAGCAGTGGAATAGCTTAAAAACAAGGAACTTCAATATTGGCCTCACTTTATACTGCTCTAGACACATCACCTTGTGTGTTGGACTTCCATTCTGTGCTTACTGTTGTTTCATATGGGACTACGACATTTTACACCAACTTGAAAGCATATTTGTTGCTTATCTGTAAGCACCACCATAACTAAGGATTCAACAATTACACACCAATTCTCTCCTTTGTCATTTTTGACAATGGAAACTTGAAAACTGCTGATTAACTTATCTGTGTACTTTAGACTCCATCTCAAGCACATTATATCTAAGGATTCAATGCACAACGAACACAGTAGAAAGTAGTACAACAATTTTTTTCACATATACTATAGGTCGGTACATACTCTCTCTCCTCCCTCTCCTCCCTCTCTTCCGCATTGGACAGCGCATATAAAACACAGAGCCCCAAATTGTTGCTAGGAAACCCAACATCAGCTCTCTACTTCCAGTCCTACAGATACCCATGTGCACTCGAGCTCAGTATCACTCCGATGAGAACTTGTCGCGGAACGAGCGCAGCTCAGAAGCCTCAGAAGAAAACAGAAGCCGCTTGGATAAGTTGACAGACATTTATCATCGGCGCTCTATAAGGCATCAAAAGTCAAATTTCCAAATTTAACTTTCGTTCACGGTGTTAGGGGTGAGATGTTTAACTCTTCAGATTCCCCGCTGAACGATACAGCGGGTAACTCATCCTGGGACGAGGCGGAGGAAGGTAAGCATCCTTTTCTGACCGACGCCTGGCTGGTGCCGCTCTTCTTCTCACTCATCATGCTGGTAGGACTTATTGGGAATTCGTTGGTCATCTATGTGATCTCCAAACACAGGCAGATGAGGACCGCCACCAACTTCTACATCGGTAAGTTCAGGTTGTTCTTGGGCTTCTTCATGAATTGATTCCATGTGTGAATCATGACAGGTTGGATAATGACTAAGGTTTTTTGTGACAGTGACACAAATTGTAGTGGCTGCTCAGTGAGTAGCTCTGTCATTTCACAGCAAGAAGGTCTTTGACATGATTACCAGGTCTATGTGGGTTTCTTCCCACAGTCCAATAACATGCAGTTAGATGAATTGGAGATCCAAATTTGTCCTAGGTTTGTGTGTGTTTGCCCTGTGATTAACTGGCGACCAGTTTGTTGTGATTATACCTTTCTCAGAAATGTCCCCACTGTGATACCCAAATAATGAGCTGAACAGCTTTGGAATAAACCCGAACATCAATTGAGGCTTTCTTGACCAAGAGTGCTTAACCATTCGAAGACAATGCTTTTTTGACTGAGTGGGTACAAATTCCCACAGACAAAGATTGTGATAGCTGAAGTAGAGTGAGGAAACCCTCACAATAAAAAAAATACATATTTATTTTCAGTGAACAGAAGATGATCGACGGCTGGTCATCAGGACTCACATTGCTTTACGGCTCCCGGTCTGCCAGCTGTGCATTAGTAGTAAGCATTAAAACAAAGTCAAGGACTCTAACAGTGTGGGGTGATTCTGAATTATGTCTTTTATGATTGTGCACAGTCATACAAATCTTTACTTTATCACCCTCACTTTTGCACTTTCCATGGCCCCATCTCTACACTCCTTCACTTCTGTACAGACGACCTGGGCAACCATGGAGACTTTCCCTGTGTGCATGTGTATGTGTGTTTGCTCTTTGCTGGACTGGCGATGATTGGTACCTATCGTGACCCTGATTGGGATAAAAATAAAACTACCAAAATCTTAAAAACAAGTTTTTCACTGATGTACAGAAGCATTGATTTTCCTTTGTCTGCTGCCCCGACCACAATATACCAGATACTTAAACACCCTGGTCAGGGCACCAATTCACCTCAGGGCATTTAAACACTCCTGGGAATAAATGACTGGAAACAAACACACGCAGACCTTCATAAACTGGAGTGACTGACCTCATGCTGCTGTGCTGAATCCATCTGGTTTAGCTCAGTTTAAAATAATATTACGGATACACACCTGAGGTCGGCAGGTCAGGACACATGCTGCAGAAAATAGAATGTATTATGAGAGGAAAAAATGATTTTCCATGGCTGAGCGAGAATCTGTATACAGGAGGAAATAAAATAATCAATATGTAACCTTTCCTTCTACTTGTCAGTCAGTGTAAACACGATTGATTTTACACCAGAATTAAATTAAATTAACAAATTAAACAAGCTGATGGGGGCGTCCAGGTAGCGCAGCTGGATACTTCGCTAGCACACCAATGTCGTCATTCGGAACTCTTAGGTTTGAAGCTCGGTGTAGCCACAGGTCGGTTAGGCGCCATCTATCGGGCATCATTGGAGGTGTTTGCAGCAAACACGTTTTTGCTAGGGTGGGTTGACTGGACTATGTTGGTGGGGTTTTTAAATGCAGTATTTGAATCCTGATTGGTAGCTCCATCTGGTAATCAAACCCAGAACCTTCTTGTAGTGAGATGACCCTGCCAATAAGGTTGGCATGGTGCTTAGAGGGTAGCATTGTCACTTCACAGCAAGGTTAGGTTGCTTCCCACAGTTCAAAAACATTGGAATACTAAATTGCCCCAAGTGTGCGTGTGTGTGTGTTTGCATGAATCGTACCTATTGTGACCCTGAATACAACAGATCAGCTGAAAAACAGACAATGACTGACTGAATGAAAAAAAAACCTGAAGATGGTCTTCTGACTTGTGCTGGGTGTCATTTTTCATCTTTTGTATCTGCAAGAAATACTTCAACTACATTATTCAAAATCTCTCAACTTTACTGATAAGGGCGACATGTAATTTCTTTTTTAATCTCTTCCCATCTGATACAAATTCTCATAAAAGCTTTACATTAAAAATAACCCGATGATTAGACCAGCATGAGAGGAATCCTGATAATGCTCTTCAGATTATCAGTGTTATAAATGTCTTATTATTATGCTCAAAAGTATTTGAACACCCGACCATGAGCTTGTAGACTGTACAAAGCCCGACTTCAAACATGGTATGACAATGAATGGATTATGTGATCTTTGAAGTGCGTCTGTGGGAATTTGTGCCTATTTAGCCATTTCTATCTCTGTCATCACTTATGGAGAGAAGATGCCAACAACAAAGAAAGGACCCAGACTGGATCCACTTGGGAATAGAACCCGGGACCTTCCTGCTGTGATGCAATGTGTATGACACCTTTCTATCAGAACCAGCAATAACGCCTTCGGCAATTTGAGCTCCATTAGCTCGTCCCTGTGCAACATTGAGCCTTGGCCGCACATGACCCTGCCGCCGATTTAACACTGTTCCTTTCTTGGACTGCTTTTGATAAATACTGACCACTGCAGACCACAAACTCCCCACAAGAGCTGCACTTTTGGAGATTCTCAGACCCTCTCATCAGCTTCTACTTCTAACAACATCAATCTGAGAACAAATTGTTCACATGCTTATTGTATCTAATATAACCCACACAGTGGCAGGTGACGTGATGAAGAGATGATCAGTGTTATTCACTTCACCTGTCACTGGTCAGAACGTTATGCCTTGTTGATGTGTATATTTTGTTTTAGAAGGTTGCATTATCTGCATAAAAGTCAAACCACAATCTGCCATTTCTAAATATCAGGTTTCAAAAAGGACATAAATGCCATCAAACAAAATGCCATGCTTGTGTCCTTTCTTTATTAGATTGCTTGTGAAAAGATTTTTTCCATCACTTGTTGCTGTGTATGTCACAATCAACGAATTCAGAAGGCGGCTGAAGGAAAACAAACACAGCTATACTTTTTATACACAGATATAAATCAAAGTCGTGTGAGATGCCTTCACATAAGAGTAGCTTATAGATGAAAGAATCACATAGAGGTCACTCTATTTTTTAATAGGCTGTCCAGCAAAGACAAATTTTGACCCAATGGTATAAATTGATTATTTATTGATGTATTAAGTTATCCATCAACCATATCACTTTTATAAAAATGTGTAGTGTAATACAGGATTAAATGTGGTAAGGTAGAGCAGAAAACCTCACCTAACAAAATAATAATATTCCAGTTGTAGCCTAATGATTAATGTTCTGGCTGGTAATCCAAAGGTCACAGGTTCAGGCCCCACCAATGTCAGGTTGCTACTGTTTGGCCCTTGGGAAATGGCCATTAACCCTCAATTGATTGGCCAATATACTGTTAAGTCACTTTGTAAATTTCAATAAACATTTAATATTGCTCCTTATTTTTCACATTCCAGCTTTTTTGTATTTTGTAAGTATCAGGAAGTTTAGAACTTAATAGTCATAGAACACTTAGTTAGTTCAGAGCCATTAATCCCACTGTCTAATGGTTTGAGATCGGAGGACGTTTTATACACAGGTGTATAAAATATCTGATAACTAAATCAATAAATAAGGAACGACGTAATTAAACATAATAAAATATGTTGATATGGGCTTTGAAAGCACACGTTCAATTTATCAGCTGAACCATTGTAGCCACACTTATTGCCTACGGGTGCATAAAATCAATCAATGAATTAAAAACATAATAAAAAATGTTGAAATTGAGTTTGTATGAACGGCTTCTAATGACTGAGTTGAGCCTTTGGTGCCACACACATTGCTTATAGAAGCATAAAATCGATGATAATTGAATTAATAAATAATAAATCACATAATTACACATAATGCATAAATGTCGTAATGGGTTTTGTAACCAATGCGTTTTGTATTTGATTACATTTAGTTACCCAATGGCATCAGGCATCGTCTCCACTAATGCCGACCCCCGCTCTGATTGAGGAGAACGAAGCTAACTTAATGAAATATTTAAAAGGCACTTTTTGAAAAGTTTAGTTGGTTTCCAACAGCATGTCTGTTTTCCTCTTAATTGGCGTCAATGTTCATGAAGAAAATGTTCATGTTGTCTGTTAATAGAACAATATGTCAGAATATAAACCACTATCCTGATAGCCCATGTCCTGATAAGCCAATGTTTCGAAAAGCCAAACCATCACACCACAACTCTTCTGTCTGAGAGTTTTGATAATACTTTACAATTAATATAAGCTTGTAAATAATTGGCATTGTGTTTAATTGATTTATAGAACATTTCCCCAAAGATCTGGGGTTCATACAGCTGCATTTTGTAGCATTGATGGTTCTTTTGATTTCTTTTCATAAATATTTTTGCTACCCTTTCATAAATGTCAATTTTGAAAAGATTCTGTTGACTTATATGGCAGCCAACACTGACCTTATCTGAAGCTTTAAATGTCTGCAGTTCTTTACATGTTTTTCTTTTCTAAAATCATCTATGAATCATGTATGTTTGGTCCTTGGGGAATTCTACGGATATCTATGTGTCCTGAAACCTCACACCAGCTAATATTGAGTGACTGCCGACCGCAGCTAGGCGGCCCACGAGTGACTCAGTGGAGTCCTGGTAGGTCGTCACATGTATCCAACAGCTGCTGGAGGTGACATGGGGGAAGATCAACAGAGCCAGCACGACCATCGAGGTGGTCCCACGGATGCTCAGTTGGGTCAAAATCTGGGGAATTAAAAAGGAATGTTGGAACCAATGTCGGACATTTCTAGCTGTGTGACATGTCGCATCGTCTAGCTGGAAGATCACATCTGGTCCAGGGAAGACAATTACCATGGATGGGTGTACAGTACATACACCTCAGTAGTATCTGAGGGATTGGATTCATACCTAAATCGTCTGGGAGTACCTTCCACTCCTTATATACAATCCAAGACCTTGTACCATTCGTAGTTTTGATACTTTGAGGGATCCACACATCTGATTTCCACCTTTTTAGATGCTCAAAAAAGCTTTTAAGGGAAGATTTTCATGCAGTGATGATTTGATGGCAGCGGTGCACCAGTCAGCATCAGCAACACACGAAACCAAAGCAATTTTTACTCATTATATTAAAATGGTACAGCACTGGGGGGAAAAAAGCATCGCAAAGGATGTAGACCCTGAAGAAGATTAATAAATACAGTTTAAAAAGTGTGGAAACCCATAAATACGGAATGTACTTTGTTCCCCGTTTTTATCAATGAACTTAATAAATGATTCCCTATTCAGATCAATGCGCCAAATCATAAATGGAAAAAATGTATGTTCTCGATTCATATTTTCTTTCATGGATGTTTTTTCCCTCTTTTAAAGCAAATCTAGCTGCCACAGATATCATCTTCCTGGTATGCTGTGTGCCGTTCACCGCCACCCTGTATCCTCTCCCCGGCTGGATCTTTGGAGACTTCATGTGCAAATTTGTTGCTTTTCTTCAGCAGGTACGTCACAATAAAACGGTATACCACCAGCACCGAGTGCAGCAGGTACGTTAAATTGCAGTGTGTTTTTTTCCCTCTTTTTATTCTTGTAATTTTCTTCCAAGAAAACCGGTAGAAGCCAGACGAATATCTGCGTCTGGTCGTCTGCTAGTTTTCAGAACAGGTTTGAACATCATGACGCTGTTGTAATTACTGGGTGACACTGAATGATTGTTTTCAGCATAGTCGAACACCGATGCAGTTTACTGGAGTACCAGGGTGTAAAAAATAGGGTAACAAGCAGCAGGTGAGATTGTATTTTCTATGCGTCGCTTAAATTTTGGATCAATTTAGCCCGGGTGGTTCTTTAATTCAAAATGACAAAACTGTACAAAACAAGAGAACACATTTTTGTGCTAGAAATGCACTATATGGTGTTTAACCCCAAAGCATCTGGGCATCCAGGTGTTCATGGCACATTCATTCACTAGATTTATTTATTTATTTATTAGAGTATTTAGCTGGCGCCCAATTGGGAAACAATACAATGCCACTAATTCTGGGTTATTCCGTGTTGAGGAGTTCCAGAGCCAACAGTAGCTTGACAGTGATGGGGCTAAAGCCATCAAGCTTCCTATTCATATTTTAGTACCTGATTCTTTGGCTATTCAGATAGACGGATGGATGAATAATATAGATTATTCAAAAAGTGTCCACACACCAGAGCTGAGATTTCAAACCCATCCGGCATGCATTCATTTGTGACCACTGCTTGCTGATTGATGGCGTCTGCTCCAAGGGATAAAGCCTTGGTCAGCATGAAAAGATGTAGTCGGGTACTGCACAGGAGTCGGAGGGGCCATGTAGCAAGTGTGACTCTCCTCAGTCAGCAGTGGAG
>JAYDZG010000036.1:3458630-3470509 GCA_034509265.1 Microcambeva bendego
GTGAAAGGACGAGATGACAAATAATACGCTTATCCTGATATCTGAGGATGATCGTTTACCGAGGATGACTGATTTTCTCTGGAAAGATCAACGGTAGGCGTTGACGACGGATTCATGCCCGTCTGCTTTGCCATTATGGCCAGCCGGGGTACAAAGGCACATAACTGACAGTGGCTTTTCTGGTAATCTGGGAGTCTCTGTGCTTCATCAGTGTTAATCAGTTACAGCTGGAGGATCACTTTAAAAATGGGCTCTGCTGACAACTGTACATGCCGGGAGCTTTGTGTTCACCAGCTCATGTGTAAGCCATCTTTGCTCTTCTTTTTGAGGAATGCACCTGGTATAAAAAGCCTCATATATAGACTCACACTCCCCATAATTATTCTCGTCATTCTCTGCTTCGGAGAAGATTTGATTTGTTTTCCACCCGTTAACGACATTATTAACGACTTATTAAAGACACCCGGTAATAAGTGGGTGACGGAGTGAAAATTGTCTCCTCAAAGTTGATGTTAGAGGAGGAAATGTGTGGGTGTTAGGATTTGAGTGAGTTAGACGAGGCCCGAATTGTGATGGCTAGAGCATCTCCAGAACGGCAGCTTGGGTGTTCTTGGTCTGCAGTGATCAGTATCTATTAACAGTGGTCCAAGGAGGAAAAAGTGGTAAAGCGAGCTTGGTGGTGGGGCTTTAACCAAACACATTCAGATTTCTAGTCCAGTACCTGGATTCCATTTAGGAGTTAGCTAAGCTGTGTGGGATGCTATCTGTTTGTCTGTTGTTTTTTCTACTCCTGTCTGTCGTTCTGTCTATATCTGTCTGTCTGCCTACCTGGTAACCTTCAATATTCAGACAAACACACCATACATTTTCTTTTAGCAATGGCCAACATGAATAAGTGCTCCTGGTTTCCCAGGATAAACTCCGGCAGTGAAATTCACCGAGTCACACTGCTCTGTTTGCGCACTGATTAGCCTGCACACTTCTCATCAAGTGCTAAGTGTTCTCGAAGAACGCACCGACAACAAGCACCGTCGGTCACTGGGAACACGTCCGTGTCTGATCCTGCCCATCTTTACCAGGAAGTCCTTCAGAGAAATGAAAAAGCACACTTAATTGCAAGTAGATGAAAATAAACTTTCTATTTCAAATGTTCAAAGCGTGGCAGGACTAGATGAACTTTATTACTAAAAGGCTATTGTAAAGCCTTGATCAGTTTCAGTTCCAAGTATTTCAGAGTAAGGCTTGTCTCGTTCACTATATTCTTCTTAAATCTCCGGTCCACTCACAAACAGCTTCGTGGACACCAGAGTGGTGCTACAGTAAAGCATCCAATCCAATCTTTTTTTGGAAGATGGCAAATCTATTCATGTCTGGGAATTGGGATTATTTAATACCCAAAGTGGTAATAGCCAATTTACTCTCAGAGCTCAGAGACAGGTTTGGGTGAGAATGGCAGAACCCCCCCATGGACGCCAGCTTATATGAAACACACCGTGTGTCCCGCCTCTCAGCTCCGGCATCCCCGACATTCCTTCACCGATTCTCCCTTCCAGAATTCACTTCCCATCATATCCCAGACTCTTTCCCTACACACATGACTGATCACATGGCTCTGCCCAGATCACCTGACTTTTCCACACACTATGTATGTAGTTCCAGTTTTCTCATGTCCCGTTGCTGAGAATCCTTACCTCTCGTTGATTTTCTGATTAGCCTTCCTGTGTGTCGACCTAGTCCTGTTTGTTTGCTTATGAGGTTTTATTTTTGTCATTGTTATTCTGTGTATGGGATTGTTTTGGAACCTTCTATTGATATGTGCCAATGCCAACCTAGCCCGTATTGCATACTCTTTTGGGTCTGCTCTCTGTATTATGCACGTTTATCTCCCCTGTGCCTGATCGTGACCCCGTGGATAACATGAAAACAAAATAACTATGTGAATACAAGCAAAATGGCATTTAAAAAAAATGTATTCAATTAAAAAATTTTGTATGTTGTTGCACAGCATCATGGGACGCCGGGCTCACACAGCAGATGGCAGGGAAACGCCCCCAACCCACATAAGTAATATTTTTGAAAGTCTATCAGTTAAAATATAAATTGGCCGATCCAGGTCATTTGCTTGTAAAATCTAAAATAAATAATAAAAAAATAATTAATAAATTATCTAGTAAATATGTAATTAAATAAATAATAATTATTAAAATAAATAAAATACATAGGTAAGTAAATCAATGCAAACAAACAAACAAACAAATAAATAAATAAATAAGTAAATAAGTAAAGGTTCAGACTGTGGTTTTAAAGCAACCACACCATAAACATTCTGTACAAATAATATGTAAAAAATTAAACCTTCCTTGAACCTTTATCACAACCGATTGTCTAAACATGATTAGAAAGTGAGATTACTGAAATCACTGCAGCAGCACTGCATGGGTTCGATCATTCAGCACCTGTGCCAGTAGCAGGGAGAAAACTCAATGGTAATGTGGCTGCCAAACTGTTTTTGCTCCCCATGAAATGTGTGTGTGTGTGTGTGTGTGTGTGTGTGTGTGTGTGTGTGTGTGTGTGTGTGTAATTACATTGTCTCCCGCTTTTAGATTCAGTCAACACCCCCCACCATTTAAAACATCTGCCTGTATACAGATGTGGATATTGCTTATTGCCAGCCCTCCTCCCTCATGTTTGGCTGCATGAGAAATAATTAAAAAGTGATGCCATGGCAGGTGCACACACACACACACACACACACACACACACACACACACACACAACACACACACACAAACACACTCTTTCCAAGAGTGATACTTGATATATTTTATGTATATTAATAATCGTAAAAAATACAACACAGTTAAATACTGCAACACAATTGGAATATATATATATTTGTTTTGTTAGCACAAATATATTACTTCCTCCTTGGCTTTATCTGCATCAAGGACACTTACCACACACACACACACACACACACACACACACACACACACACAGACTGCTTAAACTCTTTAACCTGAAATGATTGTGTGTTTTAGACAGAAACGTCTGATTTGTGAAGCTGCTTGGACACTCAAACCTTTTGATTTAAACTCTCTTATGGAAGCTGGAGGACCGTGTAAAGGTCGAGTGCTTTAATGATTTCTGTCTCTTCTAATATCTCTCGTGTGGATTTGGAAATGGACTGGGGTCACTGAAACAGCAGCACTAGGCAGGGAGTCCTTCAGGCTTAGAAAAGAGAGGAAATCTGAGATGATAAATTACTGAAGAGGCTTTAGAGACGTCTTTCTCATAAGTGATTCTAAGCACTATGGTGTTTGACTTACAAGGAAGTTTTATTATATATATTTAACATTTTATTATTATTATTATTATTATTATTATTATTATTATTATTATTATTATTATTATTATTATTATTATTTGGAGTGTTATAATTAGAGATGTTATTATTTTTATATTAATATTTATTATAATTACTATTATTATTTATTTTCATTATTATTATTTTTATTTTTTTATTTTTTGGAACATTAGTAATGTAGTCTCAAATTTAGGTTAAACCAGGTATACTACATAAAAGTATACACACTTCTTGGGCATCCCAGTCTAACTCATCTACATGAATCTGGACTGAGCCGATCCCTTACGCTCCTCTGCATGTGTAAGTGAGCAGTTCAGTCAAAAGAACATCTCAACATCAAGAGCTGATCTCAGACCAGATGGCCTAGTTTGCAAATCAATTCATCCCACAGACGTTTAATGGGGTTAAAGTCTGTGCAGGAGCTCAATCATACAGAACGTGTCAGGCCATATTTATATGGGCTTTGCTTTGAGTACAGCCCATCAGAAAATTAAAGTTCTTGGCCTCACATCTCTGACAGAGCTGGATTTCTCAATATACTGCAAATCTGAATTCATACATTGGGTTAGCTGGAATGCCTAGGCCTAATATTCGGCTGGGGTCAGGGAATTAGGACCATATAGTGTATATAAATATACAAATATGCTGAAATATATTCAAACATGGAATATCAAAGGGGAATAGGGGAGTATCCATAGTGCCAACATGACAATCGATCAACCCCACAGACGCTCAGTTGGGTTCACAGGTGCAGCTCATATAAACCCACTTCTCGTCCTCTCTGTCTTAGCCTTCAAGGATCGGACACGCAACTCAGAGCGCAACGGATTAAATAGTCAATTATTGGGATGATTGAGGTAATTTGCTATTTTCCCTGCCGCTGACCAGTGCAGTTTCCTTTAAATGAACTGCAGGTCAGAATTAATCTTTCAATTATTAAACACAATTATTATTATTCTCATTTATTCCTATTATTATTTTTATTATTACGAGACTAAATTCTTAAAGTTGAGGAACAATGTCCCGCGTAATAGGTTTTAATTAATGTAATTCACTGTGCTTTGTCATTTTTAAGCACTTTTACTAAACAAAGCGAGCAGCACAATACCGCCCACTCCAAACACAGCAACAATACACTGATTCAATTTTTTAAGTTAGCCGTACTGTACAGCCAACTCAGAGTGTTGCATTGTTGAAGATAAGTGCACTCTTCAAAGCCGAGAATCAACGTCGGCTTCCCCCGAACCGCCTGTGTTGTTGCTGACGTCTACAGAGGCCTAATACGCGCCTATAATTGTTATTCGGGTGAATCATTTAATGCCACGTACTGATTCTTCGGCTGTTTCTGCCCTCTTTTACCCCGCTGCATGCTCTGAACAATTGAACGTTCTGATGAGGCGCAGTTCACATCCTGTGTTAAGAGCTACGTGGAAATACTTATTTCAACTGCTCAGAAGTCTTAAAACTAAACAAAACGATGTGATGTTTAATATGTTTTGAGATATTTTTGGGATATTCTGGAAATGAAGTGTAAATGCAGCAAGGTTGAAATTAGTTTCCACTGGAACAGTGGCAGCCTAGAAGGCAAAGCTTTGGGATATCAAGGTTGAGACCACTGTTTGGAACCATGAGGCCAGTCTCGCGCATGGAGAGTCACACACTGGCCTTCGAATTATTCCCTTTCTATACAGGCGTCTCAAATCAGGGTCCTGACACAGCATCCCCAACTCCATTTTCGTATGGTAATTTCCGACCCTATTTAAGAACCCTGGTTAGTACTCTGAGAGGCCTGTACAGAAAGTAAATGGATGCTGAACCTTCATAGCCAGTCGTAGCCTTGTGGTACTGGACTAGTAATCTGAAGGTCACCGGTTCAAACTTCACCACTGCTAAGTTGCCTCGGCTGGGCCCTTGAGCAAGGCCCTTAACCCTCATTGTTCAGACAGTAACTGTACTGTGAGTCACTTTGGATTAGGACGTCTGCTAAATGCTGAAAATGTAAATGTAATGCTGAGATTACTGTGTGACTCTACATTCACAAGACTGGCCACCATGGCATGTGATCTGAAGGTTGCCAGTTAAATTCCCAGAGCTGATAGGTCCTGACTGAAGTTCCCTTGAGCAAGACACCTTAACTGCTCCTCGGGCTGCCCACCACTCCGGGCACGTTTTTTTCTAAAAAAAAAAAAAAAAAAAAAGTATGGCAAATTAGAAGCGGTCAGTGAGAGAGTGTGTCAAATATGCCCTTTCCCCCAGCAACTGGAGGCTTATTGGCTATGTGCATAAATGCATAGATAAAAAGCTCCAATTATGAATGCAAATCTATAGAAAATATGAATGATATGGTATGATTTTCTGTCATGAAGATCGCGCTGCTGTCCTTTTTTCTCTGTGTGACATGCAAACGTAATAACGTTCCTTGAGTCTAATTTCTCACTCGGCATCTAAAAGGAAGTGCGCTTCAGAAGTGTTGCCACTCAGTCCTTTCTGCTGTGCCATTGTTCACGTCCTGATTGATGAAAACTTATAATCGCTGTGCAGATGAACAGTTTGACCTCGACAGGATGCCTTTCGCTGTATCATTTCTAAAATCCTGGAGCACATCTGCAAGTGGATGGAACAAAACGGAGACTGCCGTCGTGTCTATTTCTCTCTTTTTTGCCCAGATCTCATCTGAGCAGGGTATACTTACCTGATATGCTACTTTTCATTCTTACTTTGTTTGTTTTAAGTGTGAGGCCAGTCTTGTGCATGGAGAGTCACAGTCTTCTTATCTCTCTTAAAAATCAATGATTGTATTTGTGAGTTTTTTTATTTATCTAAAAAACTTTGCTCTTTTTATTTTGAATTAAGCGTAATTTGCTGGAAAACCCTGGACCTGGCAGCCAGGTGTCTAGCACCAGGGTTGTAGGCCAGACAAGGGGCCAGCCGTAGCCTTGTGGTTAAGGTTCTGGACTAGTATACAGAAGGTTTCTGGTTCAAACCCCACCACTGCCAGGTTGCTACTGTTGGGGTCTTGAGCAAGGTCCTTGACCATCATTGCTCAGATTGTGTACCTAATGTAAGTCACTTTGGATAAAGGCGTCTGCCAAATGCTGAAAATGTATGTATGTAAATGCACCGCCAGCGCCCCCTCTGCTATTTAAAGTGAATATCGATTCATTTTACATGACAAATCATTTTGAATCGTGGCATTTTTAAATTAGTTACCAACTGTCTTGTGGTGCATCGTTACATCCCTAGTGATTTGTTTTTTTCTTTAAGATAATAAAGCTCCTGCATTATTGATTTGGCATAGTTTTCCATTCCCTTCTCGCTGTGAGGTGACAGTGCTACCCATTGTGCTGCCCCTAAAAATAATAAATAATTAATATATAGAATAAAGAAAAGTGTGTAACTCATCGTTCTATGTACCACCAAAACTAATAATGAGGTAGAGCTTCGAAAAGACTCTGACCAAACAGCTTAAAAAACAAATGGAGAAAAACGATGATATCATTCAGGATTATATAATTGCCTCCATTGGTCTAAGGGCTGATCTTTATGTACTCCTCCTTTTCACATTTGTCAATACTTTAATAAGGCTTGACCTTGATCTCTCCGCTCAATTAATTCTCCTCAGAGAGGAGAATAGAAGCAGCTTGTTTTTTCCATCTCCCCTAGGAGAAAAAGTAGAATAAAGGAAACATCTTTGGTGCATTATTCTCCATCCAGTGAGTCAGGCTTCTTATTGTGCACCTGAAGGGCGATAGCACTAAAAGTTGGCATTGGGTCCATCAGGAGTTTTTTATTCTTATTGATGAAAGGAAGTCTGGATGTGGTTGTTTGCAGGTGACAGTCCAGGCCACATGTATCACATTGACGGCCATGAGTGGGGACCGTTGCTACGTGACCGTGTACCCGCTGAAATCTCTACGCCATCGTACCCCGCGGGTCGCCATGATCGTAAGCGTCTGCATCTGGATCGGTATGTTTAATGTTATTATGACTTTTTTAAAAGTTGTGTTTGTTGTTATTTATTAATAAATAAATAACAACTACAAGTCAAGGGGTTTGAATACTTCTAAATCTACTGTAAATTATCTTATGTGCATCAGAAAAAGTTGGGTCAGGATAGAAAAAAGGCAAATAAAATACAAATTTTCAAGTTTTGGCTGCCCAACTTAACTTCATTTCTTAATACACATCCATTCTTACATTTCAGGCCTGCAACAGGTTCCGAAAAAGCTGGTAAGGGTACAATTCAGGGCTATTAATGAAGAGGGAAAACTAACTAATGATGTGATTCCCATCAAGTGATTGTAATCATGTTTTGGGACAAAAGCCGCATCTAGGAAAGGAGTCTGTGATGAGCAGAGATAACCACGGATCTCCTGTTGGTCCAAAAATGAAAATATGATTGAAATGTTTAAAAATAATACCCAATATGATCACATGACTATAACAGAGCGTTACATGCAGAAATGCACTAAAACTTTACCGTATAAAAAAGACCTTGAGTCCCATGTGTTAATGAGGTCCACTGGACCAATGAAGAAATCGACCAGGACCATCAAGACCATCAAGTTATGAGCAAGGTCTTAAAGCCAGGGTCTGTCGGAGTATGGTGCTGTGTGAGTACACTTCTGTGATGACAGCGTTAATGCAGAAAAGTAGAGCAACATGAATTGCCTTCATGACGTCATTTTTACCATAGACGTTCATGAATTATCTGCAGTCCTCAATTTATCCCCAATAAAGAACGTGTGGAGAAGTTTGAAATTTGACAACAATGTTGTACATCTCAAGACATGTTCAGAAGAAGAACGGGACAAAATAAAAGACTGCTCTAACTTTTTTTTTGGAATGTGCTGCAGGTCTGAATAGACAATCAGACTAAAGATGAAATGTTCCAATTTTTTCTGTCCAGGCTCCTTCATTTTGTCAACTCCAATCCTAATGTATCAAAGGCTTGAGGACGGGTACTGGTACGGTCCGAGGCAGTACTGCATGGAGCGGTTCCCATCGAAGACACACGAAAGAGCTTTCATACTCTACCAGTTCATAGCCGTCTACTTACTGCCGGTTCTGACCATCTCGTTCTGCTACTCTTTCATGCTGAAGAGGGTCGGCCAGCCGACCGTGGAGCCTGTCGACAACAATCATCAGGTGATCATGTCTGCGCTTACTGTATTTATATTACACAAAAGGACCCTGCCAAACTCAAAGAATGTTCTTTTTCCAGGTGCATCTCCTCTCCGAGAGAACCATTTCTATCAGAAGCAAGGTCTCCAAAATGGTGGTGGTCATCGTCGCGCTCTTCGCCATCTGCTGGGGCCCCATTCAGATCTTCTTCCTCTTCCAGAGCTTCTACCCCGACTTCAAGGTCAACTACGCTACCTACAAGATCAAGACTTGGGCCAACTGCATGTCCTACGCCAACTCGTCCATCAACCCCATCGTGTACGGCTTCATGGGTGCCAGCTTCCGCAAATCCTTCAGGAAGACCTTCCCCTTCCTGTTCAGGCACACGGTGAGGGATAGCAGCGTGGCGTCTCGCACGGCCAATGCGGAAATCAAGTTTGTGGCGACGGAAGAGAGTAACCCGGAGAGGAAATGAATGGCAGGTGGTTCCATGGGGGAAGAAAATTATGCTCAGCTGCTTTACGCCATTAAAGTTAGGTACCAGTGAGTCTATATTGAAATTCGCCACAACATTAAATCGAACTGGCACTAGCTTGCCACATGATCTTTATTTTGTTTAGTTCTATCTGAATAGATGTAGATCAAGTATAGGCCTAATTTATCCCCAGATAATGAATGTTCTGCCAGCTCTGATATGCACAAACCTGCCGGAGAGGATGTTGACCAAACGATCCACGGAGACTCATGACTCATGATTCATTGTGCTAGAGACTTCGGTTGATCCCACGCCTCTCTGTGTACACATGACCCGCTCCGATTTGATCTTGAATGCTGTTATGATCTCTCATTTTACCGCCTGACTCATCGGAGAGGTGCGCTGGTTCTACCCAATATACTCACATCACTGATCGCCGTGAATCACATACGATGCTTGCTTGTATGCTTAACCACATGGAGGGTAACTTTTTGTATTACATTATATATAAGTTGATTTGGCATAGTTTTTACGCCAGATGCCATTCCTGGCACAACCCTTTTTATCTGGGCTTGGGACCTGTTTGTGCATCCTAGGGGCTAGCCGAGCTGATTGGTGGTAGTGTGCTAGTGGAAAATCCTGCTGCTCCACGTGGGCGCGGACATCATATACAGGATCAAGTCCACTTATTGAAAATCACTGGAACATAGGTGACACTGGAATATGGAGTTGAGCTCCAGGACCAACAGACCCTAAACCCCTCTTGAGCAAGCCGAGGATGAAAGTATGAAGGAAACTCCCTTAAAATTACAGACAAAGACCTTAAATCTAACCAGACTAGGCATGGACCTCCATCCTATTTGGGTGGCCCAACTGTATTGACAAAAAAGGTGTTTCAGCCACACCTGTTTGCAAGAAGTGTGTAAATAGATTAATTACTATACGCTTCCAGGCTTGCAGTAACAGTTTGGGAAATGTTCCTTTCTGCTACAGCCTGAATGAACCCAAAATTTCTATAAAGTATAGATGAACTCCAATGGCATAGAGCGCTGAATATAAAATTTGGCTACACTAGGGTTGCTAAAAAATTGCTAAAAAATACAACTGCATTGAATGTCAGAAGCTTTATGTATTTATCTTCCATAAAAAGAATGCTCTCACAGACAAGGTACCAGTAACGACCCTTAATTCTGTGTCATATGCAGTATCCGGCTATATTCTACATCTATAAAGATTTATAACTATACACTCACATGTATACATGGTTTCTTCATAAAGCAAAAATGTTTAGAGCATGTAGCCACTGATGCACTGATGGGATCATCATCACATTGAAATCCTCTTTCCCTTAGCTTCTTTGAGCGTACAAAAAGGTGGAAATCAGATGGTGCTAAATCCGGATTATAAGATCTCTCAGACATCTCTCAGTTTTTCCTCCCTCCCTCACAGCTTCTAACTGAAATATATAGTAAGTGCTTATAATTTTCCACAAATTCCATGGCTATGTATATATGAATGTATGTAAATATAAAGTTTACATTTATGATTTATTTTCATAAACAATATTTTAATCTTTTGATTTTGCACTCTTTTAAAGTAAACTTGATTCACGACTGGTCTGAAAAGTAGTTATGAGGTCTGTGGTTCATCTGCTGAAGGAAAAATCAAATAATTAACAAATTAACAAAACAATCAATTCTAGAAATGAATTATTATTATTTTTTATTTGAAAGATGTTAATGCTGGTTCTGATTACACAGTGTAAGCAGACACAGAGCGTCACAGTTACTGGGCCGCTCTGGCAGCTAAAGGGGGACCAACGCAGTCTTAGAAAGGTGGTCATCATGTTTCGTGGTACTTAAACATACAGTAACTACTGACCAATTGTTGCGATCAAAAGCTACATGTTATTCATTCATTTTTATTTAAGTCTTTTTACCGGATTTGTATTGAAAAACCCTGGAGGAAGATTCTAAGGTTCTTTATTATGATTTAATGACAAGAAGACGATATTGCAATTCAAAAACCGCAAACTGATTCTTAGTAAATGTTAATATCGTGTGTATATGTGTACATGATGTATGTTTACCCTCTGTGCCGATATCATATTACCATATTTTTTTATCACTGATAGTGCATTTTATAAAGAGTCACAATTCTAACCTGAGCAGCAAAAGCAAGTTTTGTAATCGACATTGCAGAAGTTGAAAAAATAGAATAAAGCATTTAAAAATTAATGTAAAACTTAGCTTACTGTGTGTTTTTTCTTTTTTATCTCTTTGGTGGTGGTAGTGAAGATCTAGGTGGGGGACACCCTCCCGAGCACTCTCATCACCAGTGTGTGTTTAGTAGGCATGTTCTATGGTTAGTTTCATGACTGCTGATAGCTCGATTGTCAATGACATTGTCAGTTAGTCTAATCTATCATTTGAGCTTTATGTCGATGACTGGCTCATTAATAATGTAGAAAACCATCATTGTCAGTCGTTGCAGCTTTTGAAGTGTTGAGCTTCTGAATTCACAGTTTGTTCATACTCGTGAGTGCAATATTTTATTAATGTGTTATTTTTATATCGCTTCTCTTTGCTATCAAAAATGAATGAAAGTTGCTTGTTTGGATGTGAATGTGAAATCCTTTAAATAAATATTTTTAAAACAGGATTACACTGTCTTAATTCTTTTCTACTATTAGCTGGAATCTCTCAGCTATAATGAGACAGTTAAATTTTTTATTGAGAACTCGTTTTTATTACTAGATGCACTGGTTGGATGCTCCGCTTCAGACAGGCCGGCCTCCTTAACAAACCTCTAGAGATATAGAACCTTTTGGTTCTTTCGATGGAAAAGTAAAGAAGCCCCAATTAAAGCTAATGTGAATGAAATTGAAGCTGATTAGAAGGTTGGTTCAATACA
>JAYDZG010000036.1:3486080-3506836 GCA_034509265.1 Microcambeva bendego
AATGATTTAAAAAAATAATAAAAACAACAATAATAATTATTATAAATATTATTTTTTCTGTATTATTATTATCTATAGTTAATATAATTAGAAATTTAGTATTTTTTATATTATAATTATTTTATTTTGTTAATTTGATATCGTTTTAGTAGTATTGTTATACTTATTTTATTTGTCACATACAGTCATACATGGCACAACCGGCAGTGAAATGTTTTTTTATTACTGCTCAGCCACATTATAAAAACAACAAGATTAAAATAGAATATAAAATATAACAAACTACAAAATTTTATTAATTTAACATTTTAAAAATAAAAAATAGAAAAATATAATGTGACCAGTGTAAAGTGTCCAGAGTGGAGTGCAAAGTGTTTATTACTATTACTACTTGTTTTACTATTATTTTTTTAAGTTATTATTGTTAATCTTTTATTTCTGTTGTAGTGGTCTGTTTCCAAATAACATTGTAATAAAATGTAAATTTCCCATTATTTATTTCATATATTTTTTCCTTATTATTTTATTTTTTAATGAGCACAATTCTTTCTCCACCGTTAACACTGGGGTGTTTAAAAGAACACCGTTGCACCTGCTACACTTATACAGCATACCACATAAGTGTCATCGTGGTGCTCAGAATGTTCCACTGCTTAAATACCTGATAGGTGTGGGTCTCTTATAATCGATAAATAATGTCCATGATCAAGTGCACAGAGCCACAAATAGTTTATAAATACAGTGAGTCTGCCCACTGCTTATACATGGTACGTCCTGGGGTGGATCTGTACCCTGTCCAGGTTGTTTTATGGTTGGTGTTTCCTGGAACGATTTAAAGCGGTCAGTAAAAATGAAGAAAGGCCGCTTGTTTCTCTGTCTGCATGACGGCCCGTTAATGACACAGGGGTTATGATCATCAGATCTGGTAATGCGTGCATCAGCTGAGCGGAGCCATCAGTGTCTGAAACGCTGCCTGAATTTACTCTGGATATCCCGGATCAGATTTCGGAGCGATTGAGACTGCTAGCATTAATTAGCTCATCTAATGGTCGGTCGCCCGGCAACGTAAACTGTTATGATGTAAACAGAAACCGGTCGCCAAACATGAGCCGGGCGGGTTAAACTGATCTACCCTGGTTCGGACCCATAAAGAGTCGTGATTTAAGGTGGAATGATTAGGACTGGAACTAATATGGCTTTGGAATAGAAGGTAATAAGACGCTGATTGCTAAGAGCTGTGTGGCTAAATCTAACGCGAGCTGGCTTTCAAATAAGTCCTCATGCATTTTGTAAGTTTGAAAAAAGATGTGGATATCTGTACGATAAATAAAATGTTAATATCTTTGTTAATATCTTTCTGCTCTGTTGAGTTCTAGTAAGAATGAACGTGTATTGCCAAGCATATCGAAGTGAATTGCATTCCCAAAGGCTAGTTTGTCAGAAGCAACAAGACATTCCAGAAAGAAACTATCACAGATTGATCGCTTTTGTCCATTTTACTTGGAAATGTACCATTTATTTTTTAGTGGTTAAGGTACTGGACTGGTAATCCAAAGGTCGCCAGTTCAAACCACTGCTAAGTTGTCGCTGTTGGCCCTTGAGCGAGGCCCTTAACCGTCATAGCTCAGACTGTAACTGTAATGTAAGTCGCTTTGGATAAAGGCATCCGCTGAAATGCTCTGCATTTTATTTTTTAATGAGCACAATTCTTTTAGAAGGTGTTTAAAATGATCAGCAACACTGCTGTACATTCTACACTTGTACAACAGACACCGTGTTAGCATCACCACAGTGGACAGTGGAAAGGTTTTAGATATTTTCAATGCTAAGTTCACAATACACGACTTTCAAAGTTGTCCAGTTCACACCACATGACTGGATGCCTCGTAATCAGGAGTCTTTCAGGTGTGTGTGGGTTTTACACTACACAAGCGAAGTGCTGATCGGAAGTGTCACACTACACGATCCATTGCAGACGAGCTTCTCTTGCCTCGGAAAGTACCTTTTTTCATGAAAAAAAAACACGAGAAGGGACGAGTGGCTTAACGATACCCCGTCCGAAAACAAACGCCGACATGTAGCGAGCGATCAAAGTGTGTGTGTGGATGTGTAACGTAAAATCAAGGTGGGGTGAATCGGGCAACGTGACCAGCATGGATTGTTCTGTTGTGAGTTTGAGGTTAATATTATTATACACATCTTTTTTTCCCATAATGCAACGTTGGTGTTATGTATTGTAGAGAACGAAAACCTCGGAGCTGTTAAAATGCTCCGGCGTCTCAGAGATCCCAGACATTTCCAGAGACTTGTTGAATTGATGCTAACTGGCTTGAAGTCGGTTTACTGACTTTGAGGCGTTGTTGTCACCCTCTTGCAAGTTCCTGAAAAACCTTCCCAGATCTAAAGGATGAGAAACTGTCGTAACCCCACCAAGAAAGAAATAAAGAAAACACACACACACACAAACAAACGTGGCCTTCTCATGGCTCGATTAAAGCCTGCGCGTCCCCGAAAACGCTCGCCCCACCTACGACCTCCCCTAACCCGAGCTCAGCTCTCTAATCTTAATAAACATCCTGCCCCGACCACCAGCGAAATCCTCCTTTCATTTCTTTTTTCCCCTCTTTCCTCGAACCTCCACGTGCACTCCGAGGCCTGCACCGAAGCCAAAAACACATGCTTCCTCCTCTGCTTCTCTCTGGAGTTATTTAAGAGGAAAAAAGGCGCCCTCACCCCTCCTCTCTCGACGTGTCTGCTCCGGGATGGGTGTGGTCTTCGGGAAGACGAACTTCTGAATGATGTGTGCTCGGCGGGACTTAGTTCCCTGGGACGTTCGAGAGGAGGAGCGTCGACCTGGAGCGACAGGGCCCGGCACCGCTCTCGATCGCAGTGGAGTAAAGAACGTATACGGCTTCGCGCCTTCGGGCTGATCAGGCTGGATACGGAGCGGGGCGGGGGCGAAGGGATCTGCCTGAATCCCCTCAACGGCTCAGAGTGTGCTGGTGTGAGTAGAACACTTTTTAGATTCTTAGTATCTTAGGTTGAGTTTGATTTTGACTTTTTATTATATTTTGACTGTTTCACCATACGACAGTGTACTTTTGGATAAAGTAAGTTTTGAATATTATACAGCACTTTAAAAGCAAATGTTCTGTAATATCATGAGTACCGATTGACTTTTTGGAGATTTTTAGTTTGGCGAGCATGAAACATGAAACATGAAGTAATAAACTTGTAATAAACTTGTTGAATAAACTCAACATAATTTTTTACATTAAACCAGCAAAGCAACAAGAACTGTAATATTGTAATGCACAGACAGAAGAAGGAATTCCTCTTATACCTTCCTCTTCATACACAATTCTCAATTGGTTAATGAATAAATGAAAGTGAAAGGAGAAGCACTTTTCTTCTGTAAGTCTTTATGTTATTGAAGTGTTATACAGTATTAAACACACATTACACATCCAAATGATCAGAACTGTCTATTTCATTTCAACAAGTTTGTAATGTGTGTTATATTAAAGTGCTCGAAGTAAAGTTAGATCTAGTACTGTTGATATTCGTTAGCATTCATTTTTGAAGATAATAAGATAATAATAATAAAAACAAGAGCAAGAATTAACTACTGCAACTGCTTATAATGAACATACTACTAATACTACTAATAATAATAACAATAACTATTAATACTAATAAAAAAAACAAGAAAAAATTTCTACAAAATGTACTTCTATTCAAAATAATGTAATAGTAATTATAAAAATAATAAGATCATAACCTATTAATATCCATAAATAAGTAATAATATTGTTAATAACAGTAGTACACACATATAGACAGATGCTAAATTCACAACATTGAATCTTCCATTTGACCTTTTTTGTAAATTGTTAAGTGTAAAATCATTTGCACACATGTATACAGACCAGAGTATCGTTATTAGTTACTGTAAAGATTTTTTGCTATAGAATTCTATGTTACGTGACATTTGATGAGGGGTGTCAAAACTGTATATAAGAATTGAGTCTTTGACTGTGTGGGCGACTTGCTTGAACAGAATTCAAAGTCTTGCAGCTGGATCGCAAGCTAACTTTGATTCCACTTGTGTATAGGGTATCAATGCGGTTAAATGGAAGTTCTTGATAATTCATTTATTAATGTTTGGTAGACAAAATGAAATGAGAAGAGGGATAAATACATCGAATAAAAGGTTTACTTGCACGCCAAACAATTCTTTGATTGGCTTCTTGTTTGTTTCAATCGATTATAATTGGATCAAGTGAGAAATAAAATAGAACTTTTTATGAACAGTTAGGGTGACATTGACAATACTGACCAAGACTCCATTGCTGCCCAGTCAAATTAATGTTAGTGATAAAAGAAAATACATAAATGATAATAATTTTATATTTTATTCAAATTAAATAAAAACACTCTACCATTGGATTTGTCCACATTTGTTTTTTGCTGATTTATACTGGCCCGACTTTCCGGAACCACTGAGCAGAATGCAGTAACACACCCTGGACATCTCAGAGGAAGAAAAGAACTATTTAATAAACAAATAAAATTGTCAGAATTTCTTTACACAAATGGGTGCGATTTTAATGACAGGAATTGTGTTACTTAAAAAGTACTGAACAAGACAAACACCACCTGATGTGAAGGGTTTGAATGATTCAGTAAACAAAAGGAAGCAATTTGGTTTGAAGTACAGAACAAAGCCGAGACAGAGAGGAGCTGCACGTGCATGTAGGTTGGCCACCCCAAGGCCAAGGTTGTGAACCTAAACAAAGAAAAATTAAAACTAAAACGAAAAGTTTATTCACAGGAACGCTTAGCTTGTTTGATATCATTAAGTTTTTTTTCTTTTAATAAGCGTCTCTGAATGAGGTGAAGAAAACGGGCATGGTTTCCCTTAGAGAACCAGATTGGCGAGAGCTAATGCTTTGTGCACAGATCTGGCAGTGAAAGAGGAAGTAAGCCATCTTTTCCACCTGGCGTCACTGACATGATCAGTTCCACTTACTGATGGAGACTTTCAGCCCTCGTTCATTCATCAACTCGTAGCTCGTTACAATCAACCTTCAGCTTACTTAGTTTGAGCTTCTGAAAATGTACGGAACAGAAACAAACTGTGGTCAATCAATGAATTACTTATTACTACTAAAAACGTTAATCATGGAGAAGCAGTGCTGTAGTAGTGACGTTTAGCTGCATGAAAAGGTGTTTAATTTATAGATATTGTTTTACATATATTTGGTCTAAATTAGCTAGAGAGAGATTGAGATGGGTATTTATATGGGTTTTTAATGGTTGGTTGGTTGGTTGGTTGGTATGTTGTTGAGGTAGGTAAGCAGGAAGCAGGTCAGATTTACAAATTAGACTTTAAGTTGAACACATACTGGTTATTCGCCTTGGTTGGTTGGTTGGATGGTTAGACAGGTTTGTAGGTCAGTAGTAGGCACAAATATACATATTTGACTCATGAAAGAGACGATCAGGCGAGCGGTGGGTTTCGATTGGCTGAGTAAATAACGTGGGGGTGAGCGATGGGTTAACTGGTTGTTGAATGGTCAGGTAGATAGGACATTAGTAGACAGAGATAAATACTAAGAAAAACTATATATGTAGTAGCTTTGTTGGTCAGTTGGATGGTTAGGTAGCGTATGTAGGGTAATAGTAGACAACGACCTGAAAGATTGAAAATAAGGACATCATTTTAAAAACATTACAAAAATCTAACAACAAAAAATCTTTTTAATATTTTTGAATTAAAACAAATAGAGAATTCTTAAAAACAATTTAACTCTTGGCAAGTGGGCCTAGTGTGCGATGTTTGGTTCTCCACACCTTGTTTGCAGAAAACACTCGATGCTTTAACAGACGCGTTCATTCACAGCCAGACCACTTTACAGCCTTTTTCCATTCCCAATAAACACAAACAACTCAAATTTTACTAGCGTTCTGGTATATGTGGTTAAAAAAAGACTACAAGTGTGCACAGTGCATTAACTAAGTACCTACAGATGTTATAATGATAATATTTAAAATATAGTCAAGTTCAATAATTTAGAGTCTGTTCATTGATACTGTGTGTCAACCAACAACACATAAAGGACAAATGTACAATATCAAACCAAAAGTATTTATCAGTGTTTATTACATGAAACAGGCCCAAGTATTTAGTCTGTATTCAAGTATTGCCATTTCATTCTATTGTATTTTATCTTTATTGGAATTCTTCTGTATGAATTGTTCAGTAAATCATTTTCAGTCGTTCCCCTTCCTTCGACTTTCTGTAATTCCATTTTTGATTCATATTTCACGCCGTCACTCATTCAACAGGATTTCAATCAGCTTGCGTTTAATAATTGAAGCCATGTAGTATGTCTGCTATCAGTTCCTTTTGTTGTTCATGTACTTGAAGGTGAATTGTTCTGAGCGTACTTGGCTAATGTGATAAGCTAAGCGGTCATTAGCAATATGGACAGATATATGGACTAGGGCGGCTTCCTGAACAAAGTGCTGTGCTGTTGTTCGACTCTTAACAATGTACAAACTGTAAAAGCTTAAACAATTCAAATGACATTCTTAATATTGAATGTCAAATAGAAGGGGGTGTTTAATTTCACTTTTTTTTACTATTTTGGAAGCTTTGCACAAATAGAATAAGATTTTTTGAAAACAATATAAACCAGCATTTTCGTCTCTACATTTTACAGACAAACAATCTATACTTACTTGCATTTTTTTTTCTTTTATGTCAGTTTTTTATGTGAACGTTTTAAGAAAAACAGCATAATAATAACAAATAAATTAAATGCACACATGAAATAAAATAGAATTTATAACAGTGTGAAGATTGATGTGGCATGTTAATAACAGGTCCGTTGTTAATCAATTTAATGATTAATTAAAAAAATGCCCAGAATAAACAATATCATAAATTATATTTATTATTTAATTTTTCATTATTATTTAAGGCATTCATTTTTTATTCATGGTCTGTTTTTACCAGCAACTTTCCATTCATTGTCGCAGAGGGCAAAAAGGCACAAAAGAGTGGGACATGTTGCCAGTCCATCACAAAGCAAACACACACTGACACACATAAAAGCTCTGGAGCTCCCGGAGGAAACCCATGAGGACAGGGGGAGAACATGCAAACTGCACACAGAAAGGACCCGGACCATTTTACCTGGGAACCGAACCCAGGACTGTGAACATCATACATCGACTAGGTTGCCAGATGATGTATAATTAAATTTTAGACATTTTTAAACTAGATTACATTTCCTAAAGGACATTACAATGTCCAAATGGGTTAGTGATGTCCAGATGTTATATGTGATTGAATTCATATATATATATATATATATATATATATATAAAACCCCTTTTGTAGGTCAACAATGACTCACTGGAAAGAAAAGAACAAACCTTGGGTTAATAAACAACCTGAAGCTAATCTTTCGAATGCTATGATACATAAATCAAGCCATGTTTTTTCCCGTGCTATATTAATAAAGCCCAATATCTACGTTTAAATTTAATTCCGGAATGCACCCCGCTCGCCCTTAGGACAAAACAGATGGCACGTAATAATTATTTCCAGAGTGCGCTCATTAAAACCAAATCTAGTAAAGTTTGGTCTGGTTGTCCTAGCATGCTCCCTCGTGTGTGTGTGTGTGCGCCACCATGTTGTGTATTCTGGCATACGTGTGTGTTTGTCTGTGCACACCGGGCACACAGTTGATGAGATTAGCGGCTGCCTACTCACCCGCCATCATGCATGGACTCCCTTTGTCCAAAAGAGACCCGACAAATATAAATATAAGTATAAAATATCTTACTTTTCTAGTTTAGAATTACAGTGTAGAATGTCCCTCAAGCTCAGTTCAAGGTTTGAGTCATATATAAAATCCTATTTTTCATTAAAGTGTAGATAGAATTAGGACATGACCCACAAGATCTGGAACCCAGAACCTCAGAACACCCTGCGCTTCTGTGCACCTTGAACATCACACAGCATGCTAGCGTGCGATCCTCTACGTCTACATAATCCTTCAATCATTTAACATATTTACAGCCTTATACATTATGTTACATGCACAGGCCTGTGATAATCCAACTCTGCGGCCCAGCCCAGGACAACCCCTCTAAGTGTGTGAGTGTGGTGGGAGGCAGGGGTGCGGCTAGGAAGATTTTTTTAAAAATCCATTTAATAAGGTAATGCAAATTTCTTATTAGTTAAGAAAAATCGCCATATTTTTGTCTCTTCTACTCTGCTGGGAAAGCCTACCATGACATTTTGGACCATGTATACCTGTAACGTTCAGTAAGATCTTTATGTATGCTAAGAACATTCAGAATAGTCAGGTCTTCAGGGCACTAGACTCTCAGGTCTGCTGGACTCTTGGGTTTTCTTGACAGTTAGTTCTTCCTGGCTTTAAGTTCTTGTGGACAGTCCATTCTTCTGGACAATCAGTTCTTTTGGATAGACAGTTCTGGACTTTCGGTGCTCCTGGACTCTCAGTTCTTCTGGACTCTTGTGACTTCTGAAAAGTAAGTCATTTTATACAGCCAGGCCTTCTGGACTACCAGGTCTTCTGGATAGTAGGTTTTTCTGGACTCTCAGGTCTTTTGGAATATCAGATCTTCAGGACTCTTGAGTCTTCTGGGCTTTCAGGGCTTCTGAACTCTCTGGTATACTAGAAAGTCAGTTGTTCCAGACTCTCAGCAGTTCTATAAAGTAAGTCATTTTAAACAGTCATGTCTTCTGGACTATCAGGTCTTCTAGACAGTCAGTTATTTTCTGTACTATAAGGTCTTCTGGACCGCTTGGTCCACGGAGTGATCTTTAATAAGTTTTATTTGTATTTAACTACATATTCTGGCTCTTTGGACGCGTGTACAAACTGAATCTGGTCATTTAAAGCTGAGAATTTGAACCTTCTTATAAGCTGCAATTAAGCCACGTTTACTGTAGCATTCACCATAGCGCTTGTGGATCTGCAGGGGTGTGGAATGCTCATTAAGCTGTCAGAACACGCAGCAGAGATCCGACACGTGTCCTAACACTTTTGCTACCGAATGAGTAAGCTCAGATCGGCCTTTTTAATGTTAATGCTGCTGTTGTGGCCGGTGACTCATGCCTGATTGACAGACAAGTGATTCTAACTCTGTAAGATGTCAACGAATGATGAGGAATTGGTGCTTAATGTGCTGCTTTTATGGCTGAAAGTATTTGGACTTTGCGAGCTTGTCGGGAAGGCTGTTCCAGAAACAAACATCTGTGTGATTTTCAGAGCTAGAATGACTTCTGAGTACAGAGGGAGGTCACAAGAAGCCCGGCCTGAACCTCGGGTGTCTAGACAGAGCAGCTAAGACAAAAAATAATAACTTCATTAGATGCAACAACCAGGCATCATCACGGCACCAGTTAGTGGGTGGGATATATTTCTCAGCAAGTTAACGTTTTATTTCATTTTATTTGATGTTAGAAGCAAGAAAAATAGGTGAGTGTAAGGATTTGGGAGAGTTTGTCAAGGGACAGATGTGATGTCTAGATGACCGGGTCAGAGCATTTACAAAACTGCAGTACTTGTGGGGTGTTTCTGGTCTGCAGTGGTCAGAAGTGATGTAAATATTTTGTCAGGACGTATTTGCCCCTTCACCCAGTCTGGGAAACAAACTTTGCAGGGACTATGTCTAGGTTTCATAGATGAAAGTGTGTGTGTGTGTGTGTGTGTGTGTGTGTGTGTATGAGTCTATTCACATTTACTGTAAATGTTCAGAAAAAATGACGGCGCCCCCTTGCAGACAGGATTGGCAGTGCATGCAGTGCATCTTTGAGCTTGATAGAAGAGAAAAGGATGCAAGGAATGCAGAGATCAGGCAGTGACTCTACACGCACAAGACTGGCCTTATTGAAGTATGGGTTTATAAAAAGGGGTCGTTGTGGCCGAGTAGCGTGTGACTCTTCGGATACGCTACAATGGGAGTGGTCAATCAGGGAAAATGTCTTTTAAAGCTTTTTGAATGTTATTTCATTTCCCTTGAATGGAAATTAGCTTTTTCTTTCATTCAACTTTAAATGCAGTAAATGAATTTTCCTCTTTGAATATCTGTAGGATGCTTTTTCATTCTTGACCACATTGGTATTCTTGTCAAAAATAAAACCATATGCTTCACTCCGGTTATTTTGAGCACAGTGATGATGCAGAGCGTTCCTTCATCGACCATACGTATTACCGATCACACGCAAACTCAACCAGACGTCTTTACGTTTTCTTTCCAGACCCTTTTCATCTCGTCTGAGGACGTCTGCAGAAATGGAGACGGGGGAAATCTTTTGAGAGCCGCTAATCGCAAACCGCCTTTGAAGAGAAGAGACATGTCATTTGGGAAAGTAAGGCTGTTGCGATGGTTTTATGTACTGCTCAATATTAAAAAAATACTTCTTGGTCCAGCAGAGCAATGTGTGCTCTTTTTTTTACTTTTGTGGGTTTCATAGGGATGCAGCCATTAGCGTTAGCAGTGGACTAGAGTGTCCTGCCGGCTCCTGATACGGCCTGTAACCCAATTACACTCCGATTACTGTGGCACTCATTAGAGAGATGCCACATGTAAACATTTCCCCGGCGCAGTGCCAAATTGGTTTTGCACAGCTTGTACATTAGTGAGGTGCATTAGTGATGCCGATATGATGGTGCGGCAGGTGGTGTTGGTCCAAAGATGATCCAAAGACGTCCTAATTTGGCCTGGCCAATTAGTCTCTGGCTATTATGGACCTTGAACCCTTCTTAGAAATATATATTTGCCCCTGACGTCTTATCTGTTTATATTCTGGTGAATTCGCTTGGAGTCTTGTGCATGAAGACACCCCCTTTTTTTGATCCAATGTTGTCCCACCCACCAGACTAGTGGGAAATTCTGATTAATAGCAGAGCTGAGATCCAAACCTGGAGAGTTCAGTGACTTAAATGAGTGTGTGATGCAGCAGTGAGGGTAGCTCTGTCACCTCAGAGAAAGAAGGTCTTGGGTTCCATTCCCAGGTGGAGCCACCAGGGTTCTTTCTGTTTGGGGTTTGAATGTTTCTTTGTGTCTGTGTGGATTTCCTACAGGTGCTCTCGTTTTCCAATGAGTCCACCGGACTAATGTTCAGGTCTGTCTACTAGAGGGTGCCAAGCTGACAAGTAGTAGAGCTAAGATTCAAACCTGTAGAGTTCAGTGATAATTGAGTCACTCTCAGCAAGAAGGTCCTTGATTCAGGATCCTTTCTCTTTCATTTCTCCGTGTCTGTGAGGGTTTTCTACGGGTGCTCCAGTTTCCTTCCACAGCCCAAAATAAATGCAGTCCAATTGGGGAGACGCAATTGCCCTAGGTGTGTTTACGATTGTGTCTGGCAACCTGTCCAGAACATTTCTTACCATTCAATTGGTGATTTGCCCCCACTGTGACCCAGACCAGTGATAAAACAGACAACGGATAAACAAATCAACTAATAATCTGGTCTGTACCAAGGTTCACAGGTTCACAGAGCTGTGCAACAAGATTACCTGCTGTGACATTGTTCTTTTGCTTTCTTTGTTTAATGAAGCGTGATGTGAATATTATCACCTTGTCAACGTACGGCACAGCTAGTGAGGTGGTGAGTGTCTTGTTCACACACACACAAACTCAGACCTACGCTGTCAGAAGGTCAAACAAACAGACTCTATTGAGTGGTGTTTTCTCAGGTGAGCTAAAGCAAATCAAGCGATGGCTAGCGGGTGAAGGATTGGACCCTGCGCCCCACGTATACCACCCCAAATTAATAAGCGACGACTGACTGGGTCCGGCATGTGAACAACTGAAGCCACGTCTGCTCGCAGGGGCAGGTGGAGGGATTCCTGGCAGAGTGATTTGGGATTCAATCAAAAAAATCACATTGCCAGGGATTTCCAACCAACTGCAGACCGCTGACTTCAACAACAAAATATATTCACACCTCCACCCCATTCACTAACATACTTAACAGCTGGGCCTTTCGCCAGGCACCTCCCATGGCCAAATCATCCAGATCTGATGGGTAGCAGAGCTGAGATTCATCACTGAAGAGTTCAGTGACTTAAGTCTTAGTCATATATGACAGCCGGTGTAAAAACTATGGCAAGTCGATAATGCGGACCACAATCCACTGTGGGGACAACTAATGGGAGCAGTCGAAAGAGTGGTACTAACCAATCAAAACTGCTCACTGGAATGGGTCACTCACTCCTGTAGTATGTGCTTATGTTCCCCTTCTGAGGACATTCTGAAGGGTTCTGTTATGTAAGTCTATTAGCAAATTGGCCGTAAATCTAACCAATTTTATGTAAGATTTTCTCTAGAGGAGGTGGACCGATAGCCATCTACCCCTTCCCAGCTCTGTCATACAATAGGCTTATACATAAAAAATAAACCTTAAGTGGATATTTTATTCCGAATATGCCATGCAGATAGTTGTAGTTTGACCAACAACAAATGCAAACAGGCTGCTTTGGTAATTGTTTGTGTGCTTTTGATATGTATTGTTCGGTTGGTGTGGTAGTTGTTGTGGGGTTGGGTCAGGGTTTACAAAAGAGGTACCCAATATAAGCACTACATGCCACTGAAATACATAGATACCATTTTGCCTTTTCAAAGTATTTAGCAGCTGGCCTTTGGTCAGGCGTTTCCCACTGGCGAACGGTCCACTCTCTGAATCTGAGCAGCACGGTGAAAATCAATTTTCCCCGCGACCAACATCTGGAATGGAAATCGAACACAGTATGTAGGTTTCAAACAGACCGCTGGAAAGTCTTTCATTCATTTCGGAGCGTAAACACTCGCCTCCGACTGATGACTGCGGTCGCGTGATTTGGAACAGGATACAGCGCTCCGGTGCCATGCAGACATTTTATTTCGGGGCCCGTGGTATAAAAAGATTCTGGCTTCTGTACTCGTGACAGGCTGTAAAACCTACATGTGGAAAGAATTTGAACTACCGTCATCTTTTTTACATTATTGTGTTCAAATGTGTGAATGACTTTGTTAGACGCATGGATGCTGATGGAGTCAGCAGGAGAAATCGATTTTTGAAAAATAATGGGGAGATTTTATTGGGCTTGTAAAACGTTAGTGCGACACTTGAAAGTACTTTTCCACCAGTTTGCATAAATTGATTTAACAGTTCAAGTTCAACAGATGGGGACTCAAAACTTGTAGAGTATCACCAAAAAGCAGAAACATTTATTTGACAAACAAACAAAACTGAATAATGAGTCACAGAAAATAAGTGAAATAATTGAACATATTTTAACAGGAACATATGAACCATGGCTTGTGTTGCTTGGGTCATGTGAAAAAAACATGGACATAATGTGAGTCAGTTGGGACAAAAAGTTTGAAACCCTGCTCTAGCTCACCAGCGCTCGGGCTCTGCCAACGTTCAGCTGGGCGCCCCTGGCCGGCTTAGCTGGTGGCACCTACAGCAGACAAATTAGGCCCATAGTCTGATGTATGGGAAAAGACCAGACTAAAAAGTAGGTCTGGTCTTCGAGGCTGTTTGACAAGTCAGGTTTTAGTTACATCTTGTTAACCACAGTGGGACCAGATTGTAACTGGCACGATGGAGTAATATGCATGGACAGAATGTGGGTCAATTAAAGAAAGATAGGCTGGGGATCTCCTAGCAGGCCCAATTGACATCACCTGAAGCAGACAGAAGTAGCCACTAGTCTACTCCTATTTTAACAAATATTATGTAGACAGCCCACCTCACATCCCCTCACATCATCCATCCCTAACTTCGGCTTGAAAGACTTGAAAGAAGTAAAAGCTATGCCCGAAGAGCCCAACGAATGAAGTAGGATGAAGCGTTTCGAGAGGAGCAGGACTTGGCTCGCTTTGTGAACAGATCTGTGAAAAGGCCATGTTCACAGTGGCTAAGTTCCGCCCCTCAGGAACTCACTCGCAGGAACCACCAGAGAAGAGTTGCTTGAACCGAAAGGCGTTATCAGAAACTCGCAGAAACTGGTGGGAACTGGATCCGCTGGGTCTTACAGGGTAAGCCAGGCATGTGCAGGTGAGTTTTCAGAATGAAATTCCAAGACCAAAGGTAAGATTTTTTAAGGACACTAAATACAGTACATACATATGAGGGTGTCCTGTGACTTTTTATTCACCCTGTATATTAAACACTAGTGTTGAAGTCGTCTTACTTTTTTCAGTGATATACATATATACATATTTATATATAACAGTGGCTAGAAAGATATTGGTTGGAAGAGAATGACAAAGACTTCCTAGAACTACCCTAGCCCCCTAATTTCCCAGCCTTGAACCCAATTGAGCATCTGTGAGTCATAATGTGACAGTGTCAACAAAAATAATACAAACTCAACAACAATACTAATATCATTATTCATGTAAAGCATTTTCAATTAGTGTAGGTACTTAAAGAAAAAATGTGTGCGCTCCTTCCTCTTGTTACCTGGTTTATAAGGAATCCCACTACAAAAACGTTAGCACGGGAAATAAACTGATCCTGGATTAGTATTTTTTCCATTGTTGCAGCATTTAAAGGATCTCGAGCTTTCATCTCAGAGCAGGATGATCTTATTAAGTAAGTGCTAATCCACAGGATATACCCAAGATGAAAAAAGTTTAAGAGATTACCATTGTTCAGACATGTTGTTTTTTTTAAAATAAAAACTCCAGCCCTCCTGTGCAAAGAAATCATATTTTAAATACTCAATTGCTCAACTACAAATGCTGTATGTCCTCCATTTGAAGACCAGATTTGCTCATGAAAACATAAACCAAGCAGCACAAAAGGCCACAATCCAGGCGTCTATATGTCATCCGACCACAACTTACATTTCGACAGGGGAATTAAGTTGCTCATTTATATCCAATAAACAAACATTGTATGCATTGAGTACATGCGTCTTTCAACAGACCAGATCAAGGTATTATACAGAGAACGCCGATTAGAAGAGAAACTTGACTGAAAAAGACTGTATTGTGTAAAACCAGACATAATAAATGCAGCTGCCGCAGGTGTGTACGTCGGCCAGCATGTTTAAAACATGACTGATGGGCGGAAGGGAATACACCAGCTACCACAGGCATCATTAATTCAGTTAAGGCTGGTTTGTGCAGCTTTTTGTTAATATGAGTTGACTCAACATTTTGAATTGATAGGCCAAAGCTCTACCCAACTCTACACCTACTGACCACTAAGAAGGTCCTAGGCTTGATCCCCTTTTTGGTTCTGGATCATTTCTGTGTGGAGTTTGCATGAAAAGTGTGAATGGATGTAAACAAAAAGCTGCTCCAGTATTTATCAGAATGTATTTGTACTGGTATTTGTCCTAACACTAAATTTCTATCCACCGCAGTTTGGCAAAATACATTATGGGCAGATGTAAAGTGCTGGATGAGTGATTGGAAGGTTGACCTCCAAGCTGCCACTGTTGGGCCACTGAGCATTGCTTTTAACCTTTAACTGGTCAAATTATTTTGTTTTTTTTAAATCAAGAACTTAATTTTTTTTTTTGTCTTTGACCACTACCCATACATTCCCACAAAGTCCATTGAGGAGTAGAACTGGGACTGGGCCAATCCTCCTGTGCCTACTGAGCTGATAACAGTTGGCAAAGCACGCACTGGCTCAGTTCAGCAGGAACCGGAGTTAGGCCCCTGACAGCACCACCCCGATAGCAGAAACATCAACATCCTTAGCTGCAGACCTCAAACAGCCACGTGAGCTCATCCGTCGGGCCTAAGAACCTCAGAACATGGCTGCTGTTCGAGCTTAAGCAGATTATAGAGGCAGAGCCTTTCCCGACATGTTTCCGATTGCCTCGTTTCCACCATATGTTTCCATTCAGGGAATAAACTGTCAAATCTGTTCATCCACGATACACAATGTCTTTTTTGTCCTAGGCTTAAAGAATGAGGTATGTTTTTTTATTTTGTATAATTACATTTGCTTTAAATAAAAATAATTTATTTCAAACCTAATAGTGTGGAGTCACAGTTCATTCAGAAGTTAAGAAACACAATAAATCTGCCCCGCTTCCTGCTCCTAATCAGTTCATCTCGCCGGTGTGTTATTAGCAGGCCAAATGAGAAACGCTATGCCTGGTAGCAGGTAGTGTTTTCTGTGAGTCTACCTGGATTTATGGGTAATCCTTACTGCCACGTTATGAATGATTTATGACAAGTCGTTCTCAGCGTGGGTGAGGGATTTATTATGTCATGCAACAGAGAAGTAAAGAAGTGGTCACTTCTACCTTAAATGTTTTCACTTTTTAAGAAGAAAAGTTAAATACTGAAGGATCATGATATGAGACTAAAAGGCAAATAAATAAATTAATATATATAGTTTAAGCCAAAGCAACTATTTTCTGTCTATAATGTTATGAAGTGACATACCACTGGCATTTCCTAAATATCAATTATAAATTACTAGTTAATAAATAATTATTTAGCCTCATTTTAAACCAAAGCAACTATTATCTGTGAAGTAAAAGCTATTGCCGTTTAAAAAAGAAAATAATCTGTCCTTCAGGAATAAGAGAATATATTTTAAATAGACTCTTTAAGGAAGGTCATGATAAGTGCCTAAAATACATAAATAAAAAAAAGACTTCTTTCAAGCCAAAGCAACTATCAACTATATTATGTTTTGCTTAGGAAGTGGCATGCCTAGCAGTTAGCCTTAGCATTTCCTAAGTAAAAAAACAAATATATTGCTATTTTAAAAGAAAGTTGTCCTTCAAGAGTAAGAAAGTTTCGTTTTCAATGAATTACCTAAGAAAGATGTTTGGTTTATGATCTTGTGTAACTGAAAGGCAAATAAATAAATACAAATTAAAACCTTCTTTCAAACCCAAGCAACTATTGTCTGTGAAAATGTTGTTTTTATTTTTAAATAAAAGCTGTCCTTCAGGAGAAAGAAGGTATGTGTTGTGAGACCTAACAAATAAATAAATACTTTTTAAACCAAGCAGCACTCATCTGTGAATTTTGTAACCTATGAAGTGTTATGCCTAGCAGTTAGCGTTAGCATAGACGAAAGCTGAAAATGTCTTTGCATTCAACGTAACTTTATTTCAAACAGTTAGTATCGGTTACATTGTAGATTAAGTTTATTTCCCATGAGCAATAACGTATTAATATCTTAATATCATAATCTGTAAAAGAAAACAAATATTATACAAAGAGTCCATAATATATGAAAATATGAAGCCAATATCTGATGTTCACTGTTGGTACAGGCAGCCATCTAGTGGAATCTCCCAAATAAAGAGATTTAAAAAAAAACACTGCATGAGTAGATCACCAATATTGAACAGTTCACTTTAAATTATGAATTGTACACCTGTTAGTAATTGGTTGCACCCATGTGGAGTGGAGGGATTTTCCACTAGCACAACAGCACCGAGAGTCTTAACTCCTCGGGTTGAAACTTGGAGATGCCACCGATCGCCTGTGCAAATGGAAACACCAAGAGCAGGGCCGCCTATGGAAAATTTTAGTAGCCTTACCTCTTCGGGCTTTTGAGAGGAAACCTGGAAACCAAAACTCTCACTCAAGGAAATGGGGAGAACATGCAAAACCGACACAGAATGGACTCCCGGGCGAGGAATCAAACCTAGCCCTCGCTGCTATGAGAAAACAGCACCATTGTGCAGGTGACAAGTAACACGTATGTTTATTTACTTAGCTGCCAGGGGTGTTCGTGAAGTTTAAATGAGTGCCCACCCAGAAAAACATATAAAACATTTCTATAAAACTGAAGTTTGATAGGGATTGATTTATTTCAGTTTATTTCTCAAACTTGACAGGAAAAAGCCTGTATGACATTTAAAACACTAAATGTCAAACGATGATGGCACATTGCATCCTGAGAGCATCCAAGCGGATTCAGCGCAATCACCGCAGGCAAACAGTGCAGAGCAGCGGGCTCAGATCAAAATACTTTTGATTTTGAATAAGCACTTTTTATCCATGATGAATTCTTGATTAGCTGGTGACGTTATTGGTTTGGCTGACAGATGTTTCAACCCATTTAGATCTAATATCGCATAGATCTCCTTGCTTGAGTGCTTAAAGAAAATGTGTCTTGAGACTGGGACTTGAGGAAGAAAAACATATCTGGCCTGTGTAATCAGATTATTATGACCACCAACAGTAACGTCCTGGCAGGGTGTCAGAGATATCTGGAGCCATGCTGACTGCAGTTTCACCGCTGATAGATAGGCACCTGAGAATCCATAGAGTCTGGACTGCATACGATTGGGAGGGTTGGAGTTTTTATGTCATTTTTAAAGCATTAAAAGGCTCTTTTTTTGCTGTGCACCACAAAGACAATATGGCATCCTGGGGTGTTTCGGGCTTTAGTACAGTAATCTTTCTTCCTGTTATTGTACCATTTCAATTATTTTTCTGGCACTCTTTTGTAGCTTCATGGTCACAAAAAGGACACAAACCCCCCTTTTTCTGGAAAGAAAGAACGAGTGAGGTCTTCGAGTCTCATCAAGGGAGCTAAAGCTTAGTTACCAAGTAACAATTTAAACCAAGTAAAAACCAAGTAAAAACCTTGGTTCTTTCCAATAAAATTGACAGATTGTGAAATTCTTATAAATGCGCAGCATTTATTGTCTGTTTTATAAACTCTTTGTACTGTTCAGGGTTGCACCTACACACACAGGGAGAAAATGCAAAAGCTAAGATTAAGACCCAGACCTTCATGCTATGAAGCGACAAGGCTACCCAATGTCAGTCTCATCTAATGGTCTAGTGTGTGCCATGATCTTCACAATTGGAAGATCATTCAAGACTTTCTTGACTAATTATTGCCCAGCCATACAATTGCTCTTGACTAAACTGGACATAATGCATAAGATCAATCTATTATATTTGTTTTTGCAATGGGATGCTTTTGGTCGTATAGTGTGTATGAAATGTATCTATATTTCTATATCATGAAATACATTTATTTTCTCCACCCCAATCAGGGCATTGGAGCAGGATTCCAGAAGTTATTCCCTTTTCAAAGGCACCCACACATCAGAACACTATGTGAAAACCCCCATTCGTGCCTGCACTGGAATTCTGGTGCACACTCGGCCTCTACACGCCAAACCCAAGTGCCATAATCTGTAATGAAATCCAGCAGACATTAGGCACATGGGCGAATTCATTTGAAGTATTCGAAGAGGAGTGTAATTACCCCATATTACACACAAAATGTGGTTAAAGGGGTAGGTTTCATGCCGTCTTATAATTAGGCAGGTGAACTTCAAATCCAAATGGCAAAACAATCTTATTTATACTTCATACGTTATTTCTAAAAGAAATCACACCACTGGTTTATCACTTGTTAAACTAATTTCTGCTTAAGCAAACCTTACCTTATTTTGTACTTAAATGCAAAATCACAATCCATATTTCCACAATTCCAATATTTCGATATACTCCAAATGCCCCCCAATATACTGATATACGAATTATAAGTCACTAGCATTGTTGATTGTTTTTAAATCATATTATATATAAAATTTACCTCTTTAGAGTAAACATTTCCAGCTTTAGCTGTCATTTTTATGCAAGGTCATAACGCAGACAAATATTAATTTGTGTTTACACTCGAAGGAATTTTAAGTCATATTGAGATTTAAATGGTAAACAATCAAAATGTGGCAATTATTCATTATTAATTTTGAGATTGCTTTAGTTTAATTAAAGTTAATAAGTAAATTTACGCTAATTTATCGTTGGTGAGCGCGGAGCAACCTGGGAAATGTAGTTGGACTCATGCGCTCTTTAAAATAAAGCCAAGGTACGGTATTTCAGTAGTTTTCCTGCCGTCTGAATTGTAGTTGTCTAAAGAATAAAAAAGTATTTTACATGTTTAATAATAAAAAATCAGTTAATAAAACTAAAAGCAGCGGTATTATTAGGTTATAAAAGATCTCTGATTGTGGCTTTCTTAATTAATACTTTAATAAAAGTAAATGATTAATCCAACACAATACAAGACAGAGGAAAAGGAAAAGCTACAGTGAACCACCACTCTGTCTTTAAAAACGTTGTGAATGTTAAAATACTGTATTTGTAAAATGACAGTGCTCCCTAGTGGTGGAATATTAACTACAGCGTTGATGGTCACCGACTGGCTTTCTTTGCCTCTTGGACGTTGTTAAAATGGATGACGTCACAACCGGTCAGATTCTGGATTACATTTCTTGGGAGGGATCAGTGAGAAAATATGTGGTATTAATCAAAAGTTAACATTTAATTCTAGGGAATCATTCCAGTCTGAGAATTCTCCTCATACTACCCCTATAATTCATTCACTGAGGATAGAACAATATATATTTTAATAAACACAAATGTAAAGTCATCAATCAAGCATTTGCAAAACTGAAACCCTAGAGCAAGTGTGCAGGTGGTAATTAGTACGGACCCAAGGTTGAAGCTCCTCTCCGGTTGTAAGAGTCACGTTGAAACATGTTAAGATAAAATACACTTAATGGTATCCTGCTCTCCTCATCATTTATAAGTATTACTTTCAAGCTTTGACTAATATAAACTTTCCAGACGCTCAAACTTTCGTGCACTGACTCGCTGCGTCTCCCAAACAACACACAGGTGCAGCTGATCACAAGCCACACCTCCAACTCACTACAATAACATCCTTCTGAATATCATTTGTGTTCATATCATCATTA
>JAYDZG010000036.1:3523330-3534719 GCA_034509265.1 Microcambeva bendego
CTGTCTGAGGACTCCGATGAGGACTGCAGTGTTTTGAAGGAGGTAAATGATATGTGATTTTTTTTTTTTTGAGTTATAAGTTTTATTATTTTTGCATTTTGACGTATTACAAAACTAAACTAGAATATAGACTCATTTATTAAAAGAAATCACAAGGTAAATAGTAATTTAAAATACATAAACTGCGTATTATTTGCATACTGACTCTTAAAAGGTCATACTTCAAGCTTCAATACCTTTTGTTGCATAACATCTGATCCTCTGAGCGTACGTTCCACCTAAACAATTTATTATTAGTTAATCATCTGGCTACACGAATACGTCTTTTGTTATATATTTTTTTTATTCTTTTCTATTGTTAGGAGTCCATCGTGGCAGAACTTGAAGCCGTGGGTCAAATCTCTGAGGTGGAGGAGAGGTTCTATGAGGACCTCCAGGTGTGTGGTTTTACTCCTGTTCACCGAAATACATTAGCATGTAACTGATTAACCTTTTCACATTTTTCATTCACATTCTTTCACTTTAAATTTTTCGTTCACATTTTAGCATTTAGCATTATCAAAAGCGACTTACATTTATGGCTGAACACAATTATGAGCAATTGTGGGTTAAGGGCCTTGCTCAGGGGCCCAACAGTGGCAACTTGGTGGAGATGAGGCTTGAACCAGCGACCTTCTGATTACCAGCTCGGTACCTTAACCACTGCACGCAGGACAACCATGGGGTTTCCCCCTTGTCCTTGGTTGATTCTTGGTTTATTAGCACAACCTACTCTTTACACTGTGTCACCTCATGACCATCGGCTAATACCCATGCTAACCAGTGTGTGCATACGGACAGTAGCTAGATGGGCCGGGAGTGACCCATTTTATTTAATACTATTATTTAATACATATTATTTTATTTAATATGGAGCCAGCGTAGTACCTGATCTTCCTCGTCCAGCCCATGCTGGACATTTCTAGCCACATGACCTGCTGGAAGATCCCATCCTGGTCCAGGTCAGACTTTCAGCACGTATGGGTGCACGTGATCTGCTAATATGGATGAAAAGTGCCTTCAACATCTCACACACTCAACTAGATTGTTCTCGACCCATCTGGCTGGACAGTGAATTGATATCCCTGTGTTTTAGGGTGGAGGCGAAATCGCCAGGGCGATGGAACACTCATCTTATGACATAGTCAGCGGGCTGCCGGAAATTGACGCATACATGGAGAGGCTGCAAGGTACGTTCAGTCCGAATCAGAGTTTTAAAATATAAAACAGAATCTCACATTTAAAATGTATTGTTTTTATTCTGTAGTGTCTTACCAAGCTCTGCGATCAGCTATCGAGGCTCTGAAAGCCCGGTCACCAAATCAAGCATGACCTGCAGATGGAGATCTTCATCAGCTGTCTTAATGAACCATCTCCACTTGTTTCAAAAGTGTTTTTACTGTCTGTTTAATTATATTTGTTGTCAATTTTTAATTTACTAAATAAATGTTCTTCTGACAGGCATGTTTATATGAACGAACTGTTCCCACTAAGCTGCTTTTTTGCACAATATAAGCAAAGCTGAAAGCCATTTCTAACCAGGCCCTAAAATCAGGGTGAAATGTGCTTCATGGAGGCACCTGAGTGGTGGGGCAAGATATTTTGATATATCACACCAGCGCCTAGATGGCGAGACTTGTGGAAGGATCCTGGTTGGCAGATAAAGAGAACAAACTGATGGCACTAAACTGGGAGAAAAAAGCTTAGATAAAATTTGGTGGGGAAATAAGTTACATTTTACATATCTTGCTTATAAAAAACACAGTTTTTAACTGAACACTGGTAGGTTTATTAAATAATAAACTCATAAATTGAATATGTAGAATCGTATAAATACCTCAATTGCTCCCTCTCGACATAAAGCACACTTTAGTTTTTGACATCTTGGAGGCAGCCGTGGCCTGGTGACCGGTCACGACTGGAGTGCCCCTGAGCAAGACACTTAACCTCTAACTGCTCCTTGGGGTCCTGTGGCTCGGGCTGTCCACCTCTCCGGGCATGTGTGCTTACTGCCCCCTAGTGTTCGCTAGTGTGTGTATATGTGTGTTTCATGCCACAGATCGGGTTAAAATGCAGAAGTCAAATTTTGATTAACTACCACTGATCAGTTTTCACAGTTTGTAAAGAAGCTCAATCCAGTAAAAGGTTGCTGTGAGTAGTTGAGAAAGACTGAATGAATGTAGGACTTGGGTCAGGAAGGTTACTGGACTACAGCGTGTTCAAAATCGAGCCGAATTACAGTGCAGAGGGTCAAACTTGGGATCGAGTGGCGTAAGAGAAAAGAATTCGCCCTAAAGAGACTTCCCTTTGCCACGGATTGAGTCCTGCTCTTCAGCTTTTGGGAAAGTGTTTGGAACTGGGACTGAAGGGAGGGTGTCTGCTGACTCCTGTCCTACTGACTGAATGAAGTAAGACGTTCGATCTGATGACTCGTGCAACCGAGAAGACTGTGCAAGAAGTGTGAACTGGTGGTTTCAAATACAGATGTTCAGGTTACTACCTCGGCATCTGGTGCAGTGGGTGGAGGGTCATAAGAGTTTTGCATGTTTGCCATCTGTCCATTTGGGTTCCTATCAAATACTCTCCAAAGGAGCTTTTCCCAGCGGTGTAAGTATCCGAGGTATTGTCCTGACCTGTGGCCAGCCTGTGTTGAACCCTGACCAGGATTATGAAGAAAATACTCAAATGAATAGATACCGATCAGCAAAACATCAGGCCCACTAAAAAATGCATCGTCAGTGATGTAATACTTTGGGCTCCTAGAATGCCGATATGGACGGGGATCAAAGTCACTTTGATCTTTATGGCCGATTGAATTGCTCACAGGTGGCCGTGTTGAACTTTGCACCGCACAATTTGCTTTTAAATGTCATCCTGGTTTCCAAAGTTAGTAAAACGATCTTAAAAACACAAAAGTAAATGAGAAATTGTTGCTAATTTATATGGGCAAAAGTTTTTGGACACTTATCCATGAACCTGATATTTAAAAAAGTGACGAATATGTGATCTTTCCAACTAAAACAGTAACTACTTTTAAAAGTAAGCTTCTTACAAGACTTTTGTTGAAATTTTATAGGAATTTGTGTACGTTTAGTGAATTCTGTAGGACTTTGTGTCTATTATTTAAACCAAGCTTTTTCTTACATCTTTCTTTATGAACAGTGAATTAGAATTTCAGATTTGATGAGGCTGAAACGCATAAATCTTTAAAAGATTGACGAGATGTCCTAATACTTTCGTCCATTTGGTGGATTTGATTGGCTCTGTGTTCTCTCTGACCCTAAACACACGTACTGGCATGACATACACCGGCTCTGTGTTGCAAAGCTGACACGACAAATCAAAGGTCAGCCGGACAGCTAGCACTAGCGGCTAAAAATAAAGGGAAAATGGGTCCAATCTGGGTGGCCCCGCGTCTCCGTGTGAGGCCCGGCCGTCCGAACGCTTCTTCAGCAGGAACGACCCCCAACCTTTAAACACCCCCCACAGACCTCGCTCTGTGGGTGGCATTTCCCAACCCAAATCTCCTAAAATATACACACACGTCTCTGAACCGCGCCGCTGATGTTCCCGTGTTATTGCGAAGCTAAAAACGGACGTAGTCATTTCGAGTCCCATCTGGACTGTGCAGGGCGGTAATGGCTCATGACGGGTGATATAAGCAGAGCCTTGCGTGTTTATATTTACGTTTGCGGCATTTGAGCGATTGAGGGGTGAGGGCATTGTTTAGGGGCCCGGCTGGGAGAGTTGGCTGGAGTCTGGCACTGGCAACCTTTTATATTTATTACTACTCATAGATGCTTCAAGGATCATATAAGGAACCTCAAGCAACCTGCATGTTTCAGAAATTGGTTTGTTGGGATTTTAACGTGATGTTTTCAACTTTGGTTACATTCATGACCGGAAATGAGAGTTACTCATTAAATCATTTCATCAGTACACGTGTTATTTCAAACACAGTCATGGACCTTCTTGCGAATGGGGCTTAAAATGTGAAATTAATAATAAATTAATAATCCAAATTCCATGAGCACTAGCTTACTTAAGTTCTCCTTACAGTGTCTTTATAGGGTTAAAACAGGTTCAAGTGTTCTCCCATCTACTAAAATGCGCAAAAGATGCATTTGCTACCCCCCATCACATTCATGCTCAATGTGGTGGAAAATGTAGCCATTTATGCATTTGACAAGCGTCATTAGTGTTTACATTGACTGTCCCGCATCCATGCTGACTTTAAAGGTTCTTAAGGTTCCTGGACGTGCTCTTCTTCTACCTCAGGCTTAAGGAAGTTTGTATTTGTTGGCATTTTCTTGACCTGGGAATGTTTTTCATGTGAGGTCTATGTCTGTGTGTGTCTGTTGGCCCCCAGGTCTGTTTGACTCTTTGCGTTTTCCTTGGATGCCGTCCGTCCGCATGAATATTTTCCTCGGTGCGGAGAAAACTGGCAGCGTTCGAGGTTCGGTTCCCATCACCTCGGCAGACTAAATAAACAGATAGAACCACCCAGAGAGCCGAGGAGAGCGACCTCTGTTTTCTTTTCTTCCTTTTCCCCCCAGCCATCTCCTCCTCCCGTCAAGTGTTAGATGATGCTTTCTTGTCTCTGTGTTAGCGCTTGGTGCTACAACCAGTTCTGATCAAACCTTGGCGTTCTTTAGAGAACCGACGCATGTGTGTCATCACTGGTGGGTGTTACACAACAGCTGTAGAGTAACATGAAAAATGAAATGGTTTTGTGTATTAACGCCTCCAATGTGGAGGCTTTACGTTACACCGTAAACCACGGAGGGACCAGATTGCCACCATTTACAGCAGGAAGGTCCTGGGTTCGATCTCCAGGTGAGGCTGTCCCAGTCCTTCCTGTGTGGAGTTTGCATGTTCTCCCCTTGTCTGTGTGGGTTTACTCCGGGTGCTCCAGTTTCCTCCCACAGTCCAAAAAACACACTGAACTGAGACACTGAACTGTGTAGGGGGAAAAACTGAGACCACATTCTTGGTCAGGCTTTTAATAAAATGATATGTACATGCTACCTCAAGGATCTCAAGGACACTTGACTTGAATGGCACTTGGAGGTTTTGATTTAAGCATGGGTGGTCTAAAAGTTGGAGGACCACTGTTTTAGAATGTGGGAATATATAAATCAGAGGAAGAGAGAGACACGCCCATGATGTGTTATTCCTAGGGTGCATATGCACAGAAAAATCCAAGAGAAAGTAAATAAAGTTTTCGACCAAGTATGTTGCACAGTGCTCAAAATGCTGCCATACATTGTTTCATTTGAAGAGTTTTAAAAAAACATGATAAAAAACTGGTAGGTTGGTATCTGCAGGTATTTATTAACATTATTCCCATCCAGCTATTTTATACACATGCCAAAATATTATTGAATCATTAACATTGTTAAAAATATGCATTGTGGGTGCTGCATTGGCTAGCATGGTCATCCTACAGCAAGAGGGACCTGGTTCAATTCCTTATCCAGAATGCACTAGTGGATTCCTTTTAGATGTTTTCATTGAAAGAGGACAAGACCAGGACAGAGCAGGAACACAAAGCACACACCGAAGTACAATAACAAAGATTTAGCTAAGGCTAACAGAAATCTCTAAACTAATATCAGGTATATCAAGAATCATTTAAGCTGCACACATTGTGATCTACAACAGACAGGAATGCTAAATGCTAAACTAATATTGGGTAAAACAAGAATCACTAATCTAAGCTATCTGCATGTGCACAAGGAACTAGAAGAAACAGGAATGCTAGCTATTGAACGCCAAACTAATGTTGGATATAACAATCATCACTTAGCTTTACAACTATGAACTAGAGGAAACAGGAATGCTAACTAAGATACTCATAGCTAAGAAACTAGATTCATTTCTAATGAATATACATTATTAACATATGCTAATGCTAATTGCTAAGCTCTGAACATGAAGTACATTTACAGTATTTAGCAGACACTTTTATACAAAGTGATTTACTAGCTACCAGATAGTATTATGGAAAGTAAATATTGTTGTTATTATTAGTAGTAGTAGCATTATGAATGGCAAGTCAGAGACAAAAATATATGTGCACACTGATCAAAAAGGAAGTCAACTAACACAGAGGTAGATATAACCCTGAGTCTAATGAGCAAAGGAAAATCAGCTGAGCCAATTAATGCGAGGGGCAAATCAGAGAGAAGAGGCGGAGATTAAAGGGGCGTGTCATGTAAACAAACACAAACGAACCATGTGCTGAGCCATCAGCAGTTGAGATTGTGTTACAGGATTCTTTCAGTGTGCAGTTGACATATTGTTTTCGTGTTCAGGTGGGTTTCGTCATACAAACCAATTAGAGCCACCAAAAATCATCTTAAGTACTGTGAGTGTGTGTGTGTGTGTGTGTGTGTGTGTTTCCTCCCACAGTCCAAAGACAACAGGCTAATTGGAGACACAATGGCCTGGATGTGTGTTTCCCACCTTTCACTCAGTGAACTCGACCCACCGTGGCCCTGAATGGGATCAAGCGGTGTTAAAACACACAATGAATGAATTCATTCTGCGTTTTCTATTTTGAGTGCACCCCACGTACGCCCTGGTGTTCGGTGTCACAGACTCATCGAGCCACAGCTCGCCTGTCAACACAGGTGCGCCGCCACAGCTCCTCACTAAGGCAGCGATTTATTGACCACACACACACATGCATGAGTAGGGAATTTTCTGTTGCTATTTCTAGGAATTCTGACTCAGATATTTTGTTAGGTCTGGAGATTTCTGTTGTTCCCTGCTCCTTTCTATTCACCGAGAGTCCAGCTTTGTTTTTCGAATCTGCTAGCGGTTCAGTTTCTGTTGTTGTCAGGCTCAGAGAAGATTGTGATCCGCTTGTGTGTGAATGAGTGTGTCCGATTATGGACCACCACAAAGACCGGGATAACAGTGAAAAACAGACAATGAATGAATTAATGTTCATTTTGTCTGTATTTTACCTAACATTAAGAGGTTTCTGGGTTTGATTTTCGAACACAAGCAGTCAGGCAATTGAAGCTACTAAAGTTCTTGAGTGGGTGAAATGGACTGACAACCTGGGGTGTTAACTGCTTTTCAAAATGTATCAGACACACTGTGACCCTGATAACAGAAAAAAAAAGAATACATCAATAGAAAAACAGACAATGAATGAATGACGTTCATTGCAATGGACACAATAACTTCCAAGTCAAACAGTATTTTTTTTTGGTATACATTATCATCTTTTCTCCCAATGTTCCAGGGTAAAAGAGCTTTAAATAATCATTAAAAATCGAATACAATATCATTAACTAGGTGAAATTAAAGCAATGTGCCAATATAAGCAGGAATGAAGCTGGGTGACTTCTGCACAGTTCCAATTGGCTTAAATAATTATATTATTAAACTCTAATATTTAGCCATAGCCCTAAATATTGAAACCAAGACTGTACCGTTATTATTAATGTATGTAAAAAAAAAAGCACGATGTTTTACAGTACAGTTTCTTTTCGTTTTATGGCATCATGCAATGATGGAATGCCTAAATGCTAAAGGATCGCCTGAATAGCACCACCTCGTGTTCAAAACATGTCCCTGCTCATTTCTTCAAAAATGATTTTAAATAGCGCAAAAAAACCAAACAATCATCATTTTTACAACCTTCCAAACCTTCTTTTATAGTTTATGGGGTTTTTATAGTTTTTGCATGTTTATTTTTTTTCTAAAAACGTGGACTACTTATAGCTTAGCATGATTGAGCTTTTAGCTGTTTGCTTTAGCCTGTTACATTCAATCTTCCTAATCTGTAAACCGTCCCAACTGTTCTGAAAAGAGTTTCTGTGTTTCGCCAATAAATAGAAGTTTACAAAAAAACACATTTTAAAGATGTTTAAAAAAGTTAAATCACATAACTGCTAACTGAAATAACATATTCTGTTTGGTAAAATGCTAAAATGCAATTTGTTTAATTAGCAACATTCTCACATGTGAATTGCATGTTATTCAGGGTCTGTGTAAAACTGGAGCAAAGTGGTGTCTGTTAACTAAAATACATTTAAGCAAAGAAGATACTTTTTTATTTTATTTAACAGTTGAAGCATTGAACTAGAATTGCTCATTTATAGCAAGTCAGACCCTATTATTGTTGTGTTTCTCACACTTCTCTCACCTGTTTCTACAGATCCAGGAATTAAAATTGGTTCAAACGTATTTTTCCAGTTTGTTTGTCATCTTTTCACTGATGTCTCATTCTCGCTTCCAGCACCCTTATATGGGCAAAACTTCAAACCTAGAGCACCCGAGGACACATGTGGCCCAGCTCTCAACGCTCCTCGACATGTTGCGCCCGGCCACATGAAACAGTTCTACCAGCCTTCTCACTCCCTTCATTACATTTTATTACCTCTCGCATGTTTAATTATAACACACACAAAAATCTGAGTGCCATACAGTGCACCCCACCTTATGATTATTACCCATCTTAATTTGGAACCGAAACTGCTGTGTTCTGTGCAATTTGTAGGCAGTGGCCCACGGACGTTCCGACGCGGAACCCCAACATGACTGGCGTTGGAGTAATTATTGTCTTAGCCAAACAAACCACTTCTAAACACTGGGTTTGCATTACAAGTGCACATTTGGGCCTTTTTGCATCGACACAGGCCCAGAATGAATCAATTAAAGAGGCATTCCGTGGGTTCCTGTTTATTTAAACGTGTTTACGCAGCAAGGGGCCTGCCTGAGAATATATATTGTTCCTGCTCTAGAGGAGGAGAGATGAGAGACTGCAGACACATTTGTTAGAAGCAAGTTATATAAATATTGATTGTGAGATGGCTGATTAGCAGCCTTGACTCTTTAACTCAAGACTTAAACACAAAATTTAGATCAGACTTGCAGGCAGTTCCATCATCATGTTCTTTTAACCAGATCCAGACTTTATTATTCCATAGATCTTCATTACACATATTTAACTAAAACAAAACATCTTTAATTTTTCAGTACATTGAATGTAATGGTCATGAATTGAGAACAACGTTGTCTATAAAGTAGATTGAGACACAGAAACGACTACAATTATTTAAAAAAACTTAAAGACCATCCACCAAAATGCAAATGGAAACCAAATAATGCATAAACTGTGTCAAAGGTGTTAGTACAAGTGTTGATTGCCGCAAACATGAGAATTAAAACCTGATTGACTTGATCCTCAAGGTCAACAAATGCTGTAGTGCCTGATATGGACCAACAATTGTAAGTTCCTGTCCTGAAATGCAAATAGTTCTAAGGTCAATAATGAGATAAATGTGCCATTACACATGTTGAATCAAACCCTTGTGTATGAGGCTGCCAAGTCAAAGTCTGGTCAAAGTGCTCCTGCTACCTAAGATGAGCAAAGAAGCATTGAAACTCCACCAAATATGGACTGTCCAGCAATATAACACACAACATACATATGTGTTAACAAATGAAGTTTTGTGAAGTACTGGCATACACATACACCATGGGCTTGTTGGACATCCCAATTAATTCCCAGCTTTGTCAGTGGGTGCAAGGCCCACAGTAACACCCTGCCCTGCATGGACTCCAGATCTACAGAGAAAACCCACACAGCTGTGGGGAGAACATGCTCCACAAAGCAAGGACCCGGGCCATCCTGTCTTGGGTTCAAAACCAGGACCTTCTTCCCGCGACAGTCGACAGTGCTAGCCACCATGTCGTCCCATAAAAACAAATAGTATTAAAATGATGTTATATTTTCTGGTATAGGAACTGCCACTCTACTAAAGTGTTTTCAAAATGCTTTGATGTAAGTTTGTGCTCATTCAGTCAATGAAGCATTTCTATAGCTGGGCTTCAATCGATGTTCCGGTTCATTCCAAAGCTGTTTTGTGGACTGAGGTCAAGGTCGAGAAACCTTTTGTTCATCTCTTTGTAAATTGGAACTCAGGCTATGCTGGATCTAGGAATTCCCTTTTATCATTAGAATGTGTGTGTCATCACTTGTAGTAATGCCTAAATGTTACAGATAAAATCCTTTGATGTAACTCTAAGAACAAGCCATGTCACGTGTCTTTTACCAAATCCTAACTTCACCTGTAGGTTGCACATGGTCGCTACTCCTTTCCTCTCTGTTCTCGATACGGACCCCCTCACCCACCCCTCCGACTCTCCCAAAGGCTGAACGTCAGTAACTTCAAAAGCCAAAGACGTATCAGATTCAGACAGGCGAGGCAGTGTTGTGGGAGGTGAAGGAATTTACAGTGCAGGCCTTTAATCTGCATAGGTGGCCTCGGCACAGGGACCACTGCCTCTGGCCTCGTAACACTATAACAGGAAACGTGAAACCAGCGTGTGACGCACTGCCCTCCCCTGCTACACCTGAGTGGCTGGTTCCTTTTGAACGCGTCCAATCATGTCAAACTCACCCGGTCAAACACTGTGGGAAGTCTGTCATATTTACTAATCTTGACTTAAGGGCAGAGAGTCAATTCTAGGCAGGGCAACACACACTCACACACTTAAGAGTGATCAGTCTATCATTTTGCATTGTTAGAAGGAAAGATAAAAACAGACAACTCATAGGGAACCTAACAAGCAAGTAGAGGGTCAGAGCTGAAATACAAGGCCAGTCATGCACATGTAGAGTCATTCTTGATCTCTGCATTCCTCCACAACTATACAGATGCCTTGCGCGACCCCTTATTTAGTCTATTTTCCCACCCAGCAGACTAGAGGACAAAATTGTCTGGCCAGTTAAACGGTAGCAGAGCTGAGAGTCACGCACCAGTCTCAACATTTCTCCACTACTATACAGACTCTTTTTTACTAACCAGGGTACCTACCCCCTTATTTATTCCAGTCTTTCCCACCCAGCAGATTAGAGGCAAATTTTGTCTTCGGCAGGACCTGCTGATTTTGGTAGCAGAGCTGAGATCTGAGGCCAGTCTTGCACATGGAGAGTCATGCTTTGATCTCCATGTTCTGCCTCCACAATACAGGTGCTTTGGATTACTCCTCAGGGCCTTAACCCTTTTATTTTGTTCAGCAGATTAGAAGCACATTGTGTTTGTGCAGGCAATGCCAATTGTATCAGCTATGGGGCCAACCTGGTAGGCATCAGAGCTGAGACCCAAGCCTTCTATTGACCGAGGTGCTACCTGGTTGACCCTACAGATCACATGTTCATCTAAAAATTAAAGACAAGATGTGATCAAGCCCAAGTACCCAAAGCCCAAGTAATGTTGGTGCCCCCCTCAAACATATTAATAAGACATCACACACACACACACACACACACACACACACACACACACACACACACACACACACACAAACAAACACACAAACACAC
>JAYDZG010000036.1:3545828-3562104 GCA_034509265.1 Microcambeva bendego
CAAGAACACAGAAGTCTGAGGGAGTAATTTTAAAAAGCAAAATTTACAAGCACCATTAATTCTGTAACAATGACTTTCAATTTAAAATTTGCTTGAAAACAGCCTTGGTGTCCACCCAAACTTTGCTTTGATTGGCCACACCAACTGACCAGTTCTGGTAATCTCGGTTCAACTAAATTTGGAGACTCCACTTACAATGACGCCTGCCGTCCAGGGGTTGAGCATGAGGATGGCGCACACCAAGAATGTGCAGGCCAGCACTATGCTGACGGCCAGTAGAAACCAGTGGCGCAGGCCGATGTACTGCTCCCAGAAGAGAAACGGGTATCCGTTGGGGTAGTTCGGGACGCCCTTGCGGATGAATTCTTCGCATATTGACCGCACACTCTCGATGGCCTCGACAAAGTCCGAGGCCTGTCGGAGACCATTCAGGTAGAAGGGGAACTGCGCAAACTCTAGAGGCTCAGCAGCGGGAACTGGAAGACATACATAGAGAGGATGTTAAGACACCATTTCACAGTGACATTTTGTTAACGTAGTAAACGGAAAGGAAACTCACTGCGCAGATTCTCCCCGGTGGTGTCGTACTTGTCATGGATCCACTCATGAGGATGGGGGTAAAAGTTGGCCTGGGAAGCCGCATAGCCCAGCGGATCATTACTGACCCAGACGGTCAGGTAGATATAGAAGACCTCGGAAGGAATCAAGCCGTCCTTGTCTACCAGGCGCCGGGAAGTCAGCTGTGAAAGAAACGAGCTCGAATAAGTATTGGTTCAGCCGTATGAATGTCGTGTATGAAAGATTTCTGAACAGTTAGGCATATTAAAACAGACCTGGCTGTAATTGAAGGGCTCCTTTTTCGAGCCGGTCTGAATGAGAAGTTTGTAGGCTAGTGCTCCATCCTCACTGCCGTTGCGATAGCTCTCATGGGTGATCCTGCCTGCTTCCCAGTCGGCATCGAATGCAGCCTGGAGTCCTGTTGAAGAAAGTGTCATGTTAGCTGGAAGTTCTTGAAACGAGCCTCTAAGGTGGAAGCCTTCCGATCCTAAAATTGACCGGACTCGACTCAATGAGGAGCGGAATAAACCAAGTAGAAAACCTCTCAAGGGTCTCCAAACAAGACATAGAAAACAAAGGAAGCATTTAATCCTTTACAGATTCTTTTTTAAGCAAATCTAGGTCCTCCTAGTCAGTTAGAGAGGTTATAAGCAGGAAAAGATAACCTTTGACCCTTCCTTATATTTCTTCCAGGCAAACCGGGATGAGTCACAAAGGCTTGAACTTTTTTTGAACTGCCCTCAACTTTCACCTGAGCTGACACACCAAATCACTTCTCATTGATTAACTTATTTTCACAAGAACCAGAAAAACAATCTGCAAGTCTTAAAGCTTACCTTTGAGCCAGTCCTGGAAGTAGTGGAGCCACATGCGGGGCAGTTTCTGATCGCCGTCCCTCACGACGTACTTGACAGAGTTGAAGGCGTTATGAAGCTGCAGGAGCTCTCGCTGAGTCTGAGAGTAATCAAAGCCATCCTTTGTGACCAGGTACATGTTGTAGAAAGAGAAGTACTTGAACTGAGCCGAGATGAAGTTATATTCCTTCGTGTCTCTGGGCACGATGTCTGTAAGGTAAAGCCCATCATGGACCATGGTGGTGCCATACAAACTAAGTCCGAGCAGGGCCACGAACCCCACCACTACGGCAGTCTTGGTTTCGGGCCTCAGCAGCAGTGGGGCGTACTTCTCCCGAGCAAAGCGAGATAGGTTCCACTGCATAAAGGGTAGAGGGACACATTCACGGCCAAGCCGAGGCTCCTCGGCATGCAGGAGGTCCCGGGTTGAGCTGGATGGCATGAAGACCTGGGATCCATAGGCGTCAGCGGCAGGCCTGGGCTCGTTTGCAGACACGACCACAGATGGAGGGCTAGTGGAGATCTGGGAGGTTGGGGGCAGAATGGTGACGATGTGTTGACCGGCGGCGTCGCACTGGGTGAAGGCCTGGACTGTGGTGGTGATGTGGGTGCTAGTAGTGATTGTGGACCCGGTGAAGGTTGGAGTTGGGGGAGCATGAGGGTGGGTGTGGTTATCACTGGCGTCTGAGTATTCCTGACTCTGGATCTGGATCACTCGAGAGGAGCAGGGGCTGTGTGAACAATGACATATTAAACAATTATTAAATATTCTAACTGGATGGACTGCGGTGACGGCACAGGGGTCTGTTACGATACCGTTTCACTGGCAAGATCTGGGTTTGAATCTCAGTGCCTACCTATAAAAGCAACAGAGGATGTCTAGTTTTTTGTCCTCACGCCTGTGCAGATCCAGACTTAGAATGGCAGGAAAGATGAGCAGGACCATCGCGAAATTAAACACCACCACAACAGCAGCCTAGAAGCAGAAAATGAAACATCAAGAAAGTTAGGACAAAGGCCCAGGCTGGTCTAAAAAAAAAGAAAAAAAAAACCCGCCTTTGAGCTCCCTTGCTGTTATAGGGTCTAAAATTGAATCCCAGAATGTTAAACACACATCTTAAATCAAACCAAGTCTTTTTTCTTTGCTCCCAGCTCCCTGAAAACTACTACCAGAACGATAGGACCTGGACAAAAAAAACTGCCTGCCTGGGGTGGACATTATACTCCATATCACGAGAGAACAGGACCACCCAGCGCTCGCCTGGGGAGATCAGAGAAACGTGGCTTGACAGCTTGGTAATATACTATTCACTCATCCTATTACTTGCTCTATCTCTCTCGCTCGGGCTGTGAGAAAACAAGAGCCTGACTGCAATCTTAGATGGGGTGAGGGGGGGCGGTGACCATAAAAAAACAGCGAAGAGAAAGTGGGATAGCAAGATTTCCCCTTTATTGGCCTTTTTGGACAACCACAGTTCCTGTTAGCTTGCAGATGTTCTGGGAGTTATACCTGCAAGGAAAAAGCTCGGAGGGCCGGGATGGGCACCAGTGCCGCCATGAAGAAAGCAATCATGTTGTTGATAGATGTGAGAGCCACACTAGTCCCGGTTCTTCGCAGACAGTCCCCAGTTCGTTCCTGTACAAACAGATGAAATGGCACACACTTAACAAAGATCCCAAGCTTAACCGACATGTATTGGAACTCAGACTAACAATACAGCTGTGAAGTGTGCATAAAACCGATGTCTCGTACTTTGAACGGAATGTTGGAGCCAGTCTCTGTGAAAGAATGAGCCAGAAGGAACATGTCGTCCACCCCTATTCCGAGCGCCAGGAAGGGCAGCACCTGTCCCAGTTAACACATCTTGTTTAGAATCGGTTTGAGGAATTTATACTATGCTACATCATGCTGTGCTATGATGTCTCTGTATACCTGTGTCGTTGCGGCATTGAAGGACAACCCCAGAAGAGAGCACAATCCCAAACCTGCGGCGACAGAGAGAGCCACTAGAAGCACTCCGGCAAGCCCTACTGCACCCTGGCTCTTTGCACAGTCCCAGCGGAGCATGGTCACGCATGCATATGCCAGCTGTTTCGAATCAAAAAGCAGAGAGAAAGAAGTCAGACATACATGTTTTAGCGCTATGGTAAAACTCTTCATCATAAATCATAGTCTGTTCAAAGTGCTATATTTACCATGAGCAGGTAGCCACCGGCCACCCGGATGACGCTGATGTCGGAGAAGGACTTCATGATGTCGTTTAAAGTGGTAGTAGAGAAGGCATGGACGTTGGAAGAGGAGTTCTGAGGTATACTGGAATGGACCACCTAGCAACAGAATTGCATCATTTAGATTAGATTAGCTACACATATATAAACAAAATGGCTAACTTAATACCTTCAAGAAACCTGTATGTTATTAATGGTCCACATGACCTCTTGTTTCTTTCCCTAATAACCCACAAACAAGAGCGTAGGCCTTCAGGAAGCTTGATAAGCATGGGATAATGAGAACAGATGCCAGGGTCATAGGTCAGAAGGATCAGATGAGATCATATAACCCTTAGGCTACTCCATCAGTGCCATGAATGGCCGACGACTTTAGGGGGAACCAAATACCCCACCACTTTGTTTTTACAGTGCCCTGCCCCCTAACCCTTAGTCTCCACTTTCCTCTCTCGATCTCGGGTTCTCATTTTCTTCCTTGACTCAGCACGCTGGGTGTCACTTATCAGGAAAACAGCTTGTTCCCATAATCGTCTGACAGCGGCCTCCTAGGAGGACTCCTTTTACTGGGTGGTTGAAGATTGATGAACCATCCTTGGATCGGGCCATCCTTTCTCCAGAATGCCCCCAAAAGTAAGCCCAAGAAGAATCCCCATGGTTCTAGCAATGGCAAAAATGGATGAGTTACCTCAACAAATTTCCTCTGCCAAGACTCCAGGATGGCAGTGGCCTTGTCCTCGTTCCAGTTGATGTCATGGATCTCATAGTCATCCTTGAAGTGTTCATAAAGCTGCTTAGGACTCATGAGGAGGAACATGGTCTGCAAAGCTTCAGCACTACAGAGGAAAGACAGAGCTGGGTAAGCTTTGTGTAGGTATTAAAGTAGTCGGTTCACAAGCTAGGAAGTAGGTTCCTCTCTTACCTCTGTAAAGAACCTTGGGAGTTTTTGACTCGTTCTCCCAGAATCAGCTCCTCCTGCCAGTGCATGAACTTTTTGGAGAAGCCATGACAACCCCCCTGAAGTTCTTGTGCAATGTCGGGACTCTAAACAACAATTAAACGTCAATTAAATTATCTGAAATTTGCAAACCAAGTAAGGCACTTCGTACTTGAAGAAGCGGTGTGTACCTGGTGCAAATCTTTGTTGGGAGCACTTAGTGGGCAGTCCGGGTCATTGGGATCCAGACAGGGTCGGTTCATGTAAGCGTGGCCTACTTGCGCCTTATCCAACATCTCCTTGAAACCTTCAAGAGAGGTAAACTGACTCAACTCTTCCATGAGTTTCAGAGGATCCAGATTCATCCACTGGATATCAGGCATCCCTCTGAAAAGAAAAAGACATATGTGATGTGAGGTATGTGATCGACACAGCACAACGTCTCTATTTTTCCAGGTTAGTTCTCATGGCCAGCCACACAGCTATCACGTAAAGTAGCATTTATTATCCTGTTACACGGCTAGGGCGTAAAGCAGCAGTGAAGTGTCTTAACCCCTGCTCGTACAGTCATAACAATTACCTTTGGCTCCCAAACGTCTTGATAAGGCTATGGAGCAGAAACCAATGGCTCCCCACTTGTGCATTCTGCAGCTCTAGGGAGGATGGTTGGTAGGGCCTCTGGCTAAAGACTCTAATCCAAAGGGTCTCGCCGGGGATGCGGAGCCCCACCGAATCTACATGTGAAATGCTTGCAGAGCGCTGGGCTGTATTGAGATGTCAGGTGCATATATTTCAAGGGTGTCAAAGAAAATGTGATTCCTCAGTAATGTTTTGCTATAATACAGACATGTTTATACCATGTTAATACCCACAACTAGGGTTGATTCGTGCACCGAAAGCGAGGGTCCTCCAGAGTGGCCGATGCCACCTAAGAATAGGGTGCGAGCTTTCGGATCCGGACCCGATCCCTGCCCAATAATTCATGAAGAGCAAGTCTGAATAAAGCTGCGCCTCTGCTATTCCCACATACCAAGCGCCTTTGCTCCTGCCTGTGAAGAGAGCCTCCTTTATCTCCTATTTTTTGCTTGAGTGAACTAGCCTAGGTCCTTTTGTTTTTCCATAGATTGCTGTTCTTTGTTCTGTCAAGATTTTTTCCCCTCTCTGCCTTGCTCTTCCTTTATAAAAAACCCTTGAATTTACTGAACAGAAAGCTGGGACCAGGACTATCGTGGAATGGTGAAATAAGATGTGTGAATTCTGCAGGAGCCGCTTATGCATACGTTAAATGCAAATTTATTTTAAAAGATGCCTTTCCTAGTATGCAATGGTACAAAGTTTCACGTGAAAAAAATGATTTTAAAAGTATCAAAAGATACAATTATTAAATTACAGTACACATTACTATTCACCATTTCCAGATGTGAACGGAATAGAAGCACCCATCAAACTGCTGATAACTTTGTGGCGCTTACTTCTCTTTCTGTGCCCGAGACTTGAATAATGGCTGTTTTATTTGTTGGACAACTCGCAGCTCAGAACCGGAGCGATTACCATGAGAATGAGCAGCGTTACCCGGTGCTGACAAAGCTGGGGTCCCCTCCAGGGCCCCTGCGCTGATGGACACTCAGTCGTAAATCCAGAGAATGCTTACCATTGTTTGACCAAAAAGCCTGGCCACCCAGCCCCTCCTCCCACCCACCCTGAAACAGCCATGTCCTCCCGGCCTGCCTCCCTCCCTCTCTCTGTCCTCTTGCCATGAAAGCTTCCTCTGGCTGACTTGGGGCCCATTCGCTGCTCCGACAACAGGACGGACCCAGGTGACGACGGAAGCGAGCGTCGGCTTATCATCAACTCTAAACGGGGCCTTTTTGCTCTGTAGTTTGTATGTACAGGCAATGTCTGGGCGAAGGAGGGGTTCAGTTGAAAGAGTGTAGGTTACATCCAGGGAGGTCAATCAGGCCACCAGAAGTTGACTGGATAACTAGTTTATTGGAATATTCCAGGATGATACTTACGGTAAATAGGCAGATCCTCCCTGTAGTTTGGAGCCATCCCAGAAGCAATCCAGAGGGGTCACAATCATGCATGGGAAAAGCTTGTCAATCATCTAAAGATAACAAAAAACACATATTGGATGAACATTCATCAAGGTACTAGGTCCAACAGTGTTTAAAATTATGATCTGACACCAACATACCCTCTCAATCATGACGTTTTCTATAATAGGGACTCCGGATTTGAAGCAGAGTTTGTTAAGGTCCCATGATCTGTTGGAATAATGAAAAAAAATGCTCTGTCAGATATTAAATTACATCAGGAACCTGAAAAATAATTCTCATAATCTTGTTCGACGTTGCACTCACTTTCCATAAAGAGACACCTGGACTTTGCTGGCAGACAGAGCTGCCTCCAGGTGAAGAAGCAAATCTTCCTGGGTTAGAATATTGGTTCCTTCCTGTTTGGGTGTCTGTATGAGCATCTGTGAGGTAAACACCGCCTCCTCCCCTTGCTTCTCCTTTGTGTAACGCAATTCCCTGCTCACTCTACTGCCAGCTGAAAAACACATAACGAAAGAAAAACCAAAGGTGAGAACAAAGTACATTAAACATTACTTTCCTTGGCCTGAATGTCATGTATCTGGATCTAGATTGTCCTGCAGTTCTAATTCCATAACCTATTTCAAATCCAGCCTACCACAGAAACAGATGTAGGGTCATATGAGAGGATTTGGGAGAAAAGAGTCCAAGCTGTGTAAACTACATGACATTGTTTGTGCTCTCGCACCAGGCTTAGGAACCCAATTTTTGCATGGGATCTACCAGAAATTCGCCTGGATGTAGCAGAAACTTGATTTTCTTAGTCACCATCTCTTCATACCTTGATCTCAGAGGGTAACACAACAGGCAGACGCAGCCTCCAATGGAACAGCATCGATTTGTCGTATTTTGTCAAACCTTGATAAAAATCCTGACCCAGCTGAATCAAAGTTCTGGTTCAAGACCCTAATTCAAACCCCATTTTCCCACCCCTTACTAAAAGCTCCTCTTTATGGACCAAATTTAGAATTCTAAATTTTGAATGTTTGGGAAACAAACAGGTTTGCCGGATAAGTTCTTGTTTTTAGAACAAATAAGAATTTATTTCTCTTCAATTATGATTAAACGTGCAGAAGGTAACTGCAAGGGTGACTCCTATTTTGAAGATACCACTGATGCACAGGGGTATGTTGTGCACAAAATGAGAGTCCAAGACAATAAACAAATCCCAAATTCAAAGCATTCCTCTTAGTCCAAGAAAATACAGTATGATCGAAACACAATGCACTGTCCCAACAGGAGGCAGATACTAAGCTTTTGGAGATGTGGTCTGTTTGTGTGAAGAGGACAAAAGCTGGTGTTTGGATCTAACTAGAGGAACAGAAAGTAGTACCAAACAGACAGAAACACTGTTCATGTGGTAGGCCCTGAAAGGCATCAAAGCAAGTGCAGGGAGATCTAAAGTCCAGCCCCCTAATTAATGAAAGCAGTGGAGAAAAGAGTGCACAGGGTAGCCATTGCCTGTGCCAAGCCCTCATGAAATGCACCGGCCCAGATCAGAGCCCGACGGTCTGGCCCATTGCAACTTGGTTGACCATCAGGAAGCGAATGTTTTGTACACATTATTCAGGATCATGTTTAGAGTTTGATCGATGTTACGTTGGGTGGTCGGCAAGTTCCCTTCCAGCTACAGATCCTTCTACAAAAAAAACATTAACGCAAACTTGCGTTTTGTTGTGTTTCCTATGCCGTGTTCATATTTAATACGTTCAGACATCTGCAGAAATCAAGCTGCAGTCCTTGGGCCTGTAATTACAGGGGCTCCTGAAGTAAATTATAGCTATTTGTGTCTGGTTCCTCCCATCTGGACCACCCAGATAGAAGGCTGAGCGGGTGCTGTTGCTCAGCCAGTCTCCAGATGGAAGTTGTGCTCTCTCACTCTTTCTCTCTCTCCTTCTTTCCACCCAGCGCTGCTGTGCGCTTAAAGATACAGGAGCCTGAATACTTTCACGGCCAGGAATACGACCATGGGGGGGAGGAATGGAGGAAACGGTAAGAAAGCAGGAGCATGGGTTTCAGAGCGACGCTAAGATAATTTTACAGAATAAAATAACTGTAATTGCACATAAAGGCATGTGAAAATGGTGCCAGATTTTACAGCGTGTTGTATGCATGAACTGATCCATTAGCAGCCCCCACGAAGCATTTTTCTTCCTCTTAGGCCCTTGTCAGTGCCTCCTTTGTCTCCCATCATTTTTCAAAGCCCTTGGGATGACATCACCATCTCCGGCTAATTATCCACCAGGAGGGTCTGACCAGTGTCCCCCCAACAAAAAAATCCTCCAAAAACCCCCAAACAAACTCCAGCCATTTGCTTGCTGACCATTCTGACATATGTTATCTGACCAGTGCTACAAGCTAATGCTTCTCACTGTCTTCAGGAAAGACGTGGGCAGGAATAACGCAGAAGTTTTTCATCCCAGTGGGCAGTCTGAAACGTGACATGTAATTACATGGAGAAAAAGATCTCTGATTTCCTGGGTCAGGCCTCTGCTAGACCATGTCAGGAGAAATCTTGCCTGCGCCCGTTCCGACCTACATGACCGTACACTGCTAAAAGGGTAATGCTAGGCACAACACGCTTCAGAATATAATGAAATACAACTACAATGTATTGAAAATGACTAAGGAACTAAGAAAAAAAACACACACACACTAGGATCATTGTAGGCGTCTTCTCTCGAGTGTGTGTAGCAGTCGTGTGTAACAGTGTGGCGCTGCTGGCACAGAGTCCTCGCCCCATTATACCAGGCCACCTTCAAAGTGTTGTGGACCAGATTAGAGGGATTAGGAGGCCTCTGAAAAGACCCATGCTGATTTGGAGGAAGTCCCACCGGGAAGGGTGCTGAAAGAGACATTTTACCTGATTCTGCCACCCAAGTTAAAAAAAAAAAGAAAACTAGAATGCCAACACAGGACAATGTGTCGGGAAGCCCGCACAAGTATGCGTCTTCCATGAGTCCATGTGTTTATCTTATTTCTTAGCGATTCTTCTTTATAAATGCAGCTTAATCACAGAAGTCATGAGCCTTTAAACAAAGGTTTGTGCCCGTCTGCCGCTCATGGCTGAAAAAGGGGTGGCTCCACTTCTAGCTCTCCAAAAGTCAAAGCAAAAGATTAAGCATGATAGGATTTGATTTTTCCCAGCAAAACAGTATGTGTAAGAACACAAATAATATATATTTTAAATAGTTTCTAAGTGGTGTTGTTGCCATCCATTCAACCCTGATGCCTCTGTCGGCGTTGACATAAATTTTCACCGGCGCTGGCATTTAAGTCCCGTCCATTTCCATATGTATAGCTGAGCCAGTACTAATTATGCTAATCGTCCCCAGTGTTACCCGCTCTGGAAAATGCCCACATTAGGCACTCCAGTGGCTGCTAATGCAGCTTAATGTGTAGTTGAAACATACATTCATCCCGCGCTGAAAAGCAAAATTTTTCCACGTTGCTGGTCTCATTCAGACTGGAAATGAATTTACCGAGGCCGGGAACCATTTTTTATTCGTCCCGGGTTCTGAGAAAATCTTTCGCTTTTTTTCTGACCGAGGAGGCTACAGTTGTGGGAAAGTGAAGTGAAAGAATGATGATGTTTTGGTGTTTGGTTGCGTGGCTCTAATGTAAAGCGTGATTGCTACACCAGTGTAGTGGAGGACTCCAACAATTCTGGGTCTTTGGTGGGGGTGAACTTGGACTATTAAGTCTTCAGACTCCAAACGTTTACACTGTATTAGACTGTACAAATATACTGTATTAGTTCAGGTGTAAGAAATCAATATTTCAAAGAAATTGATTTCCTACACTAAGGGAGGCATATAACATTTAATTTCACGGACCGTGGGAGCGGGAGGATTTTTATTAGAACGTCAGTCAGTAAATGACCTGCAGACCGATACCCGGGACCACTACCCTTAGCTTTTTGGAAAAGCTTTGGCTTTTCTTGTTGCAAAATCAGTGCCCAACCAATGCACATTAAATGCTTTTGTAAACACAGGGGCACAAATGTCCACAGACTACAAAGTCAACGTCTAGTTTAAAGGTTCACACAGAGGTCTAAATATTTTAATCCCAATTTTAATGGATCACGTGTACCAGAAAGGGGAATATACTGTGTACTTCCTGACCGTGAGCCCCACCAATCAGCACAAAGATGCGTTTTGCTTGCCCATCAATCACATGGGACAGCACGAATCAAGCCTGCAGAGGAAACACCAAAGCGAGGGATATTAAAAACCATACGATTTAACTAAAAACAATTAGCAATGTTGTACTTTGTGTGGTGATTTGCTGATTATAGCAGACTTATAATAGACTTGTGAGAAGAAAGTCCTCTTCAGTTGAGCATTGGGTTCATAGACTGTTCTTAAGGAGGATGAGTTTAGAGCGGACGGGGTGGTTGAAGGGAGGATTTGGGCAGGGGGGGGCTGAAATAAACAATTTTTGCTGACCCAGGTTGACTCCGGCCTTGTTTGTTCTTTCGACTGGTAAGGTCCGAGCCTCGGCAGTTAGAGTTTATTTATGTAGCTGGGCTGCTGTGGCTGGCCGTTCATCTCCAGTAATACTATTTCTCCCCCCTCGGCCAGCCACTGGAAGGGTGTATATTTTCAATTGAATTCTTGAACCGAGAATGCAGAACATCCAGCATGTTTTGAATTTTTTTTGTAGGGATACCCGGGCGTGTTGTGAGCTTTCTGTGTGACACCTAGCGTTCAGCATGTGGCGAAGGTCAGTCCTGACCATGTGTGAATGTTTGTTCTTCTACCACCATCAGTGCTCCATGGTGGCTTTATAAACCTTGGCTAGGCTACCCAGAAAGCCAAGCCCCTCCCCCTTATTTTTCCGAAATGTTTGCACAGCTTGGCCAAGTTGCCAATGTCTGTCAAGCGCACCAAAACTGTGTCAGGACAGATGAGACGAATTAAGCTTGGAGTGAGCGTAAGTACATAAACATTTCTCTCTGTTTATAAGTCTTGCGCTCGCCATCGTGCAATAGATTTTTTTGTACTTGGTCGGGATTGACCATGAAATATCTCGCAATTCTCCCCGAGAGCTCTCGACGCAACGTTCTCTCGTGTTATTGCCGAACGGAGCATATGGACTCGGGCCAACGTGATGGGATGGTACGGCATGCCGATTAAACAAACGAATGACTGTTTATCTGTTTTTTCTTGGGTTTTCAACATCCTCCATGACTCGTTTCGAGATTAAAATGATTGAAGTGAATTCGAATACGCTATGTTTGTTCCTTAGGTGCTCGTGTCAAGGTATAGTGGATTTAAAGGTAGCGCTGATAAAACACTTTGCCTCCCTGCCCCCCAACCTTCACCCCTCGGTCTACTTAATTACACTCCTTTTCTTCTCCCTGACAAAAGGGGACCGGCTAATCGTTCCCCGAGCTTCTAGCACTTTCCGTGGCTCTTTTGAAATCATGTTTAATAAATTCAGTTTCAAATCTGTAAAATAAAAATTCTCAGCCAAATGAAAAGAAGCGTTGTGTAGTGTGTGACGGTTAGCACTTTTAAAGTCAAAAGTTCTGTTCAGTTCTGTTTTTTTTCCACTGAACAAAACAGTCAGACCTAGAGTGGACAAGGGATGAAGATTTATCTAGATAATTTCTAGACATAACACAGGACTTCCTGGGTCTCCTGAAATGCCTCTTTTTGCAGTCGTCAGAGGAAACCCGAGAACCGGGTGGTCCCAGAAAACGTGAACCTAGGTGGCCTGGTGTGACATTATGGCTGGGGATGGGGGGGTCTTTTGAGTGTGTGCCCAAGGCAGATGATCTCTCGAATCTGCTGTGTTAGCCGCGATTTGTTTACGTTCCTATTAGCGAACTGTGGCCTCGCTTATTTCTGATTTTCGGATTTCTAGCTCTGTAGGACGTGTGAATGCGTTTTGGTTTGTGACTTTTGAGTTTGTGTGTGTGTGTGTGTGTGTGTGAGAACTAATTCATTCTTGTACCCGAACCATTTAGCACCCATTCAGTGGCTGGTCAATGAGCTATTGGGAGAAACAACACAAGGAGAAACTTTAGTAAGTGAGCCCTGCCTCTTAAAGGCAAAGCACTCTTTTTTAAGCATGTGGCCTTCGTTTATTTTTAATTTTCTTATCGTTAAAACATAAACCTCTAAAAGCTAGTTTGGAATAAGCAGCATACATAACCCAGTAAGCAAATAATAAAAAGTAAACCAATATACAATCTTATTTAATAGGCTATATAAATATTTTAGCTGTTTAAAGCTACACAAATTTGACCAAAGCAGCATGGGTGTCAGAATAACCCAATAATAATTCAAATCAACTAACTACAGTAGATCACTAAGCTAACCTCAAACAAAAAGGTCCACAAAGGTCACATGACTCCTTTCCCAAATCAGGTACTAACAAGCAACTAGGACTAGATTTATGATCTAGCTAAGTCGGCTCCCGTTGTCGCTGTGCGCGTATGGGTGTGGAACAGGTGGGTAAACTTCAGCTGTATTCACTTCGTCCCCCTTCTCCGGAGGCAAGGGGTGCCTTTATTGTTGAATGGAATCCAAGAATAGTTAAGGACCACACAGAGAGTCGGAGGGGGGAGGGGTCAGCGCCTCCAAGATGGCTAACGATTCACACAGCCCATCTGTGCAGGGGATCAGCAGCACGGCTAAAAAAGCCTAGGGGGCTTAGAAGGAATTTGGCAGTGTGAAAACCAAATAAAGATGCCCAAAAAATGCACAGATAAGTGAGGCGTGCAGAAAGGACGTCGAGGAAAAAAAAAACACTCGGCACAAAGGCAAACAATACTGCCTGATGGGGAAGGGAACAAGAGAAGGCTTGCATGCGGCTGAAAAAAAAAAAGAGCACTACTTGTGCGTGACAGGAGATATGAAATTCCTGAGCCCCATGCCTGTGTTCAAAGGCCGAGCTAGTGCAAACCGGAGACCCGCAAAGACATCGGTTTAAAACAAAAAAAACAACAGGAATACAACACAAGCTAGAGTGAATCAAATCAATTTTTTAATAAGCCCTGGCACCTTGTTTGAGGAGTATTAAAATAAGGAAGCGACTCCGAAAATAGTCAGCGCAGTAGAAGGAATGGTGCGTAAGGTCAAATGGTGCCATCTCTCATTCTGTCTCTCTCTCCAGACCCCCCACAACTCGACACCGCGGCCTCATTCGGCCCGTCCTTACCCCACAACAGCGAGAAGATCCTAAAAGCACGGACTCACCTTCCACCCATAGCTGCTCGATGTCTGTCTCGATGGCAGCCACTCGCAGGCCGACCGAGAAGGCCCCGAAGACGAGCAGTCCGATAAAGAGCACCTTTCCACAGTGACGCTGGATGTGACAGCCCAGGGTGAAAAGGAGAGCCTGGAACCTTGCCCGGAGCCACAGAGGAGCTTTCTGACCCACAGCTTTCCCCTGCAAAATAAAACAAGTCAATTGGACCGTATTTAGGGTACAGATGTCATTTGGAACACTTAACACATTAAGCTAAAAAAATGTTTTAATTGGTTGTCATATTGAATTTCATAATGAATTAATGATATAATACAAAAGACAGCAAAAGTTGATGTGTCTACATTAAGCTCTTACTGTTCTCAGATCTTTATTGCTAAGAGTTCCTCACTCTCATGATTGACATCAGAATTCTCTTTACTATTTACACCTTTTTTTAATATTCTACCCACACCACCGATACTGCATAATGCTAACTACAGACTAGCGAAATGACACGACCCACACAGAAGCCGAAGCTTCTTTTCTGACCGTCTCGCAAGACCAGAGATCCGCCAGCCAGAAATCGTGTCTGTCTCACTGTTAGGCTTTGAGGAACCGGAAATGTCAATTCTGGACGATCCAGTTTCACGTGCCAAGCGATTCAAACGTCACAGCTTGATCTGGACCACACACGCTGGTTACAGTGGTGGTTATGCCAGAGCAGCCTTCTTTGGGTGTTTTTGAGAGGGAAAAGTTACAAGAGTAGGGAATAACACCTCATTTGGAAAATTAAGTTTTCTTGGATACACAAATAACTGGTTGTCTTCAATACACCCGACATGAGAATCAAAGTTCTTGAAATGAACTTCCAATAGTTTTTCGTGACTTTTTAAAAGTGAGTCTTTTTTCTAGTCATTTACAATTAACAACAAATCATAACTTTAATCTGACAATTAATTTTTCTCTTTCCTTTTCTCCAAAAAGTTTAAATGTACAATTGGGCTTGATTTCATATACAGATACTCAATTAAAGTAAAATTAATTATATAAATAGTGTTACTCCCAAAAGAAAGTCGAGTTAAGCTTTAATCTGGTATTAAACAATGATGTCTTCAATCCGACCAGGATTTCACACTAGCCTAAAAACTTTGACATCTATTTAAGCTTTTTGGAATTTACTGTCATGTATTGCCATCTGCAAATGTGCTTTCTTATAAGGATTTAAACAAGGGTTGAAAAAACACCAGTAAAGCCAACATTAGTGTAAACTATGGTTCCAAACCCTTCCTTAAAGGAACAATTTAAATGGAAGAGTCGTGAACCATCACAAAGAACAATCCACCCAATCCAGCCGTTATAAGTGCCTAATGCGCCATGCAGATGTTTCATTTTGTTAAAACTGTGGCATTTAGTTTACTAACTTAACGTTTGATTCACATGAATGGAGGTCTCATTTCATTCATGGTTGACACGTTCAGAACAAGGGCTTTCCAAAACAAGTCACAACCGGACCACTGGTGCAGGCTCTACAAAAAGCAAACGTACTTCCACAATAAAAGAAATTCCTGCTGACACAACTTATCTATGCAGTTTAAAATAACGCAAAGTGACAATCTAAAGCGCGAGGGATCATAAGACAAGTCCTCGCGCGAAAGAAGCAGTCAAATAAGGAGAAGGAAAAGTCGCGTGCGTTCAATTCACCCCAACAACATTTCACCTTGGAGATCTGCTTGAGCGCAAAAGCGGCGTGGCAGTAGCTGGGTCTACGCTGGAGGTCCGGGTTAACAGAGCGGGTGTAGCTCGGGGGTAAAGCTCCAAAGCCAGCGGCCCCCGGCACTCTGGGAGCCGAGGCCATAGTCCAAACGGGACGACGGAGAAGGGAACAAAGTCAGAGCGGAGCGCGTCGCGTTCACCCGAAATAATCCGACACCAAGAGCGAGCGCATCCGCCGCGCACGAGTCCCGAAAGTCGCGTGTACTAGTGTTCCGCTGAGCCCAAATCTTCCAGCACCATGCCAACATTATGCGCTCCAGTTATCCTCTTAAATCCTGCGGGCTTCATTCGGTCTTGACGCGCTGCCGCCGTTTTCCTTCTCTGTTTCGCTTTAAATCGGTACAACGGTTCAGAGTTAACGCGGAGTGAGCGGCTCTTCGACGAGTGTGGCCGCGCTCTCCGGAGCACTTGAACATTTGGAGGAAGGCAGCCCCTTAGCCCAGCCTGAAAAAAGCCCTTTGGTTTTGATGGAGGAGCGCTCTGGTTCTCATTGGCCGAAGGAAGAGGCAAATTACTTTGCAAACATCGCCTATTATTAGCTGCTAAGCAACAGCTCGCCGGAGCGGAGAGAGAGGGAGCGAGGGAGAGACCACCCAGGCAGCGGGGGGGGGGGGGGGGGGGGGGGGGGGGGG
>JAYDZG010000036.1:3565717-3579214 GCA_034509265.1 Microcambeva bendego
CTACTTGTGTTACCATACCATTATTACAACAATTACTATGGCAATTACATCTATTAGCTATTTATTTATAATGGAGTACTAACAAAGCAACACATTACCATTATTACTAAAATTACACTACTACAACAGCTACTGGCATGATGACTTCTATTACCTGTTTATTGGTGTTGGAGTATTAACACTGCAACAAATGACCCTTCACATTCTTCTACAAAAATGTTGCTACAATTACAAAACTTTACAAAACGTTTCATTATCTACACATACTTTCAAATTGTAAAGTGTATGAAATATAAAAAATGTATATAATAAATAGATTATTTGGTATTAAACAAAGTAATCAATTCATAGAAAGTCTGCAAACAAGCCAACCAGACTTTATATATTAAAATTGCAGCTCAATCAAGAAAATATGCTACAACAGTCATGACTGTACATGAGAACATATTAGGAGCCTCGTGCAACTCAGAACACGAATGCAAACAATACAAAATACACAGTATGTATATATAAACTGTTTTTTTTTGGTTCCTGCAACAGACATGCTGTGAATTAGTGCAAAATCAGGTTTGTGAACTGAACCTGAGTCTGTTCCAGGTGGGTCATAAGAGGTTTAGGTGTTAAGTATGAATAAGTGCTTGTTATATCTTGCACTGGCACCCTGTTGATGATGTATACCAAACCTAATGTATCTCACAGCCAATGTCTCTAGTATAGGATCAAGTCATATGTTGGTGTTGAATATTTAATTTATCTAAATAAAGTCTCATTACATTTGGAGCTGCAGTCCGATTCCTGTCCACGCCAGCTGGGACGGTAGGTGGCAGGAGGAGAAAATCTTGGTGTTATTCACGTCGCGTAAAGCCGACACACACTTATACAGAGTGAATTATGAAGCGTGCACATTTGCTCAATGCTGGGAAACACAACTCCGGTTTTTGTTTAATTCGATGAAGGCTTATGTGGAATGCGAGGAATTGCTCCGTGCGGTAGGGGGGCCCCTTTAAGGCTAACAAACTGAGGGAGGTCCGGGCCCGAGGTCTGCAGGCCTTGGATAAATAAACTCGGCAGATGACCACGCACTCTCCAGAAATCTGCCATCACACGCACCCCCACCCCCACCCCAAACGTAAACAGCCACAGCTATGCACTGGGCTTCTGCCTAGCTAACTGCTAACCATATTAGCACCGAGCTAATATCCAGACCTTTTATGCAAGCAGTGTGATATATTGCATTATAGTTATAACATCACTTGAACTGAGTGATTACCTTTTATTATTGTGCTGACCACCACTCACTCACATATTTACTAACTTATTCCCACAGAGGCAAATTAAAGTAACCAGGTCTCCTTTTGCATGTTTTTGGGAGGTCAAAAGACAGAAACTTGACATTGTAAGAGACTCATTTGGAAATGCCAAACACTTGGCAGGTGGTGAATGGAGGTGGGGATTGCTGTTGCTCTGCAGCATCCACTCCACCAACCACTGAGATGTCAATCCATCACAGGACCTCGACCACCCTGTGCCCCATTCATGACAAAGTAATAGGCATTAATTTTCAAATTTTTCATGTCATATATATAATAAAGGTTTTCCGGTAATATTATTAGTAATAGGAGCTTGTGTGGTACAGTGGTACAATACGCTAGCCCCCTATCACTGGGATTCAGGGTTCTAATACCTAGTGGTGCTGTCAACCTGAAGGACCGTTTACATACTATCATGAATAATAGCAGTTTCAGCACAATGGTGGCGGCTGTACCCACCGTTTACAATCTGACCACTAGTCCCCTGAGTGGGAAAGACCAAAAATGCAGGGTCTTCAACAAAGTGTAAGGACCCTGGTTAGTAGTCTGAGGGATGTGTTTAGAAGTGGAGGAATGCAGAGATCATACATACATGTGTAAGACTTGGGCTTATGTGAATCCACCAAAGTATGAGCAATGGGTTAGTGAACTGTATACACACTGGTCTGTGTGAGGCAAATATACCCCCTTGGATTAAATCAGGGTCCCCAGCAGCGGAAGACTGCTAACTACTGTTGAATTGTTTTGATAAATTAATAAAACTCCTATATTCTGACAAAAAAAGAGGCGCCCAGGTGGTGCTGCGGGATATTCCGCTAGCACACCGGCACCGGGATCCTGCTACTCCACAACTCCTCGGTGCTGCTCTCCAGCGGCCATAATTGGCATTGCCTCCAGGGCGGGATGGCCGGACTATGTGGGTTGCATATTCCAACGCAGTTTATGGATTGTCAGACAGAGAGGTGCGAAGTTAGAAACAAATGGGAGATATCTAAAACATAAAATAGTAAAAGGCAAAAATAAAATAAAATATATGAAAAAAATACAGATCATTAATTCTGCATTGCTGCTGTTTATGCTTTACATTTGTACTTTAAGCATCTGTATCCAGGCAATATATTAAAAAAAAACAGTAGCCAGTTGTATCCAGAAGGGGCTGGTGAGAATCCTGGAATAAGACCAGTCTCCAGCTATCATGCAGGACTTGTTTGGTAAATGTTTACAAAGCTTAAAATATTCTTACGCCCCTCTGAGCATTGTGACACACTGTTGTGTACATGTTGCCATTGTGAGGGCTCGTCGGTAGTTAAAGGGAAAACCTTGCCACCCACAGTCACAGATAAGATTAATTATGATAATATATTTCTGTTCCTTTTGTGGTCGTAATGAATGGCCCACCAAACTTTTCTCCGGGCGTCTTTGTTCGTGTCCCTTTAACAGTGGTATTGTTAGGGCTGGAGTTAGCAGGTGGCAAGACATCCTGACGCCTTTGTTTTTCAGGGTCGCTTTAGGAGGGATGTGTAAATATGTGTGCACTATGTGGATGGGAGTGTGAGACAGGTAAACTGACCAAGATGTGCAGTGTCATCAAATCACTTATATAACAGTTTATAATTTGGTGGGGGTCTAAATCTATCCTGGAATACCAACATGGACAAAAAAATGACCAGGAACTATTGTGATATAATTTTTATAATGCTCAAACTGAAAAAAATGTGCAGCCCCAATCGTCTATTACACCGATCAGGCATAACATTATGACCACCTTCTTAATATTGTGTTTGTGTGATGTTCGGTGTTTCCTGACACCTTTCTATCAGAAACAGCATGAGAGCTGAACTTTTAGACATGCTCCGACCGATAATCTAGCCATCACAATCTAGCCCTTAGCAAACTCGGCCAAATCTAATTGAATGATAGAATAAATAGAAGCTACAATACAGAGCAAAGCTCACTTTAATAGATGAACATAAACATAGAATATTTTAAAGTAAAGAACATTCTCTTAGTCACGCCCACTTCAGCATCCACAGAACTGGTTTACATTAACTTTTGGGGATTTAGGATTTTGCACTGTGACTGTATATTGTCTAAGCAATTGAAGGTAACAGTGCAACCTGGAAGTGGTGGGGCTGATTTACTAGTCCAGTCCCTTAACCACTAGGCTACAACTGCTAAAACTAGCTGCTTTCTTCTCAGATATTTTGACTAAGCGATTGATAACTAAATTGCCGTAGTACTGCTAGGACCAATTCAAAATTCAATTAACCCAGTAAAACGCTTGAATATCTAAACACAAACATTTTTTTGGAATTTTACAGCGAATTAAATACGTTATATACAATTGCAAACATTTTATCTTTTGATGTTGATGTTAGAAGCAGGAAAAATGATTATACTAGACAACTGATCAGAACATCTTCAAAACTGCAGCTCATGTTGGGCGTTCCCGGTCTAAAGAGGTCAGTATCTATCAAACACGGTCCAAGGAAGGAACGGTGGTACAGCGGCGACAGGGTCATGGGCAGCCAAGTCTCATTGATGCACGTGGGGAGCAAAATTAGAATGGGTGTCACGTTTCAAATAAATGTCATTGATTATTACTGAAGCATCATGACCAAACACAAAGAATTCATTCAACTCCGGCGACGCATTTGCTAGCGAGCCGAGCGATGCGACCTGTGCGTCAGTTCCGTGGGTCTTTGAGGTTCTGTCCCAACCAGGCCACACAGCTTGCATACTGTCTTTGTTCAGCGCTAAGAAAGTACTAATTGTCAAGCGTGTGTACTCTGGAGGTGGGCGTGACTTTCCAGGGAGGCTTGCGGGGGGACGTGGAGTCTCAAAAGGTGCCCGAGAAAGAGAGGAAATTCGCCCGGGCCGCAAGAACACAGAAGACAAATTGAGGAAGCGTTCTGTTAATGTGTAGGGGTCAGCAGCAAACATGCAGGGGTTTTTTCTGCCACTTGGGTGGCCGAGCCGGCCTCACACTTTGCACCGTGCTCAGTGCTGGAACCTAGTACAACCCCCCCTTCCCCACACACATATACTCTATCCACCTCCTTGCTTTAACCACACACACTATAGCCCAAATATACACCACACACAGACACAGGGTGTCTCGGAGTAGAGGCACTGACCAGACAGTCCGGTCATTTGGACAATCGTTCCCGGCTTCTTTTAACTCCGTGGTGGGGATTTATGTGTCCGTTTTTGGCAGAGGTAGCTGGAATGATGCCACGTTCATATGTGTGTGCCAGTCTCGATGATTTACAACACCTCAGGCCATCTTAAGTGCTACTGCACTCAGTCCACTTACTGTAAGTGGTGTTTACACCCACGTAGCCATTAACGGGTTAAGACTACAATCTACAGATTACATCGTCTTACATCATATATGTACAAATCAGACCTGATCACATGATCACACAGTTTACATGTACTTTAGTAGCCTGGTCATGAAAAATTATTTCTTCATGGCTTTAAGCTAATAATTAAAGTGTTAATTGTTAAAACCAAAATCAAAACAAACAAAAAAGGGAGAAAAAAATTATGTATCTTAAGGTACTATACTTACGTCATTAACTGTATCATCATTTAATCTGCAGGATTAATAATCAAGTGCTAGATCTAAACAAAGAGTCATTTTACATGATCCATGAGTAAATTATGTAAATATAAGCACTCAGTTACAGCACAAAAACCCACCCACTGGATATACCATATAATCATTTCATATGCAACTAATATTTTAATGCTACATAAAAACAGAGTCATTTAGAACAGGACTTATAAGTCGTTTATTTGATTCATTCAGTTAAATATTGGAAATCAGCCAAACAAATGCAATTCTGACTGAATGGGCACAAATTCCCACAGGCACCACAGACTTGACAGACAGTTGAGAATCTACTTCAAAATTTGATGTTACAATGCTCTCATATTAGATCCAAAACAGTCTGAACATGATTCATGATTAATTCATGATTCAAACATGATTCATATTCATAGGATCAAGCCCTAGATCACTGATTATGGAGAATAATGAAAAATAATAGTAAAGGTGAATTTGACTAATCATTTTTCTTAATGTCAAATTCCATTGCCAATAGCATGGTAATAGCCTGGCTAATATGAACGTAATTTCACTGTAAGTAATGACAATCAATAATAATATTAATCCTGTGTCATGTGCATACTCATGTATAGATGTAAATGGCATGTTGGCAGGTAAATGACACTTTGGATGAGGCTATTCACTTAACCCACGGCTTACTCTTAATGGAGCCTAGTGCGACAAGTGTTTCAGCACGTGCACAGATGTGTGTAGTAAATAACCCGAGCTGGAATGACGCCAGAATAGAAGGCGTATGGGTCACAAACTCTGGGAAAGTAAAATATATTTGCTTGGATTTTAAGGCCACAAATAATAAATCCATTCATCATAATAATACATATTTAAAAATGAATAAATAATAATAAATAAATAATAGTAAAACAAATAAATAAAATAATTAATAATAGTAAAATAAATGAACACATACAGTAAATAATGCTAATAATAATATTTTTTAAATGTGATTTTCTTTCTTTTTGCCCTAATTAGTAACTCAACATAAATAAATCAATAAATATATTTTCTGTTTTCCAACGTTTCTATTTTCTTGCCGTATCGATATCAGACTGCACATGTGCAAAAGACATCGTTCCTATTATCTTTGATAAACCCACAAATCAGTCCGTCTTCACAAAAAAAGAAGGGATATTGAACTGCCCCTGTCAGGAATAAAGTTCTGGCAGGAAGAGGATGTCTCCCTCTTAGATGGGAGGAAAAAAGAGGATGCTGAGGGTTCGCTGACTCCTGTTAAATCACTACATTTACAAAAGGAAATGCTGGGCAGGACGATAATTAAATAGGTTGGGTGCTGGGCACTAAAGGTTCTATATAATGTAACTATATAGACAAAAGTATTGAAACACCCCTTATTATAAAATGCACTAATTATAAAATACTCTGTTCTAGACAGAGTTGCTAACATTGTTCAGAAAATACAGGTACGGTAAAAAGAAAATCTTTGGAAGCTAGTTAGCCATTGTACGGCACCTCTGGAGCTAAGAAGGTTATGGCCTTTGCGTGAGGGCCCAACAGGGTCTGACAAAAAATCTACACACACGTATAACATATTACATTATATACATACACACACATGGATGGACAGTGTAGCATAGTTGATTGAGAATTATTGATTGCCATTTAAAAAGTTGTATGTTTGAATCCCTGCAGCCACTGTTGTGCCTTAGCCCTCTTGGGTCTATATATTAAAATGTAGTGATTACATAAGAGTTTATATATAAATGATGTTTTATAAAAATTTTTTGCAGAAGACACAATATACTTTTTATGCCTATTAACAAAATCACACCAGTTCTGGTTCTAGTGGAACCTCCGTCGTCCACCATGAACAAGTGACGGATTGTGGATTTGGAAGCAGGCCAGAGACAGCGAGCCAGACCTGATCTGTCGGCAGACCTCTAAACCCAGGCACTGCAAAACACAAGCATCCGTCACGCCCGGCATAACACTGAACACAGCACTGCCAGGATCCAAACCTGTACAGACCCAGGGACTCCAGGGACCGCAGGAGGCTCTGCTTAAATATACAAACTCAGACCTCTGCGGAGAGGCGTAAGGACAGCCTGGAGGTCCGGGCACGGATGAGGCAGGGGAAGGGCAGAGGGCACGGCTTCTGATTAGCTATCACTTAAAACGGCTACATGTGGTGTGTATTAGTGATTGTGGAGTTTTGACTCACTCACTCATTCACTGACTCAACTGGCTCACTCACACAGTAGTTCAGCAAATATAAAACACCGTCAGAGACATGTTTAGCTCATTGACTCATTCATTTATTCGACTCACCGATTCCTTTACTGAGTCACACATCGACTCACTCATTCATTCACTCAGTTAATCGCTGACTCACTCACAGACTCACTCAGTCATCGATTCGACACACTCAGTGATTCCCTTACTGACTCACCGATTCACTACTAGTTCACTGACTTACTCATTGAATCGAATCCTTCACACAGTAGTCCAGCAAATATCAAACACCAAGGTTAGCTGACTGACTCATTCACTGATTTGCTTGTTTATTGACTCACCTCACTCACTCTCTGATTTCCTTCCTGACTCGCTGCCTCATTTCTTCATTGACTCAATCACGGACTCATTCATCGATTCGACTCGCTCACCGATTCCCTTACTCACCGACATACTCATTCATTAACTTGAGTCAATCACTGAGCACAGATTTGACATCTTGATTTTCTTGCTTTGGATCTGTACAATATGAAGAAGAATGAAATTCAGCAATCCAGCTAGCCAAGAAAAATAAATTCATCAAGCTACAGCGGCTTGGCGACGCGATGAACCGCCAAACGCGGCAAATTGGAAAGAACTTAAGTCGAAGGGGGAATATAGGGAGAACAGAGTGCACCGCAATACCCTCATAAATACACATATTAGTTTATGGATTCAAACCGGGCCGTTAGGATGTCGGAGGAAGAGACGTCCCAGCTAATTATTTCAGCATGTCAGAAAGGAAAAGCTACCCGGAGCAGGGAGACAAAGAACTCGACATCGCTTCGCCGGCGACTCTAAACGATCGGGTTTGGCCCGGGAAACAAAGCGAGCCGGGATAAATCATCTCACAGAGGATCTTCCGGAGCCTCGCCGGCCTTCGTGACTGAAGAACTGAAGAACTTTCAGGCCTGTAATTTAGGAACTGCAAACGGGACGTCAGAAATCTCTGACAGCACAGAGAGAGAGAGAGAGAACTCGGGTCCTAGTTAGCATCTACAAAGCCAGCCGGAGGCCGGGAGGGGGACCATTAGCCGTCCTGCTCTCCCTGGGTGGTCCGGCGCTCCGCCTTTTTGTGTACAAACAAAGTTAACCCTATTGTGCTGATCCGTTCCTTTCCACGATGGGGCACGCAGTCACCCGCCGCACCACCTACGGTGTCTTAAGAACGGTCTTTTTACAGAAGGCTCATTAGACGCATCAATCCAAACAACGTTCAACAATCCTTATTCAAATGATGATAATAATAAAAAGATTTTAATTACATTATCGGACAGTGTCCAGATGACCACTGGCCGTCACCACCCTGATTCATTTGCAGAAAAAAAAGGAAAAATCAAACTGCCAAAAAAAATATTGGGTAATGATGTCTCCCTAAAACCAAACTGGTCACATGACTGAATTACTCAATCACTGACTCACTCACCACTACAGTGACTTACCAACTCACTCATCCATTCATTGACTTGACTCACCGACTCACTCCGTGTTTTTCATTATCTTGACTCACTGATTCACTCACCAATTCATTCATTCACTTACTCAATACAAATCACTCGATCCTCTCACTGACTCGATTCGATCACTGACTCGATTCACTGATCACTCACCGATTCTCTCACAGACTCACTCAGACAAGACAAGTTAAGGTTCAATATCAAATATCACCACAAATTTTGTATCTCTTTTCCCAAAAGAATTGAGTAATGGTGTCTCCCATACACAACCGGTTCACATGGGCATCTTTCAGTTTAACTGATGACTCACTCAATCATTGACTTACTTACCAACTCACTTATTAATTGACTCACTCACTGATTTACTCACCGACTCACTGACTCAGTAGTGAAGGATCTCAGTCCTGGGGATCGTATACTGCAGTGGGAGCAGGAAGAGACCCCGGCTAACCCTCATTGTTTCTAAGATGAATGATTTAAATGATAAAATGCAATGTGACGATTTATTCAGTATTAAATTAACGTTGAATTAGTAAAACAATAAAAAAAATACTCACAAGTTTATGGTAAACAGTTTAAACGGGGTGGGGTGTGTGAAAGACTATTAAATGACGAGACTATCAGCGGAGATAAATAAATCCAAGTTTATTCAGAGACATTCAGTACAAATCTGTATTCGGACAGACATCCGAGCGGAGCTAGCTTCTTTGGTGGTGATCTTGACGTGTCTTCTAGATCTCCATGAGCTGATCTGAGCCCACAATGACTTCGTTGGTCCTCTCGGCTGAAAAGAGAAGAAAGGTCGATGTTTAGAAGCGCCACCAGGAGCCCGATTTGGTGACAAGCCGTGCACCGGTTACTGATTCACTAATTCAGGAACTCACTGATTCACTCATCCAATGACACTCATCGACTCACACTTTGATTCACTCACTGACACACACACTGATTCATTCACTGACACTCATTGGCTCACTGACTCAATGATTGCCTGTTTCAATAACTGACACAAACACTGACTCACTCATTGACTCACTGATTCAATGAGTCAGTGACTCATTCAGTGACTCACTGACGCAGTCATTGAACGACTGACACATTGATTGGCTAATTGATTTATTCCCTCATTGGCTCACTGACTCTCAAACTAACTGATTGACTTTCAATAACTCACCTAATCACTGACTCACTCATTGAATAATTGATTCACACACTCACTGATTCAGTAACTGAATCAATGACTCACACATTGCCTCATTGACACACTCATTGATCCACTCACTCATTAATTCACCAACTGACTCACTGATTGACACACTGACTGACTTATTCTTTGACTCACATACTTAACTCACTGACTGATTCCATCACTGACTCACTAATTGACTCACCGCTATTACAATATCAGTTAATCTGTGAAGGAGCGAGACAATCTCTCAGACTGCAGGATATTTTCACGGATGCCGGGGACACACATGAAAATATGGGCATTCTGCGGGGGTCTGTTTCTGTCAATTAGGGAATGTCAATTGTTGACACTAGCAAGGTTCGGTCCATGTTTTGAATTAAAGATGACAAAACACACGTCTGGAAAGTTTATCTCGTCTGTGGACCACGGAGAAGTTCGTACTTTCAAGTATTGACAAGGCGGACGACTCCGTCCTGACAGCCAAACCCTTATTTATAAATACATGTCACTGGGTGGACAAATACTCCAGCAGGATTTTATCCTCCAACTGAAAACATTGTGACTTCAAGCTAAACATTGGAACGGCATGGCAAATAAAGTCAGATTTCAGTAAGACGAGGATCCCGAAAGACTACAGAGTTCAAACACCGGCTGTTCAAAAACAAGTGCAAACAAAGCAGACGAGAGAGAAGATGAACTTTTTCATATATTTAATTGATATTATTTACTGATATGTACAAATCCTTGACCGCTCCTTTTCACCTGCCAGTGGCAGAGTCTGACAGAGCTCAACACCACCCCTATTGTGACCAAATCAAATGGAGGGCGATAGATTTAGAATCACAGACAATTCAGCAAATATTACTTACTTTTACCGCCTGAGTCACTCACTCACCGACTTGCTAATTGACTCACTGACTCGTATACTGACACACTCAATGGCTGACCAATTCAATCACTCACTGAGACACCGATTTAGTTACAGACTTAATCACTGACTCACTCATGACTCACTAAGGGACTCATGGGCTCATTCACTGATACATCGGCTTACTGATCCCTTCACCAACTCAATCACCGACTTACTCAATGACTCACTGAACAACTCATTCACTGACTCGCTATATCCCTCACTGACTGATTCAGCCCTTGACTCACTGATTCGCTATCAGATTCACTAACTGAGTCACTTACTGATTAACTTACTGACTGACCAATTCCATCAATAACTCACTCACCAACTCATTCACTGAGTCATTGACTCACTAACAAACCTTTTGATTCACTCACTCATTGTTTAACTCACCAAATCAGTGACTGACTATTTGAGTCTCTCATCGACTGACTAACTTACTGATTGACTCACTCACTCACTCACTCACTCACTCACTGACTGACACTAAATAACTGACTCATTCACAAAGTCACAACTGACACATGAATTTTTTTGTATCTCTAGTCCACCTAAGTTCCATTTGTTTGGGCATGAGAGCTACATATTTGTTGATAAATGATGAACTTGGGACCTGCACTACAGGTGCACCGATGTGTCACGTAACCATACGCATCTTCTTCACTAGTGAGCCCAGCCTGGAATCAGAGCCGCCCATCAATCTGTCCCACGTAAACACACCCAGTGAATAAGACCGACCATCTTCAGGCCTTTAACACCTGACGCCGGACACCCATGTGGTCTCGTGGATGTTTTTCCCAGCCGTACCCCGACATTCCTCGCTCGCCCGGGAACAGGAAAAGCCTCGAACCTTATAAAGGCCTTATGGAGCAACTGTTGAGACTCTTTACGAGGCGCCTATGGCTGCGCTTGGGCCAACACGTGCTAACAGGCGTCAGGGATAAACAGCACAGAAATAGCGCCAATACGAGCGTGTGTGGCCGAGGCCTAAAGGTAACGGACGCCGACTAACTAAGTAAATGGAATGAACTCTGGTGATCTTTGCAGCTATTACAGCCACTCTCAGAAGGCGTCTCACAAGACGTCGAAGCGTGTCTGTGGGGATTTGTGCCCATTCCGGCACAATCTGCCCATCTGTAATTTCTGTCTGTCCATCTAGCCGTTTGTCTATCTCCCCATATTTCTTTTGTTCGTCTGTCTGCCCGTCCATCTGTCTATTCACATATCTATACAAAAATTTATTTCCATATATGTCTGTCTGTCTGTCTATCTTTCTGTCTGTCGGTCCTTCCTACCTATCTACCAACAACCAACCAACCTTTCTCTCTCTATCTGTCAGTCTAAAAGAAAATGAAGTTTTGACTTTCACACATTGATTGAATACTGACTAGAATAATATTAAAAATAATAATAAAACTGCTGCTTATAAACGGAGGAGGAAAAACAACGCTAGCTCAGACTTCAGGCCGCTATCAGAGACAGAGAGAACTTTTCATTTCAGGAGGGATCTGGTAGATGAAGAGTTTTCTTAGAAACGAACCTGTTTCCATTTGGCTGCAGATGTTTCGGCGCGTGGGTGTCGCGCCGCGTCTTCATTACGCTCGATTCTCTTTTCTGAACTCCCGAGAACTATGATTTGCGGTTCCTCGCCGTGCTTTGAGCTGTGCGTGTGCGCTACGCTTGGGAAAGTACGGGACTCTAGCTTATAATTTGGGATTTCGACGAGCGCCCCTGTGTTTTAGGAAGTTATGGCTGACTAATGGGGTCCAGCTCACGGACGACCGGGGGAGGAGAAATGTTGCAGTTTGAGTTTGGGAGGGGAGAGATAAAAGTACGTATGTTTGTTGGTGTGTGTGTGTGTGTTTAGAGTGGTGGGGGGTTGCTGAGGCAGCAACACCCTGTTGTTCAGTCAATTAGGCCAGGAAGCCTCTGGACATCTTAAGGGCGCCTTAGGCACAGTCATTGATGAAGAGGCTGAAGACTGAGCGCAGACCACCCGCAATACAACAGCCTGGAGCCACACACGCACGCACACACACACACACACACACACACACACACACAAACCTCACAGTATGATCTAACACTGAGAGGATTAACAATATTACAAAATAAAGCTCAATTGTTCGGGTTTTAATGCACTATTGAAGCAGATTAAGAGACAAGGCGTACACTCACACACACATGCACACACACACACACACACACACACTCACACACACACACACACACACATATATAATGAGATAGATAGATAGACTGACTAGTGGATCCTAAGGTTCTAATTAGAGCTTCACAATGCTAAAAGAAGAAATGGGAGCAAGACACACAGGATGCCCTTCCTGTGTCAACCCTCCTATTTATCCGGGCTTAGGACCGGCATCATGATGCACTGCTCTGTGTATCCTAGTGGCTAGTTATCTACAGGGGCAATTCAGTATCTCCAATTAACCTGGTGGTATGTTGTTGGACTGTGGAAGGAAACCGGAGCACCTGGAGGAGACCCGCACTGACAGGGGTAGAACTCAGCATAGAAAGGATCTGGATCGCCCTACCTCGGGATGGAACCCAGGACCTTCTCGCTGTGAAGCTACCCACTAAGTCAACGTGCCGGCCCAGTATTATAAGAGAATAAAACCACTGATTATATAAATATGTGTGTGATAAATAAAATTAAATCAAATTCCTTTGCCTGGGGGCATTGGCTTGCAGAAGGTGTATCCATTATAAACACTGCATATTGACACACACACAAACATACAAATGTG
>JAYDZG010000036.1:3607829-3623380 GCA_034509265.1 Microcambeva bendego
ATGACTGTGTGTGATTACCGTTGAACTGTTGGATCTAGATAACCAATAGCTACTTGCCCTGTCATGAATGATGCCAAATAATAATAATAATAATAATAATAATAATAATAATAATAATAATAATACAATTTAGAATGATGGCCATCATAAGAATGTGCTGTACAAGTGTAAAAAAAACTTGTGTAGGTGTGACTGCGCACACACAATAAACCCATTGCATCTTAACACATCATGTATGGTCCAGATTCTGTATGTTGTTTGTTTCTAATATGATTCTGAACGGGTGTGGGTTCTATTCCCTGATCATCACAACAGCTGGAGTTAACCTGTCATTCCTTCTTGCGTTTTGGCTACTGTTTACAATGCAAGTTCGTTCTGCTAATATAATACGCTCACACGAGGAATCGGGAAACACAAAAACACACTTTATAAATAAAATAAAGACACACATGGCATCAACAGCTTAACAACTGTAATATTTAATAAAAGTTGGATGAACTCACCTGTTAAACAGCAGCGCACGCGCTACTCCACCGTTAGCATTCAGCACTACTGCTAACCGTTAGCGCTGGATAAAACCCAGCAATCCCAGATATTATTATAATTAATAATAATTACCAAAATACAAAATTAATGTTCCAAGAAAATTTAAACCTTTTTCATCACTATCGCTTTATCTGCTTTGCTTTCAAACTAATATGATGAGAGCAGTCCGTCAATGTAAAGCATCCGTCAAGAAACTAGCCAATTACTTTAGTTCCTAGAAACACTAAATTCGTGGCCACGAAAAACAGAGAATAATTTACTCATTTAAATTTAAATAAAATGTTTATCATTATTGTTGTTATCGTTAAGTTAAAAAATATTTGAAATGTAACACATGTAGGTATTTAATATCAAGAGCATGATGCAAGGAAACACACACACTAGCTCATTAGCATACTGGAACCTAGATGAGCATTCGAGGTTTTTTATTTTTAATGAAAGTGTATTTATTTTACAATTATTATTTTTAAACATAAACAATTAAGTATTTTATTGAAAGTTTATGTATTATAATTAGCAACGATCAATAATGTGTAACTATCATGTTATAACCTGTAAATTAAGAATATTGAATTATAATAAACATAGAAATAATAATTAATTTAGTTCAAATGAAAAATACCATGTCTGAGTAGATGCCCGACCGGCCAATAACACTGTGGCAAATAGTGCTTTGAGCAGTGGGGGAGAAGTATATTTCACTGTCATGTCACACAAGCACCCTTTTTATGAGATATGATTAATATATTGCAAATAATAATTACAGACATTTTTGTTATTTTATTATTTTTTAAACATAAATGACAGTGTATATGAAGGGTCCTTTACGAACACATCCAGGTAAAGGATCAATGGTCCAGGGAGGTTACAAAGGAAACAATTTATCTAGCCTTTTATCATAATGTTCTATTTTATTATCTGGTACCTTTCATGTGAAAAAAGAAAATGCTCCCTCTACTCTACTTTGTAGTAAATGGTAAGTAGTGCAGAAGAGAAGAAATTTCTCCAGTTCTGCACAGAGCTCCTCTTCAGTCAACATCTTCAGCCCAAACCCCAATTCACAGCCCTCCTATGTAACAGCAAATTGAACTCTGGGAATGTGGTTGGGTTTTGTTTTCTCTGTACAGGAGATAAGCTTCGTTGGTCGCTGCCTGCAGAGGAAACACTGCAATAACAGCACAAGCAGCAGCTCCCCACACCCCCATCTTAAAAGAAGTTAAGCCTAGTGAAACCTTTAGTCAAAAATATGTGAATAGTCATTATTATGCATATTTATTCTTAATCTTGGATATTATGGAAACACACGTCTAGCAAGATTCTATTCTAGACAGAGATCAACCTTTCTAAAGGTTTATTTGGTCACCTTGACATTCCTTTCTACACACAGACAAAACATCATGTGTGTGGTACAAGTCAATAAGACCACCCGGGAAATCCTGCCCTGGTGTCGCAACCACAGTTTACTACCTGGTGGATGACTCCCAAACACACTGTGGCCTTTTCATGATGTGTGTGACGCACCTTCCGACCGCGGAATCATGTTTATTAATCGTAAACAACCCAGGAGGAAAAGTTTACACGATGTGTCTGTCGAGCTTAAAACAACAAATTAGGTTTTCGTTCGACCGTGTGAAAGTAATAGTGCTAAATGAGTTTCAGGACGTGCATCAGATCAAACCTGACACCAGGGGGGTTTCAGATATGTCAACTAACTGCTGGGCGTATGTCGGCACAAACAGACGGCCTGTTGGCAAGTAAGAAATAATAAACATTAGAATGGAACAGCTAAGCTGGACTAAAAGTATGTGGACATGTGGTGTGAATACATTTTCATTAAAAGCATTTAGCAGACACTTTGATCCTCTGACAGTAAGAGCCTTGCTCAAGGGCTCAACAGTGGCAAATGGTGGGGTTTGAACCATTTCTTTAATCACCAGGCCCTAATCACAACTGCCTTTGAGATTAAATGTGATTAAATGAAGTAAATGTAAGGAACACTACATTTATTTTACTTTTTCCATACTGTCCCAATTTATTTCTGATTTGGGGTTAGAATAACAAAATGTAATTATGATGTAATGTGTATGTCATGTGACCAAATGTTGGAGGCAGTGGTTAAAATACTGAACCAGTAATTGCAAGGTCACTGCTTCCAGTCCCATTACAGCCAGCTTTGCCAAGTCAAGTCAAATTTATTTGTATAGAGCTTTTTATGGACATTTTCTTTACAGATTCCAGGACCAAAAAAAACCCCCTGATGATCGAGCCTAGGGCAACAGCAGCAAGGAAAAACTACCTAACAATTACAAGGAAGAAACTTTGAGAGGAACCAGGCTCACCAGGATCCATCCTGCTTGGGTGGCCTTCAGGGTGATATGGGTTGATTTGCATGGAGAATTTAATTAAAGAGTGTAGATATGTATAAATAATATGATTTCTATCAAAGGTTTTTGCAAGAGACAGCATAAAGAATTTAATTTGAGTTCGTCTTTCAGTTTGTCTGTGGTAGAATGAAGTCTGTTGTGTTCTGAAGATTGAGATTCTCAGCACATATGGCACTCAAGCAGGAAAGGCATTGTGGCATAGCAGCTCCAGGCCTATGGTTTCAGCCTCAGATTGATGAAAGGCTTCCCTGGTTTCTGGGTTGTACAGAATAATCAAAAGCCTGTGTAATTCAGTTGTTGTTAATCTGGTCCTGTAGATTGAGACCAAGTTTAAGATTATTCCTTGTTACAGAGTGATGCCCTTCTGCCTTGCCAAATATACTCCCTGTGCCAACAAGATTGAATCATGTAGAAAGACACACCTCTCCAGGTCACTGAAAAAACCCTTTTTTTAGTTTAGTTCCCTAGGAATCTACTTTGGAGATTAGCAGGATAGATTGGTCAAATAATTATGTCCTTCTGCCTTGCCAGATGAGCATAACATTGTATATTGTCTTTGTTATGAATGCTTTTTTACCCATCTTTACCAATGACTGGTAGACAAAGCGTCTTGGCAGTCGTCGCATATAAGCCTAGCTCTTTATATTTTGCACTATTTGGCAGTCACTGTCAGAGAACTTTAACTGCTTAATGACTCATGTCACAAAATAAACATCTCCTAATCAGATGAAAGTAGATGCTAAGTCACGACACAATGCTGCGCACAGCCCTGGAACTCCTAAAAAATTACATGAAATGGAACAAAAAGTGAGACGGATAGATTAAACCGTAGAAGTCATACGGCTACCGCAGATTTCAAACCCTGGTCCGATTTCCGCCTGATTTCCTACGCCTCTGTCCGAGCGGCCCTTGTAAATCATTCTCAATTCCTTTAAACAAGCCACCCAGATTAGGTTGGTTCAGATCATAAACATACGCTGGGGCCGGACCACCCACGGGGAGGCCTCTGACCGCTGTGAGCACAACATGCTTCGTGTGGTTTGTTTGTGTGTGTGCGAGACTAAGAGAAAAAGCGAGAGAGAGAAAAGAGAGAGAGAGAGTTGGGGCCATGGAAAGATAAACACCCCCCTTTCCTTATTCATGCTCAGTCACTGTTAGACTGTGACATAGATAAACACGCTCAGCTCTGCATGCTACACGTCCTCCTATGTCTCTCCTTTTATTCTGACCTTGAAATGAGATACGTCTTTTATGCTGCTCTATGAACACCGCTCGGTTCCTGTCAGGGTCACCGTGGGGTCTTGTGCCACCCAGAAACACTATGTGCCAGTTAGGGATACAAGTCAAACACAGAATCTGTCCATCTCTAGCCGAGAAGGGTTACATGGTGATACATGGTCTTATCAATGTCACTACAAACCTTGGTACTGGCTCGATTCGACAGAAAGGAGTAAAAATATTATACACGGTAATCAAGACAACCTACTGTAGAGATGGGTTGCAGAATGATGCCCTTCTGCCTTGCCAAATATACTTCCCAGGCCAGTAAAGGTCCTGTGTGCCCACCAGAGGTCACGATTCTACAACGTTGTGGCCAACGTACTACCACTGGGATCAAGTGTTCGAAACAGTGGTGCTACCGAGCATTTTCTAAATAACACCAAAAATATGTTACACATTTACAGTATGTTACACATTGCCTAGGAGATCTTGACTTTGGAGATCAGAAGTTGAGATTGGTAACAGAATGATGCCCTTCTGTCTTGCCATATATACTCCCCAGATCAATAAGGGTAAGATGTGTCCACCAGAGGTCACAATTCTATAACTTTGTTTATAGAATGATTCAGTTACCTCCAGAATATTGGATTTGATCGGCTGAGATATTTTCTTAGACACTAGAAGGAAAAAAGGTCAAAAATCAAAGATTTGTTTACAGTATGTGATGGTGTAAAATACCACAATCACGGGTATAATAAAAGCAGTGCAAGGGATCCGAGTGTAGTACGATTTCCAAACCAGCTGAAACTCTTTACAGAACTCATTAGCACCCGCATGGCAGGGCAGAGACTCGGCATGCCCCATCGAGCTCGGTAATTTGCTATAACCGCTCAGAGAGTTCCAGTTCACTCCCCTGTTGAGTTCCATCGCTGGCTTTTCAGGGTGACACTTCATAAAACCCACCGGCTGCCTTGTAAAGCCAGGACAGGACATGCAGATGCCCAGGGTCGAGAGCATTGTGGTGCGTCCAGCTGGGCTCATCGGTCCACCAGAGAATGATCGCAATGATGTGTACTGTGACGGTGTTTCAAGTGAAAATTACTGGGCCAGTTTCTGAGCTAATGTAGAGAGTGCAGAAAATTATGGAGGTAATGTCTGGGTTTATAAGGCAGTGTGTCCGAACGTGGCAATGAGAGCAAAAAATAGGTGTCTTAACAAGAAGTTGGCACATATCCAGATCTGCTCAAAATGCCCCCAAATTTAGAGATGATAAACATACATGCAACATACACGTTAGGATTTATCAAGTTGTAATCTTGGTGTGTGTGGTTGCTTACAGAATGATTTCCTGCCTCGGCAAATATACTCCACGGGTCACTAAAGGTGTCATGTGTCCACCAGAGGTCACGATTAAAGTACTTTGTGGATCAAATTATTAAATTCACATTGTCAGAATGACTAGGTATGATGATCCCGTCTACTGTGGAGATCAGCAGCAGAGATTGGTTAAATAATGAATCCCTTCTGCCTTGCCAAATATACTCCACAGGTCAGAGTCTTACGTGTCCACCTGAGTGAACAGGGCTGGTTAATTAACTAGTACAAATTGCCTATTGAATGTTTTGAGTGTGGCACCTGACCCAAATGATGTTTGTGAAAATTAATTAATATTTCAAATAAACTGACTTGTACTCTCTTGGGGGTGGTGCTAAGCCACTTCCACTGGGATAAAGTCTTCAAAATAGTGGTGCTACTAGGGCATTTCCCCCTAATTAAATCATAAAAAATAAGAAATAAACGCCATGTTACACATTACACAAAGCTGGTCTACGTTGGGGATCAGCAGCAGAGATTGCTTGTAGTATGATGTCCTTCTTCCTAGCCAAATATGCTCCTGGGGTCAAAAAGTATCTCACGTGTCCAACATTTGCAAAATTTTGTGTTTCAAATGAATTCTGTACATCTAGACGATCCACTACCACTGGGATCAAGTGTTCAAAACAGTGGTGCTGCCAACCATTTGGGCGTCTGCATGTACACGTTTGACTGTTTTTGAGAAACAAGCAGCAGGAATGTGTACCACACACACAGGTGGGTTCTTGTGATCTTGGTGTGTGTCTCTTCTGACTGTTTGCCCCAAACCCATCTGTCTGTGAGGTCCTTCAACCACAAATGGACCCCTGTTTGGTGTAGAAAACCCAACCAAACTTAATCTAGGTGTTTCGATGGGGAGTTTATCCGTGGGCTTCTTTCACTACCAGAGTTAAGCATTTTCGGCAAATTATTGTAAGTTATTAGCTGGACACGATCACCTTAACAATCTGGAGCAAACACACAGATGCTGGAAGAACATCTAATGGTCATGTGACCATATTCCTGGACAGAACTCAAAACCATGGTGCTCCTTTCTGATAGTGTTCCCAGATTTCAGGATCAAATTCATAATGTACATGCTGTCAGGTACCCACCGGACTTATTTGGCTACCAGTCTGCCAGGATGGGAAATGACCAGATTAAACAGATTTGTAGGGTTGACTCTGGCCATGGTGGCTAAACAGATCTGGAAATGGGCAGAGTTTCACTGCATGGCTCTGGTGCACAAAAGCCACCCCCTCCTTGTGGCACAAAATGTCCCAAATAAAAGATTAACCACTCTAAAATGGGATAATATTCTGCTATAATTAATCAAAAATAGCATTCTTCATGTCCAACAACAATCAGATTTAAGACTTCTCTGTCTTCATTCTTCAAATAACTGATTATTTTTATTGACCACATGTCCTATTAGGTCATTTAATATTATAACACACTTACAGCTTACACGTTATGATTGTTTTGTCTGACATTCTGTCCCTGACAGGTCCCTATACGGACGTGTCGTGAGTCTCTCCCCGAGGTCCAGCAAGTGTCGTCCAGCTGGCCAAGGCTCACCTAACTCACTTCTTAAAATCCAGGCCTGGGTCCAAAAGGGAAATATAAAAATCCCTTAAAAGATTTATAAAGGTCTGATTTATCCCAGACGGACGAGGAAAAGGAACAGGGAACGTACTCGGTGCCAAACCTCACTCGCATTATACTTGTGTGGCACAGGAATTGACGTGATTTAATCTTGCTCTATCAATGAGGTCGGCGTTCCTGATTCTGAACACGGCCAGAATACTTGGAAGTGATTTTACGCCGACTGGAAAAATGTTTGACGATCTGTGTAATACTGATTGCTTCATTTTCAAGACTTTGTTGAATAGTCTTGAATGGTTCTGTTCATTTCATGTTGCTAAAGCGTTCAAAACATGATTCATTTCAAAGATTTAATAAGAGCAATGCATTGAGATTACATCATGGGATAACAATACATGATGGCATGGTCGCAGATACATTTTTAAATCATTTTTCACACATTTCATGTCATTTATTAAGAGCAGAAGTCTTTCGAGAGAGCTCAATCTGTGCATAAATTATGATTTGGTAAGAGCTGGTGTTTAACTAAAGCACATTTTGCGAATTTACAATTACATTCTAGTTTTTCAGCTTTTTTATTTATGCATTTATATGAATAGAAATGTATTTTGAAGCATTGAAGACCTTATCTAGGTTTAGTCTTTTAATGGCCGATTTTGCACCCAGCAGAGCAGAGATTCTAACTCTAGCACCTAAACATTCAGGTTTTAGCTGAAAAAGGACCACTTTTTTACTAAACTGTCCAAATTTAAAAACATCAGGGGCAACATTAATAGAGGCTAGACTCTTATTTTGTCAGTTTAAAACATTTGGTTATGAGTGACCTCTACACGTGAACACTTCCTGCCCGTTCTAAGGCCCTAAGGTTTCAGCCTTGGTTTTCACACCCGTTTTGATTGGTTTGATTGAGTTTGCTGTTATGCTTGTTTGTTTCCTGGTTGAACCCTCTTCAGTTTACATATCAGAGTGATGTTTCCGCATGTCTTCAGTTTCCCTATCTTAGCTGGACAGTTATTATCCGCTTACACTAAAGATTCAGTTGGGCACTCTGGTGCAGGTTGGCCACTAGCTGTCTGAATAGAATAGTGTAGAATAGAATAGAATGCCTTTATTTGACATTACACATATACAGATGTACAGTACAATGAAAGTCTTTCTTCACATATCCCTGCTTGTTTGGAAGCTGGGGTCAGAGCGCAGGGTCAGCAGGGTAACCCCTGGAGCAGACAGGGTTAAGGGTCTTGCTCAAGGACCCAACAGTGGCTGCATAGCAGAGCCTGGATTTTAACTGCCAATCTCTGGTTGATAGCCCAAAGCTCTACCCACTAGGCTACCACCGTCCCAAAAAAGGGGGGTTGGCCAAGATAGCCTGGTCATTGGCTGAAACCTAAAAGGTAAATGTAATTTATTAAGTTGTGTGCTAAATTATAAAGTTACCAATGTATAAATTCTCTAAATGAATAGAGAATTTAATTACATTAGTTGAGAATTGGAGCAGGTGAGAGCCCAGGTCTCTGTAGGAGTGGCTGGGGTGGCCAATAAGTGCCCATTTCTTATGTTATTTGTAATAAGGATAAATCTGTAACTCTACACAAACTCCAAAAAGCAGGAGCAGTGTTCGGTTACGACTGGGAAACATAAATTGTCTCTTTCAGTTGGCCTACAGCAGAGCAGACCGGCAAAAGGAAACAATATAACGTGCTTATTAGCAAAGTCCAGACTCGACTCCTGGCTTTAGTGTCATTAATGAAGCTTTCTTTTCCCTCAGAAAGGAGACGTAATGCCATAAAGACAACTTTAATAATGCATTGACATTCTATAATTATAAATAGAAGAAAATTCATAATAGCTAAGAGTTGGATTATTTAGGAAAGTGGTAGTTTAAGAACTGTTACATCATAACAAAGAATAATAAAAAAACAGCCAGGCTCTTTAATTACAATTGCATATGTCGAAAAACACTTTTTAAAGGATTAGTATTTTTATATTATTCCTGCTGGGGGAAAACCCAACCTACAAGCATCGGATTAATAGAAAATAAAAACACCCTTGTTAGCATCCAGATTTGGCACAGCCTTTTTCGAATACCCAACCTGTGACATGGGACCAGCACAGAGAGCATCCTGACAAGGGCACCTTCCAATGATTAGGTTGTCCCGCCAATTCTTTCCACTCCCAGACATTAACCAATCACATCTTCAGATGCCTGATCATCAGTGCCTCTTCTCACATGAGAATGACTCAACGAAATTATGTTCCTATTGCACGCATGTTTGTTGTATTTATTAATTTAGAACAATTTCTTGATCTGTAGGGAGCAAGCACATGAGGATCGACGAGCTCAGTGTTTGCACAGTGGATGCTGAGCTCATTGTAAGTGTCGAGCCTCAGAGGAGCTGAACGCTGTGTGAGGTCCAGCTTCCCTTCAGCTACACACTGCTTCTGGCAGAACAAACATGGGTGGGACCGCTCGCCACACACACACACACACACACACACACACACAAACCACACTTTCCTTTAGTAGACTAACGACGGCAGGGCCCAGGCTGACTCGTGTCTTTACCATCCACTTCCTTTAACAATTAAACTCTCAATCTGTATCTCACACCCAAAATTTCATTTCATTAGGAACGTGAGCCGAACAAATCCTCGCCCGTGGTGTTTGTTTTCGAGTCAATAACAGCTGTACAAAATTTGAAGCTTTTTGTTTCACAATCTAGGCCATATTTGATTAAATTACATTTACATTGGGCATTTATTCACCCAGGTGGAGCAGCGGGATTTTCCGCTACCACACCAGAGCCAAGAGTCTTAGCTCCCTGGTTCAAAACTGGTCGTTTCCACCCTAGCCACAAGGATGCACAAACCAGTGCATTGAATGCCGGTCACAAACCCGGATAACAAGGAGGGTTGAGTCAGGATGAGCATCCGGCATAAAAACCAGATCCATAATGTCCTTTTTTGTGGAGTTTGCATGTTCTCTCCTTGTCTGCATGTATATTTTCTTTATACTGTAAAAATGATTTATTATTTTATAGGTGAAGGGCATTCATTTAAAAATTCCAATGAGTTTCCTAATACCTCTGTCCAAATAGTGTGTCTAAAAGTAAATTTTGTCTGAGCTTGAAGAATGACAAGTTGCATTTGATAATAATCTACTATAATATTGTCGAACTCATAAGATTTCTTTATCATCATGTACTGATATAGTGCTACATCAAACCACTAGCTTTGGGAATTTCCCATTGAAGATATGAAAATATGATGTCTGAAGATATCACTGTTTTTCTAGCACAATCCCAACCCTTTGTTTATTGTGCTCAGGTAGAGTAACGTTTCTGAGCAGCTGTTTAAAATGGACCCATTTAGGTCACTGTTGAAATAAATGTTTATAGCTTTCCGGGCGTTTTGTTTAAGGCTGTATGTGTGGTCCTGTCAGCACCCAGTAAAAGGCGAACTTGTGTAAAGGTGTGTATCTTTGTGTACGCTCGGTTTACCTGTGTGTCGACTGAGACGTGTTTGTGTCTGCATGCACAGCTGTGTATAGTCTGATCTTTTATTCTAACTCCACAAAAAGATTTATTTTACAAGTTTTATTGTTGAATTGTTTTGTCTTTGCAGTTTTTAATAGTTGTTTTTAACGTCCTCCGAATATATACATGACAGTGCATATGGAACCTTACCTTTGCAGCTCAGTGTTAATTTTATCACATTAAGACATAATTATGAAGATGCTTTAATGTTAAAAAACAACATTTTTTAACGTTAAATAAATTAAATGAATGAGCTAAATGAATAAAAATGGCTTCCATTATTGTCAAGTGTGTGCTGTAACCTGATCATGTTGACCTCAAATAATTATGCATATGTCTTTGCACTATTTGTTTGCAGCGTTAATAATTGCAAATTGCAATAATGTATTGTTTTTTATATTCCCTGTAGCTATAGTTATATATTATGCATGTGTGTTGTTGTCTTCTTGTGAGTGTGTGATAATAATAAAACAAACTGTGGATTAAGGAATTATGAAAGAGTTGGCCGTATGTAGTAGATTTGGTATCTGTATAAATCTACTGAATGACAAAGCATTATTTTTTTTTTAATATCTCTTTTCCTGGACTCAATTACACACATCATTAGATGCTACTCGCTTCTTGCTAATTGCTAATTAACTTTGTGTTATGTGGTAAGTTGGATGAAAATGTTTGCTGATTCTTAAAAAGGGGGATTTTACTGTATGTTTAGTATGTAGAGGAATCTCCCAAAGAAACTCGAATTAGAGTCTTGAATCTGTGAAACCTTTAAAATCTGTGTTAAAAATAAAAAATGTAAACAATGAACATGCTTAAATACGGTGTATAAATCACGTGGTATCAAACAATGCTAAAAATATGTGAAATATAACATGTAAAATGCTTTTGTACTTTCAGCTTTATATCATTAAAAACTCAGAGCCTTTATTTTTTAATAATTTATTTTTTATCATATATTTATTTTTATTTATTATGTTTTGAACACAGTTTACAGCATGTTCTTCGCTTAGGTTAGTTTCAGTAAGATTCTTGTTTTCTTTGCGCCGCCTAGTGGTCAGTCTGGGCACTGAGAATGTTTAAGGTACCTGGCTGATGAGGAGCAGACCTGGATGTGTTGGGTTAGCAAATTTCTCCACTCCACGTTGTTTGTGAGTTCGTGAGGCTTCTTACCCCGGAGGACTTGGGGATGAGAATTCCTGCCGGCTACGCCTGGTAGCCACTTCCGCTCGCTCTGGGAAATCAGTTGAACCGAAGCCATCCTTTGAATCCCTGAGCACTGATAAATCATCCTTAACTAGCCCCCTCACACACCACATGTGGCAAGTGTGTGTGTGTGTGTGTGTGTGTGTGTGTAGTTGTGGGTGTCTGGAGGCCTTAATTACTTTGGCTGGCTTTGTGTATGTGCTGTAGTGTGCAATCTGTCTGCCCATGTATGGTGAGTATTCCAACCGTGTGTGTGTGAGCATGTGTAAGATTGTATGCACAGCTGGATCCATCTTTTACTCAGCTCACTGGGACAATATTCCCCTCCTGCGCAGAAGTAATTCACAGAAACAGGGAGGGAGAGACACACAAGAGCGCCCGTGACCGAAAGCTTTATGGAAAAGACTACTCCAGATGCTCTCTCTCGCTTTCTCTCGCATTCTCTCTTTTTTACTCAAATGAGGGATAAATAACACGTGTTACATCGGTGAGGACATTTTTAGTAGCTTTCCTAATCCTGTCATTATCTGTGCAGGTCATGCTGAGGTGTATTTATGCTGTATGACCAAAAGTATGTCGACATCTGACCATGGCATTATGGACGTCGCATTCCTTGACTGTGGGTATTCATTTGGACTCTTCCTCCTTCAGCCTTTGTGGGTATGGCAGCCTCCACTTATGTGGGAAGTCTTTCCATGCTCATTTGTAGTGTGTCTGCCGGAATTTGTGTCATATGAAGCACTATCCAGAAGGTTCCCGTCCACATAAAGAAAAAGTATATAAAAATATATGAACAATAAACACACTAGAATAAATACTCAAAATATATAGACAATGACTTGAAAAATATGGGTCCTAAAATTACTAACAGTAATTTTAAACAGTGAAAAAGTTCGGTATTGATAAATAATATTATAATTACTATATTTAAATAATTAGAATACAGCAGTGTTTTGTTGAGGTGTCTGCACTTCATGAGGGGGTGTGCATACCAGTTAACACAGGTCATCGGGTACCTCAAATAAAATGTTTTGACAACAGTATTTCTATCAGGGAAGACAGAATGGCAGTAAATGACAGAATGACAGAATGTGTTAAATATAGGAATAGTGGTCAAATTGCCTGATATATCGAGTTCTCAAGTTCAAATCTTAGCAACTGATTGTGTGTCTGTAAGGGGCGGACGGTGGTTAAACAGAGTTTCTTCATAACTCCTACAATAGTGGCAAACGTGTTGTTGGGGAAGGGGATGGAACCGGAGCTGTCTCCAGTGGAGTGAAGTGCAAGTGGAGACCAAATATGACTGCGTAGTATGATATGGCTCGATTGGAAGAAAATAGGAGGAACAGTATGATACTTGATTATGACTGATCTGAAAAAGAAAAAAAATCTGCAATTTGAAATATGCTTTGTGAATTAGTCTGAGTGGGTGCTTCCCATTCACCTTGAAATACTGACTGAGGGAATTCCTTAATGGTAGTCTGGGCCAGTCCCTGTTCTCTTGCATACTAACTAACCGTCTCTTTTTCCCTGGCACTGTTTCACCACTCATGCCACACTGAAAGACCACCCTGCACTCTGGCTCCCTAAGCTTCCACAGTTTTGTCTGTCATTAGCCTAGAAGACCACACTGCACTTGAACAGATCTCACAATGCCTGGCTAGATCTACCACAGGACAGTGGATATTTTAATTCACATATTGAACTTTATTTATTTAGCCTAAACTGTAGTAAAAATACTGAGATTGTCATCTCTTTTTTTCAACCATTTGAGTGTTGTTGCTAGCAAATTAGCCAGCACAGGTAACAAAGTGAAAACAACATTAACAATTTAAAATTGACACATTTAATCACTCATTATTTAGTGAGCTGTAACTAAAAACTTTATAAAACAATGAATTCTATAAAATATATCTAAATTGCGTGTTATTATGGTTGTATTTTGAGATAGTACTAGCTTCTATAAAAGCTAATTTTCTATTTTTATTCTACTGGTTGCGCCTCTTTAGATGTTTGGCGAATACAGCCTCCAAACAGGTGATTTATCATTGAAGCCAGAAAATCTTGGCTACTACTGATAAATGATTGCCATCTGCTGGAAATCTTCTGTAACATCATTCAGAACTTTCTAAAGAGCGTTAAACTCAGGAATTATTTATAAGCATGAAATATTTTGGGACTACTAAAATTATCAACATTTTACACCTTTGGACTTGTGGCATCTGATTTAACAATAAGATAAAGCTCATATATGTTCCCCCGCAAGCTGCATGTGATCCTGACCAGTAGAAACACTGAGAGCTGAGATTAAGTGAGGAGTAAATCGAGTACTAGTGACATCACTCCTACTCCCAATCAGCTCCTCAGTAACCACTGATGAGAGCATGACTAAACCTTAACCAGTGTCGACTAGACCTGACATGCATAAAGAACCTTCATCCAAAGCTTTTATACCTAAAAGAAGGGGCGCAGACATAGAACTGGCTAATCACTGTCCAATAATTGGTTGACCTCCTCGGAAGATTGAGCTGCAACACCATAATCCCATGCAGAAACAGCAAGGCACACCCCTTCATCTCCCCACCTTTGGCAAAGACCCTTAAAGGACCCGTAACATCCAACACACGGCCCCATACTCCCCCCCACCTTCTTCTTTCCCCTCTTCTCCTTTCTGCTGGTTGCCTGGGTGATGCCTAACAAAGCCATCATTTTACCAATTTCCACAGAAACAGGTGCTGGCACAATGGCCGCTTCCTTCGTTGCTGAAAGGGGAAGGTTAGAGAGGTTCATGGGAACCCGTGAGGACAATCTCGAGTCTGTCCAAGTGTCGTCCTTGGTCCATGACATAAAAGAAGGCTAATTTGTTGTCGCTGTTTTCCCAGGAGGGGGGGGGGGGTGAAGAGGGAAACAAGGTTTTAAAAAAAACCTCTGATATCAACCTTGGTGGGTCCTGAGTGGACTGTGTGTCGAAAGTGACTTGGGTCTGCGTGGGTGGCGTCTGTGTACGCGCTCAGTTGTGGGCCCGAATGGGATCAAAGGCGAGGCTATGCGTCTGTGTTGACATGTTTCTGCTCAGCGGCCTCCAAATGTGTACCCACACGCCTCTGTGTTTGCATGCGTGCATGCGGCCCGGGATGAATATTCCATTCTGGGGTTTACAGTCGGACCCCCACCATGCACCCCCTCTCCAAAACAAAATGAGACTGGTGCGCTGGCAGAGCTACAAAGTAAATGCGGGCATTTAAGAGGAGGCTTTCCGCTTTCCAAGGGAAAAAAACAGTTTCTGAACTGTACAACACAATGAGATCTGACTTAAAGTCTTTATGGTGCATTGGAAACATATCTAATCTATAAACTTTTTAAAATACAGTACAAGTGTTTTGTTATTAGTTTATTAGGATCTTAATGTCAAGTTTTACTCTCTTGGTTACATTCATGGCAGACTTAAAGTTTTCTTAGTACACATCAAACATGATCATGGGCATTTTTGTATCTCCAAATTACCCCACTTGCATGTTTTTGGACTGTGTAAGGAAACTGGATCACCCGGGGTAAACTCATGCAGACACAAGGAGAACATGCTCCAGACAGAAAGGACCCAGACCTGGGGGTTCGAACCCAGAACCTTCTTGCTGTGAGGTGACAGTGCTACCCAAATAGCCACCATTTATTTAGGGGTGCATTGTGATACAAAATGACAATC
>JAYDZG010000036.1:3671252-3686123 GCA_034509265.1 Microcambeva bendego
CGCGATATAGACAGCCTGTGATGAAATATTTATCTGAGGGGTGAATCCGTAATAGAGGAAGCTATCACAGTAAAAGTGTACTTACCCAGAGGCAAGGTTAGATCACAATGGAGCCCCGATTTCGGAGGCTCCTCACGCGCTCAGAAGAGAAACGGAATGATAAATTTACACTTCCACCACGGCTGGGTTGCTTACTCCGCCGATGACGAATGTGCGGTGCCGATTTGCTCTCTGTGGTGATTCGGCCCGTTTGAACTCATTTTATTTTAGTGTCCCTGAGCACGGTGTGGTTAATTAATCGCCCTCTGGATTTAATACGGTGGGATTCTTGTGTGTGTTTACAAATGCCCCAAATTAAATACCTGCATTGGAGATATGTACCATATGCTATCGTCTTTTTATGATTCGTCATTTTCTCCCATTTTTTTTAGTGCGTCTTATAAACCGGGGCTGTCGAACGTCACGTCGTTTTATGTCGCTCGTGAGAGCTTAAAAGACATCTGAGCGTTGTGATGGTTCGAGTCGTTACAGAGACGGATTTATAATTTAATGCCTCTCCTGCTCTTTTAAGTAGCAACATCCTCGTCATGGCAACAAACTCCATCAGTCAGAGAGGCTTGTTATTGTCATTTCAGATGAGCACAAAAAGTGCAAGGTGATACAATACACAGTGCAGATGACTACATTTCAATAAACCCAAATAGACATTTCTAATCTAAACATTTCTAATCTGAAGGAGTAACTTTGAGATTAGCTGAGAAGAGGTAAACTAGCGTAAACAGTAATAAATAATAGTTAATTATTATTTGTCTTGGAATCCAGTACAGATTCTCAGTAGCTTAGCGAGTGTTTCAGCATTCTGGTTACAAATATAATAATTCCGTACATACATCAGTACTATATTAAGTCCTCTTTTGTTTTTGTTTGTATTTTGTAGTTACTTCATTCAGTGCAAAGTGGGGGAGCAAATAAAAGTGACCAAACTGTATTTTGAAAGAAGTTTTGTCTTTGTCTAGCTGAGAAAGGAGGAAAAACTGCATTTCTTCACTGCAAGTCGATTTTGTGATCTGCAAAGTGATCACATGGCACCACTAGACGATATTAAAAAAAAACATTTACAGATAATCCCAAAGCGAACAAGAAGAGAAAATGAAAGCAGAAGGAAGGGAATTGAATGAAAGATGGGAAAGTCAATAAGTTTTTGGGCTTTGTGTTATGGGGCTGTGTCTGTGGTAAAGAAGGACAATATAAATGTACCGACAACCGGGTCGGAGCATCTCCAAAGCAGCAGCTCTTGTGGGGTGTTTTACAACGAGTGGTCAGTGTCTGTCGAAAGTGGTCCAAGTAAGGAACAGCGGTAAACCATGAGAAAACCATGAGACCAAGACAATCCCTAGAAACGTTTTCTTTTTAATTGCTATTTTAATTGCAAATGCTAATGTAATTAATTCTTCTTGGCCGTGCATTAATATGTATTTGGCATTTGCACATTCTGTAAGTGTGATATTGTTGTAAACAGCAGGAAGATTTGCATGTTGCACTTTGAGAAACACAACAGCGAGGACGTGAAGTTTCTCCAACCAGCAGCCAAAACTCCTTTACAAACAAACCACACACCATTACTATTAGCTACCAGCATATTAGCAATAACTTTTTTCAGGGGCCAAGCAGGCTGCGACCCCGTCACAGCTACATTAAGTGGCATCACGTCTTAAGATCTTCTTTAGCTTTCTTAGGTCTATACAACAGTAAAAATAAATCAAGATACAGTTCTTTAATAATAAATTCTAGATTACAAAAATATTACATAAGTAACGTAAGTAATAGTAAGCTTAACAGAACTAACATATAATAAATAAAATTATTTTTTTAATTTAGTGTACTACTTAAATTTATAAGCAAACGTTTGTTCCATAAAAAATGTAATCGTCTCAGTTACAGACTCAAAACACAATTACACACAATCTGTTACACAGCCAGGGTTGCCAGATTGCAACAGTGGTTTCCAGTTACAGAGTTTTTCAAAATCCACCAAAGTGCATACAAAACCGCTCAAAATGAAACAGGATAAAATAATAAAAAGATATACAAATCAATATCTTAAAATGGACAGATCAGTAATTATAGAGTATATTAAAGTATATTTAAAGTCTTTAAAGTAACCCAGTGGCAGATTGACCAAGCTGAAGTGGTAGAAAGGCAAAATAGACCAAAAATACTGGTTGAGATCTTTTGTCTTTTTGATTTGCCGTGTAGGAGGTGGACTGCATGCTGGTCAGGACGGAGGGTTCGGTCAAATCTCCTCTAGGTCAGCTGTTGCCAGACACGACGAGGCTGCGACTGCTGCAGAAGATGAACGCCAGCGCTGGAGATCTGATCCTCATCGCTGTCGGAGCCCAGAAACGAGTGGTGTGTGCTACACACAAGACTACACTGACATGTTATCATGTCATAATTACAATAATTACAGCTGTACTTTATATTTCAACACAAATACAAAAAAAATACAAATATGTACATCACCGTAGGTATTGTCTTGTCATCAGAAAGGTGGAGCGCACGTATAGCCTAAATTGTAGGGACACATAATAAATTGTAGGGAAAAATAAGCATTATTATTATTTCACCTTCCCAATACTGCTTGAATAACCTTTACACTGCTTAGATGCATGTTTTGGAATCTGCTCATTCAGTTCAGATCAGGCTTTATTTTGTCCAGAGGCTCTCTTTGTTCTCGCCTTTTCCTCCAGTCTAGTGCTTAGTTATGTGCCAGCTTTGCAGTAACCACCAGAAGTGCTTCAAAACAGAGCTTCCCCCTTTTAGTATGTTGAATCCGAAATACATTAAACGGAGGTCTGTTCAATCGAGGCTCCACTGTGATTGGTTGTTTTTTATAATCTTAAGATTATTCTGTGGTGCTGCGCAATCCTGCTTGACCCATTTTAGTGTAGAGTTCTAGTATATTTCCTCCCAAAAAATATGCTCAGAACTAGAGTGAGTGGTTGCCGTTAGCCTCAGTGGGCTCATTAGACTCTGATTATGCCCAATTTTTGGACACATGCATGTCAGAAGTGTTGAAAAAAATCCATCCCAGCTGGGCTATCGGGGCTCGGAAACGGCGTCTTGAGACAACTGATCCATCCATTTTACTTCTTATGTTAATACCTTCTCTCTAGCGTCCTATGTTGGGAAAGCTGAGACTGCAGTGTGCTGAGATGCTGGAAGGTCGGGGCGTCACTGTGCGGGACCCTTCGGCCTATCACTTCCTGTGGGTGGTGGACTTTCCCCTCTTCTTGCCCAAAGAGGACGAGCCGGGTCAGCTGGAGTCTGCGCATCATCCTTTCACTGCTCCGGTGCCTGAGGATGTCCACCTACTCTATAGCGAACCCGGAAAGGTTTGTTTATTTCCCATTGTAGTGAGTTCTTCTGGTAGGGGGTATAGCAGATGGAGCGAGCCCAATGTTTTGGGGATTTTAAGAACCAATTACATGTAGTGATTTCTTTATTTGGAACACCAACTCTGTTAGCACTCAGAAATGAAGGCATTTGAACTTTCCTTTAAGTGACAATCGGGTCTCCCCGGCCCTTTATTGCCTCTGCGGTTTTCTGCCTCTTGTAGAGTAAATCTATATATTGTATCTGAATGACTTCTATGTCCGTGTCTTCCCTTAAGCATTCCTCTTTTAATTCGCTCCCTCAGGTGCGTGGGCAGCACTATGACCTGGTGCTGAATGGCTGTGAGATCGGCGGAGGCTCCATCCGCATTCACAACGCCGCTCAGCAGCTCTACGTCCTGGAAAACATCCTTAAAGTAAAGTATTCACTGAAGGAGTGGGGGGTTGGCTCTTGAGCAGAAACCCTTCACTTCCCCCTCTCTTCATTTTTCAGGGCTCTGTCATCATGGTAACATCTTTACTATGTTTAAATCTTAAATAGTGAATACTATCAACAACTGATCATCTAGCTAGTACAGATGGTGCCATGCAGAGACTCCTGCTTGGAGTGGAGATTTGCGGGCGAGTTGGGTGGTGGGTTACAGAATCATGGCCACCTGCATGGCATTATGGCTGAAAGAGGAGCTTAAATGTGCAGATGACCGACAGTGGTGTTTCACTTATCAGTTTGTTCTCTGCAGCTGGAGAACCCTTTAAATAGCAGCTGGTTGGCCTTTATATAGTCATACTTTTTGTGGCTGAAATACTTCCGTTACGTTTGTCCATGTATTATATATCTGGGTCATGATAATAGACAACTGTGACAACTCTTGGACAAGTGATAGATGATTCCAGAATTTGGTCTGGATTCTGGACCAAGTGGTCTCATCGTAACAGTCCCTCATGGCATGAAGATGGGCAGGTGGGCGGATTACAGAACCTTGCCCACTTGCCTTGCCATTATGGCTGAAAGTCGAGCAGGGAGGCTCAGATGACTTGTAGTGATGTTTCCTATAATCTCACCACTGTGAATTCCCTGCAGCTGGAAGAGCCCTTTAAATAGCAGCTGGTTGCCTTTTATATTATCGATTTTGTTTTACACTTTAGTGTGCATTCAGTAATTAGAAGTGTGTCTTATCCAGAATATTACTTTTACAGGAGGATCATTCTCTCCTTTCGCACCTCCTGGAAGCTCTGGACTCGGGTGCCCCTCCACACGGTGGGATTGCTTTAGGTAAGCTCATACTGCGACACCTGCTACCCCACCAGATCCATCACTCTCAAAAATAAGGTCATGTTACTTTTCTCCTCCGATCAGCGCTGGTCATGCTGCACGCTAAAGCTGATCATCTGTCAGAGATGACTCGGGAGCCACTTAAGGCCTGAAACTAAACTACCCTGTGTGCCCTGCTGTGGTCTGCCAGAAAATTGTTGCATTTCCCCCCATAACTCTCAGATTTTGTCTGACCAAAAAAACTGTAACATTTTTAAAACTGATATATGTTTCATTCTTTTGTTACAGGGCTGGACAGGCTGGTGTCAATAATTGTTGCAGCTCCCAGCATAAGGGATGTCATTGCCTTCCCTAAATCTTTCAAAGGCCATGACTTGATGAGCCACGCCCCTGATTACGTGTCGGAAGATGAGCTAAAGTCATACCACATTTCTGTTCTTGGACCTAGCGCGACGAACCAAGATGAAGAAAAGCCTTGATTCCATCATACTCTTGTACTCCTAAAATAAAGATACCCACAGTGATTGGTTGAAATTGTCATTTTTTTCTTATGCCTAAAGTTGCACCTATTTTAACCCCCCCACTCCCACCTGCTCCCATTGTTTGCTGTAACTTTTTATAAACTTCCTTTTTGGGGAAATAATTCAAGGATGTTCAGGGCGTTTTATTTATTTCCTTTTAATTATTGTTTGTTTGTGCTGACTGAACCAGCTGCTGCTTCAGACCGTGATGGAACTGCTGATGGCCTTTTACTTTTTTCAATCCAGTCTCTTTTAGTATTTTTCAGGATCTGCTGTGCCAACCCTGCCCACTTGTTTTCCTGACTCCAAAAAGGTTCCAGCAGGGGGTAGCGTTGTTCCATCATCTTGCCCTTTTCTTGCCTCGTCTTGGTTCCAAAGCAGAAGCCACAGATCTCATGTGAACGCATCAACGTTCAGTCCAGAGATTCAGTAGCTGAGGTCCCGTTGACCCCAATAGCAAACCGATCTTCTGATTAAGTCCTTAGATTCACTTATTTATTCCTTGAATTTTTACCGGTGAAGGTGAAGCGGTGGCGTTGAACGCTGCCAATTGGAGGTTCCATGATGTATAGGCTTCGCCTGCTGCTGTTTCAGTGAGAAAACATTTGCTGTGATGTGCTTACTAACGCTGTCAGGCTTGAAACCAGATGTTCTCATTAATTCTCGAGACTTGTAGTTAGTGCACCGAGTGTCTCCGCGGTGAACAAACGTTCTCATTTTCAAAGGGGAGATTTCTCCTTTTTATCAGACTGCAAATTCAGATTGACGGTCTTCACAAATATCTGGCATGCAGAAACTGTTTAATTAAAATTACATTGAATGAACCAAAACAGAATCATGAGTCCAGGAATGATGAAACGACTGCAGAAACGTATCAAAAAAATTGTCGGTGCCAAGGTGGCATCAGAATATTCTGTAAGCACACCAGCGCAAAGATTCTAACCCCCCAGAATCGAATGTTAAGTCGAGTGTTAACATGGGCCAGCCGTGGCCTGGTAATGTGAGAACTGGGCTTGTGATTGGAAGGTTGCCGGTTTGATTTCCAGAGCCGACAGGACAGAAGTGAGCAGGGCACCAAACCCCTAACTGCTCCCCAGGCACCATGGCTAGGGCTGCCCATTGCGCCAGCCACCTGTACTCACTGCCCTCTGGTGTTCACTAGTGTGTATATGTGTGTTTCACTGCACAGATCTGGTTAAAATGTGGAAGACAAATTCCACTGCACAGTGGTGAAAAGAGTATTCTAAGTAAGTAAATTCTAAACAAAGCATATAAGGCACATATATTGCTATAACTGAAACGTAATAGTTGGAGTTCCCAAGGATTTTGAGTCAGATAACCTGGATTGGGTTGCCAGTTTAACCTTCTGTGACTAAAATTTTTGTGAAAACAGTATCACGAAGGTATCAGAAAGTTGCACTGCCATGCTAAGCAGGTAAGTTGTTAAACATCCTATGGAGAACTCACGAAGGTTTTATTTTTGCAGATTTGGGCTGTCTTACTCATGTCTGCCTCTGAACGTAATCCCAGAGTGATGTCAGGATCAGGGCTCAGTGGGGGACGTACCACCCACCGGGAAGTGGTCTGTCTTTATTGCGACACCTCCAGTAAGAAATTTTAAATCTCACTGTGTTTTCATCTACTGTTTTTTTTGGTCAGGGTTGCTGCAGGTAAAATATTCAACAAGAAGTCTTCAACATACTAATAATAATGGTGATTCTTGGAGCGTCTTTTGGAAGATCGTGGACATTTCTGGTGCCCTTGTGGTGCGATGAAATGATCTACGCCTGGGGTGCACAATAGAAAGATCGCGATCATCCAGTAGACATGGACATTGCACGCACTCAAACAGGTCATCATGATGGACAAAGGATGTCGCTTCAGTTTCTTTAATTGTCAGGATTAAATTAAATTAATGTCAACACAGCTAAGCCTCAGTCCTCTGAAGCTCTTTTTGCTTTTTTTCCCCCAAGCAAATAAAATTTGGCTTCTAGAAGAATATATTCATAAGTTAACACAATGTGAAGCTCTCTACATCACACATAACGGATGAATCAGATGATTGAGATTCCAATGGTTTCTTCATGTTGTAACCCAACTTTAGATAATACGGACAAAACTAGCACTAGGTTTTAAGATAAGCAATGTTAAACAGGGTTGAATAATTATGACAAGATCATTTTAAATATCATAAAATGACGCATTTAAAAGTTTACGAGAATCTAGCTCGACAGAGAAGTTTAGACTTCTTAATCCTTATGTTTAGTGTGTTGGGTATTTAATATTTAATTTTCGATCCTGATGACATTCCTACTGTAGAAAACCTCTCGCTCTCACCTTCAGTTTATTTATGCGCTCAAGCAACCTGAGTAAGTAACCTGCCGCCAGAAAGGTCAGATAAAGGACTGCAATCCCGTTCTCCGGCACGGACCACTCGGAATCGCTGCGGCGTGTCCCTCCGTGACTGGGAACGGTAATTGTGAAGTGTTCCAGCTGAGAATCTTTTCTGGGCTTAATTTGTCTGTGTAAATCTTTCCCTGTTTTGTAATCTCTTCAGACCGGGTAAGCCGAACGGATGTGGTCTGTAGGGAGGATCTTTAAAGGAGGCTTAAAGACGTGCTGAGGGATAATGAGCTTGGCTTTTTTTCCGGTCCACTCAGAACCTCAGGTGATAAGTATTTCAAAGCTTTGCGATTCATTTATGAATCACACAGCGTGATGTTTCTGAGCTCGAATCTCAGCTCTGCTACCGATAAGTGCCTGCACCAGACAAAATTGGTCACTAGCGAATGGGTGTGGAAAAACCAGGAGTAAAAAGGGAGGGGGGTGGAGTCTGCTGTGTAGGCGCTCTGGTTGTGAGTCTGATACAAAAGTGGAGGAAAGCTGAGATGAGTGCGTGACTCTCCATGCACAAGACTGCACCAAACAAAATGTATCACTATCTTATCGATGGGGAAATGATTGGAGTAAAAAAAAGGAGGCTCTGGTTGATGAGCTGTGTTTTTCCGCTGCAAAGCATTTTCAGATATATTTTACTTTTACAGAAGTCAAGAAGTCGAGAATATTCATGTGGCACAATGGAAGGCCAAAAATACCCATGGAAAACTGCTTCATTCATCGTTGACCTTTGTGTCATTTGAAACAAAGTCGAAAGCAGTTAAAGCAAAGGTCACATTTATTAGCCAAGGCAGCAGATTGAAGGAAACAGCCTTGGAGAATGAAGCTAATTATCTACTATGCCTACACAGAGGGTCCAAACGTACACCGCATTAAGGGGAGGGGGGGGGGCGTAAATACCTCCCAGATGAGTACAGGCTCTACACTGTTGTTTTCTCAGATGGCGCAGAGAGTAGCACGGTCCTAGGTTCGATTGCAGCATGGAGCGGTCCGGGTCCAGGTCCTTCCAACGACACACAGTGAGTGAGGTTAAACGGAGCTGATACAATCGCCCAAGGTACATTGATCTGGCTCATAGTTTCATTATTACTTTGTACGCTACACCTACCGCAGAGATGAACTTTTTGGCTATACAATTACTGACTGGAGCTCATTAGTTGCTCTGTACCCTTTAGCCCATACATATCCACTCATTATGCACTGTTTGCATTACACAGGAGAGCTCCCCACACCTCAGAGTAAATTTTAATCGCACCTAAGTAAACAATATTTTAGTAGTCTTTACTCTTTAAGGATTAGCACCTCTCCAGGTGCTTTGATAAACACACACACACACACACACACACCAGGGAATATTTCATAATAAACAGTCATGCATATTCAGAAGTGCGGAGCTCATCCCGCCTCGCCAAAAACGCTCTGCAAATATTAAACACCAAGTTCCTAATAGGCTGCCCCTGTTGAATTGTTTTTATCAAGTTAGTAGAATTAGGACTCTGAGCAGTGAGCGTGACTGATTGATTTCCCAGCAATACTGCTTCTCGTTTCTCACCGAAACTTTAGCTTATTAGAAGATAGAAGAGAGAAAAGCAGAGATGGCAGTCCCGGGCTCAATCCGAGACAGGATAAAACCCTAACTTTTAATTGGTGGTAAAATTGCTCAGAATTGTGGTAATAATAAGAAAAAGAATACAAACCCACACACACACACACAGACGAGGCGTGTAGATCAGATTGTTATGCCAATATAATTTTTTGTACTCTCTCAACGATGAAAGGGGGGAAGGATTTGAAGGTACAGTGAAGTCTGAAGACTTTCGATGAGGGATGTTCATTACGGAAGCTTGTTGGTGGATCCTCTGGGACTTTGGGCAGATTGTGATAATGATGCTCCATAAGCAGGGGCTCAGCGAATGCTGGCACAGTCCGACTGTTCGCTGTGACTTTTATTTATTGCTTGGTCAGATGGCCGTGCTGTGGACTGTTTGAGTTCCCACTCAAAAAACTCACTTCCATGAAGGCTCATCTACCCCATGAACATTTACTCCAAAAAATGATCCACTTCAAAATGATCAGTTTTTTTTTTACAATTTCTAGATGTGTGCTTTAGAAATCAGAATTAGAATAAAATAAAACAACACTGCTCATTTCGGTGAAACACATACCTAGAACTTTTTGTGGTCTCTTTTTTTCATGACAGTAGGTAACAATATTTGATATTTTAATAATTGATTATAAGTTAAATCATTAATTATTCATATTTTACAGTATGATGCATTGTTGTAATTATTTATGAATATTTATTAAGCATGATTAATAAAGGATGAATTAATAGTGACCTACCTACATTCCACCCGTCCGCCCACCTACCTACCTACCAAAACACAGAGCCTCCCACCCCCCTGCTGACCTACATTACATAAACACTCACCCAACAGCCTACATACCTACCTACCGAAACACCCACCCACCAGCCAAAATACCTACTTGAACACCCACCAACCTACCTGCCAAGATACCTACCACACCATGTGGCATTATGAGCTGATATAAGCTGAAGTTTTCACTACAACTAATTACTTAGTGAAAAAACTTTACAAACAATAAATGACTTTACAAGTGAATTACAAATTATTAGCGCGTTCTGAGGATTTACGACCCTGGACTTTCTGAAAAGTCTGACAAAAATTACTTATCTCAAAATGTGCCTTATTGATTCCATTCATCAAAGCTGCATTTTATGTGTAGGTGTGCCTGGAGGTTGAACACCTTCATTGATCTCTTCCTGTCGTTAATAAATGCTTCCTTGACGTGAATATACTAGCTGAACAAAACCTGAAGAAAACCTCAGCGTATTTCGGGCTGTTTTGCTGTCAGTATCCAGGCTGTTCATCCAGCCCGAGAGTTTAAATCTTAGTCTCTTACGTTTCATTAATTCCGAAAATCAGGAGCGCTGGAGTGTTCACTCCGAGGAGAGTGTTCCCTAGCGTGTTTAATTAATTTATTTATTTCAGACCATCACGATGCATCAGCAATGTGTTTGATTTATAGTAGTGCACGATGGAATTTTCCGGCAAGACTATCCGTCACGTCACATGACAATAAATGTCCCAAACTGAATGGAAGAACATGACTGAGACTTCCAGGTACTACCCTGGCCCCTGTGTTCTCCACCAAGCCACCTCCAGCCTTGGTGGGATGCACTGCAGTCAGCTTGGCTCCAGATATATGTGACGACCTGCCAGGACCTTACTGAGTCACTCCCATACCAGTTTTAATCATTTATTGCTATTTTATTTACACAATGTTTAGATTTTTGCCCCAATTCAGTGTTGTGCATGGAGAGTCATGTGTTGGTCTCTGCATTCCTCCACTTCTGCACAGACATCTTCAGCTACTATCAAGAGTAGACTATTTAGTCCGTCCTTTCCCAACCAGCAGACTAGTGGACAATTTTGCCTGCTGCAAGCCCTGCTAATTGTGCTTGTTATGGGGCACCCAGTCGATGGGAGATTTCAGAATGTCGGTCATTGAGTGCTAGCAGAATATCCCGCCATGCCACCTGGGCTCCTTATGTTTTACAATTTATTAAACCTGTCTTATAGGGGTTCAGTAAATGTATTAGAACAATTAAAGTAAATAGAATGTTAAGACGACAAAGGGTTGATAACCTTTAGCTGTAGCTTTTTGCTTGTTTAACCAAATCTGCCTGTTTCCTGAAAATGCCAGTAGAGTTTACATGTCCTCACTTGGGTTAATACCTAATTGTGTCTAAAAACCAGCCTTCTATGAAAAAAGTAACAATTGGTGATTATGTTTGTGTCCACTGACCGTAAGACCTCAGAGCATAAAACGTATTTGCATGAAAGACTTTAAGGTCATGCTAACAGAAAGCTTTCTGGATTTTGGACAGTGACACTTCATTAAGCATCTAATCCATGGTGTAGCTTGGCCGATTACTTCTTAGCACCTGATGGCAGATAGCAGTGTATCTGTATTCATGTTTTTTTTTTCTACAGATTGCTTGAAGTGACATTGCTGATCATCTTAGATCTCTTTAGTTTCTGAGGTCTGTCAAACTAGCCTTATTTAAGATATCAGAGAGAATCCACAAACTGTTTTTATCTAATTCATTAGTCAAATTTGAGAATTGGAAGGCCAATCGACAGAGTTAAATGACAATATAGAGTGTCCTACAGCATAGAGTGAATAATTTAACATCGTGGTATGTGTTTTTTGATCCAGCAGATCAAACCCACCACAAACTTGCACTTTCCCCAATTTGCAAATATTTCTGATAAAAATGTATAGAGCTTTGTAGGGGTGACTAAACCTTTGATCCAGCTTTGCACAAATCAGCTGGGTCAAGAACATCTACAATCAATTGCATACAGCCCTGCTTTTGTCCTCATCAAAAATCTCTTTGATTTGTTGGCGTGAGTGCAATACACCGGCATAGACACATAGATAAATAAAGAACAGTGTCTCCTTAAAAAATGGTGCTAGACTCAGAAAGTCGGAATAATTTGGGACGTTATGGAAAATGTAAATAAACTAAAAATGCAGTTGACTTTACATTTACATTGACTTTTCTCTGCATTTCAGGTCTGCAACATATTCAGAAAAAAAGTTGGGAGGGTAAAGTAGATGACCAGAAGATCTCCAGTTTGTCAACAATTGGGTGAAAAATCTTATCCCATCTCTTAGACGACCCTACATCAAGAACCACCACTCAACAAAAGCTGATATAGCCACATGGTCAAGGAATTACTTTCTCAAACCCTTGACCAGCACTAAAATACAGAGTTAGATGCACAAATGCCAGATCAAATTTCACTGTGTGAAAAACAGAGGCTTCTGTAAACCATGTCCTGAAGCAGCGTTAACTTCTCTGGGCTCTGAGGCATCTAGGATGGACCATCACACAGTGGAAACCTGTATTGTGATGATGAATCAGCATTCCTGGTTTTCTTTGAAACTACAAAATGGAACATCCAGAGGTCCAAAGGCCAGTGGCATTCAGGATATGGTGCTGTGTCAGTACCAGTTATAAATGTCATTTACCCTTCTGAGACGGCAGCATTAATGCGCAAAAGTACATTGAGATCTAAGAGCATATATGCTGCCTTCAAGATTACATCTTTTCCAGGGACGTCCACACATTCATCAACAAGATGATGCAAAACCACCGGCTGGACATGTTACAAAGACGTGGCTGTGGAGAAAGAGGGTACGGGTACTGAGCTGGCCTGCCTGCCATCCTGACCTGTCCCCAATATAGAATGTGAGGAGAATGTTGCACATATTAAGATGCGCTGGAAAAACAGGACAAAATAAAAGCAGAAACATTAAATGACTTGGTATCCTTGGTGCCAAAACATCTTTTGATAAGGAGAAAAGAAATGACAAGAAGTTTAAAAAATGCATTACTGTCCCAACTTTTTTGAAATGAAGCAATGGAGGTTTAATAATAAATGAAATGAAGTTGACCAGGCTGGTTCTTCAATGCTACATCACAGCACCAAACAAGCTAAATCCTTTCCCCTCGGTTAACCTAAATAATCCCCCGTCGCTCCGAAAGCACTTGGAATTTTGTCACAAATGAATGATGTTCATTGACATCTCTGTGGCAGGAAAGATTAAGACATCAGTCCTTTCCTCCTGGATCTGTCAGGACATGGTGAGGCCTGAATAATAGATTCTGACAAACTTCCTGATGTCACTTGTTGTCAATACTGGAGTAGTCGGTTTAACACAGTAGGCTGGGGGACTCTCTGCACAGCGCTCGTCTGTAAAATAAACTTGTTCAGTTTACCTAATTAGAGCCTGAATAGACTGAAAAAGAAACTATATATAGACAAGGTGGGAGTAAAGTTTAATTAAATATAGTGGAAATTTGCAGAAATGCCATGTCACCAGCAGAAATGTGGTCACACATATAAAAATATTGATTTTATTCATGCTGGTAGGTAGTGGATGTAAATGTTCATTTTTATGTCTTAGTCTTGCGGTGATAGAACTTTGTCCTTCGCAGAGCAACCACAGCTCTTGTGTTTTGTTCTTGACCCATGACTCTTTGCTTTAGCACATGAACAAATGACCTCACATTTCAGGATTTTCCTTTAAAAAGGAATTTATTATACCTCAACAATGACAAATAACCCAGTTCCTGATTCAACAAATCATCTTAGCAGCTAAAGTACTGTACTAGTAACCACAATCGTTGGTTGGTTCTGGTTCAAGTCCTACCACTGCCAGGTTACCAGTGTTACCAGTACAATAACACGGTATTATAAGTTGCTTCAGATAAATGTAAATTAAACACATTTTAGTGGCTTATTTTAGATCTTTACCTTCTCTGTTGACTTTAAAATAGGCTTGGTTAAATTAGCATATTTAAATAAGGCTTTTACATTTTGCTCTTGACTCTTGAATCTCTTCTTAGCTTCAGCTTATGGACAGATGACCTTAAATTTCAATCAGAAATTTCTTATAAAAAAGTTACATTCTGTGTGCCTCATTAGTGACAAATAGTCCAGGTCCTGATTCAGCAAATCATCTCTACAGCATCACACTACTGCTGCCATGGTTGACGGACAGTTGTGGCTTAGTGGGTAAGGTACTTATTGTGAAGGGACAATGCAGTGCATCTACCATTCAGAGCCTAGGTTCGTATTCAAATACACAATGAAAAGCAGTCAGGTCCAACATTGGGGTTTGATTCTAGCTGGTTGTTTTGTTTTGCTATTCCCGGTTGGTCAGACATTTTGGCTGTCATTACTGAAAAACAGCTTCATGAATTTTGTGAACCATTAAGGTTCTGTAAATGTATTTCCTTTGCTGGAAATATTGTGTAATTTCCAGTTGATATTCTATGGTGGAACAAACAATGAGATTAGATTAATATACTACTGCTATTTCTACTACTACTACTACTACTACTGCTACTACTACTACAAATAATAGTTAATAATATGAGTAAATACACCTGAGCACAGGAGCTGAAGATACACAGGAGCTCTAAGTCCAGCTGTATTGCAGTGCCATCCTTCAAAACTAATTTTGTCACACCGGGTCTTAGTGTGCGAAATTTATTCACAATATGATTAACAAATCGAATCATATTCATTTCATCAGGGTTTGCAGTCATCAGCACTTTTGCACACTCAAACTTTGGTTATGAGAATAATAATTTTTATATTGTTACTCTTTGACCCACAAATGCACACACACACACACACACACACACACACACACACACACAAACACACACACACACAGAGAG
>JAYDZG010000036.1:3686223-3702378 GCA_034509265.1 Microcambeva bendego
AGGAGAAATCTTTGACAGTCATGACTTTAAAACACACACACACACACAAACACACAAACACAGAGAGAGAGAGAGAGAGAGAGAGAGAGAGGAAGAAACAACACAGCAAATGACCAAGTACACATTATATAAAAAGGAATAATAACAGTAATATACTCCCAAAAATACTATAAAAAACAATAATGATTAGTCATTAAGTCATTTCAGAGCCTGATTATTAAAAAAAGTGCAACTTTACTTTTTTATTACCCCACATTATTCTTTATAATTGTGGTCAAAAATAAAAAAAAGATGGATTTTATCCCTGCTGGTGGGTCAGAGATTTAAATATGAATTCTCGCCACAACTCTGATATGATGTAATTCTGATGGAGACAAGCGTTCTCAGTCCTTCAGTGATAGAGCTTTTTACCGAGCAGACTGCCGTTTCCTTCCCAGAGTGCGCCGCAACCTCACGACCTGTTGCGAATTTCAATCAGTCGCAGGAGACCGGTGGCAGGTTAGCTTTGTCCTGCATTGATTTCCCCAGATCTATAAATAATCCACCTAGTGCATTTTCATTAAGGCTCTACTGTTTCGGAGTGCAATGCGGACGCGCTGGATGAATCGCTGATAAGCGGCATGTGGCTATTAGCGGCCTTATTTGTTTCTCACGGCGAAACAGCGTTGTGCCCGACAGCTGCATTTCATTTCCCTGATACGTCAATATGCTTTGCTTCGGAGGTAAGATGAGGGGTAATGAATAGTTAATATTCCTGCCGTTTACTGACAGTGATTAACTAGAATTATTACTAAGAGCCCTCACTGCCATATGCACACGCTTTAGTCGCATGGAGTGATGGATGGAGGAATCATCAAAGGAGCTGCAAAGCAACCCGTAACATCCGTTAGAACGAGTCCAGAGGCAGCCTCTTTTGTTTTACAATAAGGAGACGGCTTTTAAATGAGGAGAGTTTTTAGATACCAGACGATCCATTTATTGAGATTTACGACTGCTTGACAAGTGGTAAAAAATTAAAATGGTGAGTAATGGCCCTGTGGACGGGCCGGTATTTGGTTTGGACCATAAATCTGGTAGTGTGAGCAGTCTGGTAGCTGCTATTTGAAGTGTTAAAGCTGTCACGTTTTATATGGGTTAACCTTGAATCTACCTTTCAATCTTCTCATTTTGTAGCTTGTACTTTGACATTAACAGCTTGGTTCACCAACAATGAAGGAATAAAAACATGGTGGTGATAGAAATGTTCATACTTCTAATCTAATTTAATTCTTGGGCAAAATTGTAAGTAAAAATTATATTTCTACATTAAAAGAATAGTGTGAGAATCTTCAAGTGGTTATAATTGGATATATCTTTATTTATTCAAACCTAAATACTCTTAAATCATTGGTAATTAAAAACGTCTTCATTTATCTGGTATTAAAGTAAATACATATGTATACATTTATTATGGATGTATTTTTCAACTGATCTTGGTCCTTTATGTTTGAAAAGACATGCAGTCAGGTAAATAGGATGCATCCTAATGTGCAAATATGTGTTTGAGACCTACCGGTGCTTCGTGCATTCACCCAGTGAAATCGGACCTGCAGCGATCCAGGTCGTCTCAGGTATCTGGATCCATGCTGACTGTGGTTCATCCAACAGCTTCCCGAGGGAGTGTAGGGGAAGATCCATAGAGCAAACATGACCATCAAGGTTGTCCCATAGATGCTCTATTTGGTGAAAATCTTGGGAATTAGAAGGCTAGTGTACCACTTGGAAGTCTTCCAACTAATGTCAGACACTTCTAGCCATGTGACGTGTCGCATCATCTTGCTGAAAGGTCTGCTGCATAGATAATCGGCAAATTAGTTGAGAGTGCTTTCCATACCGTATTTACTCACCAAGCCAGCTTATGAAACGTGATGTCCTTTATGAGCTCCATTCGGCAACTATGACCATCCTAATGAACAGATGTGGTGGGTTATGGCATCAATTAAGCTCGATATCTATTTCTAGGAGGTTTAACCCATATTCACACCTCAACCCAGGTGGTCCTAATGATTTGACGGATTTGGAACCAGCGGATTTGACAAACCTGTTTCAGGATAAATACCTGTTGCTCATCAGTCTTTTGGATGATGTGAAATGTGTTCAAGAATTGAAAAATAAATCCTGTTGCCCTTAACTCAAATGCTCAAGACTACGGTGGCCTGAATGACTGAGAACTGTCACATACATTAAACTATTTGTACATTACTAACATCTCTGGCCACAGGTCTGCTAGAATTCATGCTATTTTATATTTTCTGACCTTAAAAACTGCTCCTACAACTACCGTTGTTCAAAAGTTCAATGAATGTGTTCCATTCAATGAAAGATTGACTGTTTTGATCACTCTGTCAAGCAGAACTAAACGAAGAGATTTCTATTTGAGGTGAGCGGTTCCATCTAAGGTGTCTGGGACCAATTTGGCGAAAATGATTTCCAGCGCTTGTCCTGTGCTGACCTCACATATCGATCATTACAGCTTTTGCATATTTTTCCTGCTTCCGTGAGCTGTAATTATGAGACAGTCTAATCCCCATATCTAATCCTCCTGCCATTTCTCCTGGGTGGGCTGACCTCTATCAAAGATAAAGAGAGCACATTGCTTTCTATTTGCAGCTAATACCGCTGAGCCTGGCCTGATAAACTCCCCCTTTTAACAGCCTTTTGTCAGAGGCTGAACCTTGACCTCTGAACATTTCATTTGAACATGGGCCTTATGAGGGTGAGGAGCCGGGCCCGCTTAAGTGATAGATTCTTTCTAAAGGGAACGATTGGCCTGACAGCTCTGTGAGTGCTGTGACTATTTTAATTTGGCTTTACAGCAATATCTGGTCTAGTGCTGAACTGGTTCCAGTCTACTTGTTCTCCATGTAGATCCAGAGATAGTTCTTTTTTACAGCTTTCAAATGATCATTCAATTAAAAGATATACATCGATTAGACATACCATTACAAACACCTTGATATTATTGTATTGGTCCTTCTTTTGCTGCCAAAACAGTCCTGCAAATGCCAAGCCCTTTGTATTCTGACACCTTTCGATCAGATCCAACATTATTGTCTTCAGAGATTTGAACTACAGTAGCTGGTCTGATGGATCAGAGCACTAAGGCTGGAACTTTGCCCCCCATATACGACAAGTTTTTCAAATCATGTGGATGCAAAACAGATAGAGAAAATGTGTTTACATTTAGTAGATGCCTTGATCCACAGCAACTTACAGTATACTGTCTGAGTAGTTGAGCTTTGATAGTGACAGCCTAGCAATCGTGGGCTTGACATTGGGGCAGTAATTGTCTCTCTTGTGTCCCTGCATCATTTACATTGGCCTCAACTGACGTTTACAGCCTTTGGGGCTAGTAAATGCCCCAGTTGCCGTTCAAAGGGGTATGCTGAAAGGCATTATTGAGCTTTATTACATTCTTAGACCAGGAATGATTGCTTAGGTATGTCAGGAGCATTCTGGTGCCTTTTGCTCCTGGCCAACTACTTGTACATGGAACTAAAGGAGCTTGGGTTCTAAGAGTGTCAATCATCAAGCCACAGAATATTACCTCAAAAGATTTCAGTCATCTAGATGCTTTGAAAAATGTAAGATTAACATTTGCGTAATTTTAGTGAGCATTGTTTTGCTCTTTGCAGCTGCCCCACGGATGCCATTTTTGCCTAAAGTTGTTTTCTTATGGAATCATGAACATTTACCTTAACTGAGGGAAACAATGCATACAGTTGACAGATGTTTACATTCATCTGTATTCTTTTGAGATCTCCTTCATAAGTTGTCAAAGCATTCTTTGGGAACTTTTGTTAGGTCTAGTGGATGTCATTAATTATACTGTTCCTCACTTACTGTGGGAGTAATCATCTCTCTTGTGTCCCTGCATCATCTTCATTGGCCTTAACAAACTTTATGAATACACAGTAATGCCTTTTGTGTAATCTTTCAAAGGGAGGCAATGTAAAGCTTTACCTGTTCCTTTATGACATTCTTAATAATATACAATGGATGCGAGCTCTTGCATGTCAGAGGCATTCCTGACCTGCTTTGGCCATCAACCAGAGAAGGCTCAATTTCATGCCATAGATGGGTGACAGTGAGCAATAACATATCCACAAATTTCATCTGATAGGTGTATGTATAAAATGAGCCAAGTGACCTAACATTTGACATTGAGTTTGCTGCCACTGTAAGATGTAGACAAAACAGAAAATGACAATGTGAAAAGCAAATGCCACCCCAAAGGTGCCAAGTATAACAAGGGAGGGAGGGTGGAATCCTTTATCACTGCTGTTCCTACCTTGTCCAAACATTGTCACTTTGCTTTGAGAAGCTAAAAACTAATATGACAACTATATGACTGGAAAATTAAAAAGCAAGAATATACATTTTATGTAACTTGTTTGAATGCATTTAAATCTCCTCAATGTTTTTATAGACTGACTTTTTCAAGTTTATCTGACTCTCATACTTTCACAGTCTAATTCAAACCACTGACCTGAGTTGTGGAAGTGACCAATATGAGTTAGTCACCACGCTAAATACAATGATCGATTACATTAGATTGGAAAAACAATGTTACTTTTATAGCCATTTTATAAACATATATCACATAGCTAAAGGTGTAGAGACAATGTCCTATTAAGTAGATGTAATATAAGTGTGTTAATAAATTAAATTAAATTAAGATCCAGTAGTTAAATAAAAATATGTTTACTATTATATATTTTTTTAACGTTGTGACTTCTTTTTTTAATAAGAATGTACAGGAAATGTTTTCCATGGTCACTTGGAACTGCATATTATCAGCATTAAACATCTTCTATTAAAACCTACCTCACTGCCAACAATCTATGCCAAACACACCTCAAAATTATTAAGCAATTTTAATGGATCAGTGAAGACAATAGAGCTTCTAGTAACAAACACTAGGGACTTTGGCATAAAAATAATGGTCATTCAAAAAAGAACAACCCCCATTTTTGCCCACTATGTATGATGGATGATCAGTGATGTTTTGGGACTGTTTTTTCTTCAAAGACCATTGACTTTATGAATATTTAAACGAACATCTAATATGTTAAATAAAAATATGTTTACTATTATATATTTTTTTAACGTTGTGACTTCTTTTTTTAATAAGAATGTACAGGAAATGTTTTCCATGGTCACTTGGAACTGCATATTATCAGCATTAAACATCTTCTATTAAAACCTACCTCACTGCCAACAATCTATGCCAAACACACCTCAAAATTATTAAGCAATTTTAATGGATCAGTGAAGACAATAGAGCTTCTAGTAACAAACACTAGGGACTTTGGCATAAAAATAATGGTCATTCAAAAAAGAACAACCCCCATTTTTGCCCACTATGTATGATGGATGATCAGTGATGTTTTGGGACTGTTTTTTCTTCAAAGACCATTGACTTTATGAATATTTAAACGAACATCTAGCTGCCTCTCACAAAACGTAAAAAACAGTCAATGGTTATTCCTTCCAGCAGGATGATGAACCAAAACCTTTATGATTCTTGATGGGTGTAGAGAGAACGGCACAGCTTAAGAAACTAGCATGAGCTTTCTTTGTGCTTGGGAAGGCAAAGGGGGAAAATCATCCACCTTGCCTGTCATGCTTAGCTATATTAAGAAAAAAAACATCCAGCACAGAATGAAGTGAGAGAGAAAATCACAGTGGGTGTTGAGGGGAACGGCTGAAGAAGAAAGAGACTAATGAAGTATACAAGGACTAATGAGGTATATTATCTTGGACGTTTGGTGATATTAAAAACACATTCAATTATTCTTCAAGTTGGTGTAAGGAAATGCTAATTAGAATATATATAGGCATTGGAATATATGGGCACAGTTAAGGGGTCCTCAGGGGTGCACACATGTCATAATACATATTTGTATGTATTATAAATACATATAAATATGTACAGGGCAAAGTCTGTAAAGTGAGCTTGAATGGCCTTCACAGTTTCAGCTCTTGTACTCATCAGCATTGTGGCAGTTCCTAAACCCAGTTGCTGATTCTGTTCATATTCTGGGCTTAGTTCTTTATTCATAAGCCTAAATTGCCTCCACTCTTCTGGAAAATAAAACTTTCCACAAAAATGCTGGTCTGTGAGAACTTCTGTCCTTTCAAAAGAGCTTTTAAGGTCAGGTACTAATGTTAAACGAGAAGGTCAAGCTCTAATGGTTCCCAAAGATGTTTAATGAGAATGAGGATAGGAAGCTGTGCAGGTTGGAGCTTCTCCACACTAAACTTGTCTTTTGGGACTTTTTTTCTGTGTAGAACGGTACATACATGCTGGACCAGGAAAATGCCCCTCTGAGATAGTTCATTTACTGTCTGTTACCACTGCATTTTCCTGTTCAGGGTCATGGTGGGTACGATTCACTGGGCAAAAGTCATGAAACACTAGGTATAGGTTATCCAATTTTAACCATAGTTTTGGTTATTTTATTTAACTGTGCCTTTGCTAGGAGAGTCACACACTGAGCTCCACATTCCTCCACTTCTATACAGCCTTTTGATTGATCAAAACTCTACCCACTAGGTGATCACTGCTCCTTCCATCATAAGGGTAGGAGGGTCAATGACCCCCTTGTCTATGAGTCATTTTTTACCCGGAAGGTCAGTTCCCCATTTTGTCTATTGCAGCATTGTGCCTGCTAAGGGACGCTCAGCCGATAGGTTGCAGAGCTGAGATTTGAACTTGCAGATCTATTGTACACCTATGTGAAAAATATATATTTTTATTATCAGCTCAAGTTAGAGGCCGCCACTGTAAATCGTGGTCCTCATCATTGATTTGGCTTTCCCGACCCAACATCCATATTTATCCAGGCTGGGGACCGGCACTACAGTGAATTGTTTGTATAACAACAACCTGGTTGCATGTTTTTGGACGGCAGAAAGAAACCGGAGCTCCCGATGGAAACCCACGCAGACACGGGGTGAACATGCAAACTCCACACAGACAGTGCCCGGACTGAATCACCTGAGGATAGAACCCAGGACCTTCTTTCTTTGAGGTAACAAAAAAACGTGAGCACCAAGGTGAAGAGAACACATTGTTGAACTCATTAAGTAGACCGCCTCCTGGTTCCACTTCTGACAAATCTCAATCTTGTATATGACGTGACGCAGGGTGGGAGAGAAACGAGGGAGGAAAATCCACCTTGTGCAAGTGAATATGGAAGTGCGTCCCGCTCTGCTTCAGCTGTTTACTGGCCTGCTGGGAGAGGAATATTTAGAGATATGAACGGGTGCTTGACTTCGGGGGAAAGTGAGAGTGGAAGGGAGGGTCTGGAGGTGAGGTCTCAGCCATTCTTGGTGCGGTTGTTTCTCTCTCTCTCTGTGTAATGCATTTTTCTCTCCTGGCAGCATAAAATGCAGCCATTCATCACAGCTTTTGACTTACCAAAGTCTATCGACCTGTTTAATGGAGGAAAGTGATGGACATGTGTAAAAATTATTCACGAAAAAAAATTCCCTTCGACCTTCAGTGCTGGGTGGTCTTTGTTATCTTAATAGTGGTAATTATTAAAGAACAAAAAACCCAGGGTGGGTCACCATAGGTTTTTAAAATATTGAATTCCCTTATAATAATGTATTGTATGAATAATGTCTTAATTTAACAACGATTAAATCATAAAAAGTCTAAATCTCTGGAAGTTGCTTAAGCACCGTTTCAAGTGTTGCCAGATTGGGTGGATTTTGGTAGGTTTTGGAAACGTTTTTGGCTGGAAACCACTGCACAATCTGGCCACCCTGGCTGTGTAAACTGAAGTTGGTTAAACTGTGTGAATCGATGCACATTCAATATTACATTTTGCTATTTTTTAACTATTTTTTAATTGCATACGCTGTCATGGAAATGAACATCAATGGCGGGTTGAGACCCATAAAAGGTTGGGTAACAATGTATCAAAGCTGAGAAAATTAGCAAAACACATTGTCAACTTGCATTCTTGCATTAGAATTATGCGACATGATAATAAATGCATTAAAATATCATTAAAAATCTATTAACAAATGTACAAACATACAGCCATACAAATAGAATCCCCCTCTTTCAACAATGTAATGTTAATAAAAGTGTAATCATCTGTTGCTCCTGATTGATTAGACATCATTAAGGAGCTTGTATTATAATTTACAATTCATAATTTTCAGCAAATATTTATGAAATTGACAAATAAATGTGACAGATTTGCAGTAGTATACATGTTAGAGTAAAGAGTTACAGTAAAGATTTGGGGAGTCTTACCGCCTTAAATAATACTCAGACTCCCCCAAAAAAGTAGAATACCCCAGCACTAGGTGTCATTAGTTAGCAAGACTGTATTAAGTGGATAGTTGTGTAGCAGTATTAAATGCCAGCACACAAGAGGTGAGATTTCAAAAACATGGCTCTCCTGTCAGAGCAGATGTCACCTCACGGAGGTGAAGAGATGCAGTCGGATACTGCACATGTGTTGGAGGGGTGCGTGTTAGTCATAATCTTGATAAGCCATAGGCTAGTGGTTAAGTGATTGAACTAGTAGTCAGAATGTCACTGGTTCAAGCTCCACCACTTCCAGGTTGCTGCTGTTGGGCCCTTGAGCAAGGCCCTTACCCCAAATTTGTCTGTACATTGTAACTTTAATATAAGTCGATTTGGAAAAAAGCATCCGCTAAATGATCTAAATGTAAATTATGCCAGCAGCTGCTGGTCGAACCAAAATTTGAATGTAATCCACGTGCCGCAGGTAAAAACGGCCATAATTACAAGCTCCTAAGCAAACCCGGGTAGATCCATCTGCGTTTTGTTAAACAGTGGGCCTGATGCAGCCTGGGAAAGATAAATTGAAGCATAGGAAACCGTTTACTGCGCACCGCTGCAGCAGGAGTAAAGCTGACATCATTAATAAAAGTGATGCGTATTCTACAAGCCCCTGAATTTAAACTGAAGCTATTGAAATGCTGGACCAGATACTCACCACCAGAGATATTCACAAAATGTCACAGATTCTTTAAACTATAGTCGGATGTACTTACTAAGCAAAACATATATGTGGCATAAAAAGAAACAAATAATGTGTATGTTCAGATTAGCCCTAACTGTATTTTGCAGTTTCACTTTTTCCTTATGCAAATGACTTGTCATTTCCGTAAGGATCCTGTCAAAGCTTAAACAGATATGTTTTGTTTTCATTATGATATATGAAAAACAGCTGCAAAAACACCCATAACCACTGCTTACCTAAGCTTCTTTTCTTTTAGATGCTTTCAAATGTATAACCGTGTGTTGTCTCATTGGAAATTAGATCGTGTTGTTTACCTGATGTCTCATTGCATTTCTTGTTAACTCATATTCATTGCATTTGTACAATTAGTTTAAGTTAGTTATTGTAGTTTTTAGCATTTTAGTCTTTGCTAGGTTACTGTAACTGGTTAGTTAGCTAACTTTATTTAGTCTTTCAAATTTTTTAGCTAGTTTTCTAGTATTTTTAGATTTAGCTTTTTGGGTTAATAGCAATGATCCAAACATAAGACCTCTCAGTCGCACTCTCCATGTTTTATGCTCAGTAACACAGACCACTGACTTCCCTGTCTTCCCCTTCCCTAAACCAATACGTCACTTCATTGCTCCTCCCAAAGTATCCCTCCCATTCCTGAGCATTTTTCAAACTTCACCTGGTGTGGAGGGGTGTAGTTACCCTTTAACACCCGCTGATTCGAGGAACGATTGTTGTTTACGAATCATTTTTTGTGAGTCACGAATTGTCACAAGTCATTTAAAACGAGTCTTAAGTCGCTGTGTGAGCACTCTGCTTACCGCTATCTATTGTCTATCACCCGGTGAATACCCACGCCGGCTTTCATGATCTGGCTGTGAATTTTCAGAGTTTAATCAAGGTAGCACAGACGGGAATCTGGATGTCATCTGGGATGCTTGTTTTGTTAACCAAACAATTGCACAAGCCCATAAAAGTGCCAAACCATAAAAGCAAAGGTTTATTTTCTGAGAGTTATTTTCTACAGTAAATACAATTTACATTTAATTTAAAAGAGCACTTCTTCAGGCTGGGTAAGATGTAAATGAGCTACACGGTGTGCACATTTTGCGTTCTCAGCACTTCTCAGATAAATGCAAGATCAAATTTGCCTGATTTAATAAAACAGCCTGAGACCAAATACATCTGATTCAAGAGCAGTTCTCTATCGTGGAGCTGTCCATCCGGCAGTATATCAGATCTGTTTATTTGCATTTGTACATTTGTATTTTGTGTTTATAAACCACTTCTTAACAAACCGGGACAGTAAGCACGGTGTAAATTATACAGTAACAATTTGGGTCTCAGCTTTATATACAAGCCACTCAAAAATGTATATTTACGACTAGTAATTTGGAAATTTAAGGCTTGTGATGAAAAAAATAAATAAAGTAATGATGTGACTCTAAATTGATGCTTGTATTCATGGTTTGGTACTAAGCTGAGTTTTTAAAGAATAAAGATGATCCCAGGATCTCCAGATTCTTACAAATTTACACAATTTGCACTGCATCAAAAACCGCAACTCAACAATTTCTGAAAAAACAAAGGTTGCCGGTTCGATTCCCAGAGCCGACCGGTCACGACCGAAGTGCCCTTGAGCAAGGCACTTAACCTCTCACTGCTTCCCGGGTGCCATGGCTAGGGCTACCCACCACTCCAGGCATGTGTGCTAACTGCCCCCTAGTGTTCACTAGCGTGTATGTGTGCGCCTCACTGCACGGATCGGGTTAAAATGAGGAGGACAATTTCACTGCGCATTGATTAAAAGAGTTTTCTAAATCTAAATGTAAAAAGGGATTACTTCATCAAATCTTTACAGAGTTACATACACAAATGCTGCTAAAAACGTGGTACACGAACCTACGAGCTCAAATGCTAAATCAAGCTTAAAGCTGCAGACATGTTTTTTCACCAATTAACCTAGGTGTAAAAGAGCAGCTTACACTTCTATTTATTTTAATAACTAACTAAATATAGAAATCATGATCACTGGTTCTTCATTTCAGATGCCTACAAGACTTTTTTTTACACAGCTTAACATTTTAATAAGTAGCCACAGCTGATTTTATTGAAATACACTATCTTATTCTGTGACACAGCTATAAGCAGCTTTACCAAACGATTGCATTCTGTCCTTTTATTTGATGTTTTTCATTATACAATATGGATGGTTGTTTGGGCACAGCTGTGGTGCCCGGGTCAGAAAAGAAGCTTTAAATTCTTCATGCGTTTGTAAGTGCAGTGATATTACACCACACATCTCTACAAATAAAGCATCCAGAAGTAATAGAACTCTTGGTAGTACAAGTTAAGAAAATACAAATAAAACATCACATCCTTCATATATCAAGGAATGGATATGAAAAATGTGCTTTTCGGTGTTCACGTGATAACCATAGGTTTAAAAAAGGAAAGTAAATGGTGAGAAGGACAAAAACTGTCTCACTGTTGGAAACTTGCAATATTTGGTGTTGTGTTGAGTCACCAAGTCACCACATCTAAAATGAGATCTATTTTATCCGTGTGTAACAGAACTACAAAATAATGTACTTTTTCCTGGCCAAATAAAGGCGGGTACCAAGTGCCACCATTATTGTTGCCAATAATAAAAAAGTATAACTATAACAGTTATAGTAATAATAATAGCAATAATAATACTAAAATACTAAAAAATAAAATAAAAGCAATTGTAATGAAACTAATGAATACATTATTATTATTATTATTATTATTATTATTATTATTATTATTATTAAAAGTACTACTACTACTACTACTACTACTAATAATAATAATAATAATAATAATAATAATAATAATAATAGATTTTTGCACACAAACAAAATCCAACTCTCCTTTTCTTTCTTAAACACCCTATTTTCAATTTTTCAAAAAAGTCCAGAAAGCTCACAAAAGGACACAAAGGCAAGTGCTGTGTTAGAGCCATTTATATGCTGTGTGGGTAGACAATTATTGTATACCCAAATTTACAGGCTGGAGCATACAGTGCTATTACACTCCGCATAATGCTTTTTCTATGAGAACAATTCAATGCCTGGGAAAGGATTCATCCTATTAAAAACTTCTCTGCCTATTCGAAGAATAAATATCACAAGAACACCAGGTTCCTTATTGTCAACAAGCCCAGGCGGCTCTCTTAAAATGAACCGCCGTCTATTTAGCCGCTGATTATTTCATTACCAAGGTTTGCAAACAATGCATACATAAAGCAATCTATTTGCATCTGTAATGGACCGGCTATTGCACCCTGAAATGTTTCATTTTACAATTGTTATCAAAGTCTGCATAATAATTATATATTTTTATCTTTTCATCAACCAAATTTATTCTTTGGAAAGCAAAGTATTTTTGAATTGATTTCAAGATATGATAGTTTTTTCCCCTGGAAGAATGGGGCTAATTTATTCATCTTTGATGAAGAAAAATGTTGCATTACAAAGTCTTTTGAATCTGGAAAGCATTTAGGAACATAATATTATTTTCATACATCGTCTGTTTCCATAATTTGGATGAAAATGTTGTTTGTTCCGACCTAATCATTGAAGTTTGGTATGTACAGATTATCGTGATAATTACTAGTTGATTTTAAACACACAAAAATGTCCATGAACAAAAAAAATGTTCGTAGAAGTGGACAAAATTAACATTACAAAAGAATAACCTGTCAATCAAACTTCTGACAAGGGGTTGGATGCGGTGGGATGAGGTCGGCTTATTTATATTCTTTCTGCTTTAGAAAACTTTTTTTTTTTTTTTTTTCATTTAATTTTAAAAAGTCGCACAAATTTTGTCCATCCTCCAAAGCGCATTGTACCCTGCTAATTTCCATCAATATCCACCCAATTCTGTGGAAACCCACCCAATCTGGCAATACCAGATTAATGATTTGACAGCTTTTTAATTATATTTTAATTTAAAACAATTATATTGAGTTTTTGATTCACTTTTTGCATTATTTCCGTCATTTTCGTTATTGATGCCAGTGACAGTGGCCTGTGGTCTAAGATAGGAAATGGTGAACTGTTTGGTTTTCCTTGTGTTGGTTTCAAGTGCAAGTCCGATATCCTCCCCCATCTGAACACACAACACCGGATGTCGGTTCTTTCTTGCAAATCTGTTTCTGTATTCCCAACATGTGCCCAGTGTTTCCAGTATTGGTCCCAGACATGGAGCAACCCTGACAGAGGATAAATATGTTGCTCAAGTGCACCCAGGTAGCACACCAGTGCTGAGATTCTGAACTCCGGTTGGCCAGGTGCCATCTAGCGGGCCTGATTGGAAGTGTCTGCAGGGCGGGATGGCCAGACTAAATGGGCGGGGTATTCGAACGGACTGTGATCGGCAGATAGAGAGGCGTCTGTGCAGAGCTCATGGGTTAAAATGGGTTCTGCTAATGGCTGCTCGGGGTCGGATGAGGAATAAGCAGCAATTTACACACCTCAACTGGAGAAAATGGGAGAAACGCGTAAATAAAATAGAAGAAAATGAGTTGCTGAAGAATGCATAAATTAATGCAGTATTTCTTTGGGCAAATAAGCGTAGCTTGAATGTGACCTATATGAAATTAGGCATGGTTGGAAATAAAAGCATTTTCTTTTACAATAACATGGTGATAAATTACAGGGCAGCTCACTTTCTGTAAAACCATTTAGAAGGCATAGAAACCATGAACTGTTAACTTCCAAGCAGCACCTCATTTAACAGCAGATATTAGCCAGATGGCGACGCCTAAATGAAGCGCTCGAGCTATTGATTAACATGGCATGTGGCTCTTCACGGTCAATAATCCCAAACTGTGGCATCCCTAAATCAACAGTTCACCGGGTGAAAAAAGTTACAAGATGATAAGAGCTGGATGATGGCCCATCGGTAGGCTATGAAGCACATAGCACTAGTTACAGAAGAATTACAGACTGACGTCCGCACTCGGTGCGCACTCGGAAACATTGTATTGCTGAATGTATTGTTTCTGTTTGACTTACAACCGCCATGATTATATTAAATACATGATTAGCTTCTAACAATGGTACCTTTTTTGTGTTTTAGCAAGTGACACGAATCATAGCTTCTATTTTAATGTGTTATATATATGTAATGGCATAACATTTCATAACATTTCATTGCCATTAGTTAAAATTAAAATCTGGCCCACATAGGTTACACAGGAGCACATTGTTAAACTACACAGTCCTCGTCATAGAACATTAAACAACCTCTTCTAAACAATCAGAATTCAGGGTTTGGCACTGCAGTGATATACATTTGTTGAACATAAATTTTTAATAATCTTGATATTGCTCATTACAATGGAGCCTCAATTTAAATGATCTTTTCCCTGTTCCCATCACCATATTCCATTCTTATGTGCTGTTATCTATTTCTCACATTTCCAAGCTTTACGACAAAAATATTTCACAGAAAACTAGAACGCACCATGCGGGTCGTTTCCACTTACTCATTCCATCTATCTTAATTAAATCAGTCATAATAATTACAATAAAAAATGGATTTTATAATTACCCATCAGTTAGGCATGCTTTGTTTGGGGGAATTATTATTAAGAAAATTAGAACAGATAATTAGGTGACAGTTAAAATTCTGTGCTGACAGTAATGTTCCAGCTTGTCTTCAGGCGGTGCAATTACGCTGGCTTTTAAACAAAATAAATAAGTAACAAAACCATTGACTATTTCAAAATTGTTATTTTTAAGCCCATTTGGCATTTACTTGAAGCTTGGAGTGTCATTCAACTCAAATCACTCAAACTTTTTATGTTTTTTTTTTATCTGAACATACATATTATTTGTTTGTATCTTCGTCAATTGAAAGTCGTGTGTCTTTAGACTAGAGTCCAAGTCAAGTCACGTAAATTTAGACTAGAGTCAAGTCATGAGTCTTTTGACTAGAGTCCAAATCAAGTCTTGATTCTTTAGGCTACAGTACAAATACGAGAGTAAAAGTAAATGGATAATGGCAGAGATGTTTACAAGTCAAATCACGAGTCCAGACTCGAACATCTCTGCCAATATCCATTGACTTGGTTATAACACACGTTATTTGACACACCTCAGTAGTATAATGGATTTCTGAAACATCTGGCGTGGCCTCATCTCCGCTCGAAAGAGCTTTAGGTCTCAAATGTGAAGATTGTCTCTCTACAGTCTGGTGTGACCTTTCCTATCTGAGCTGATGAGTAGAGCGACCAAACCATTGATCTTACTTGACTTGTGTGCAGACTCCTGCCTGCCTGCCATCATTTACAGATGATGACTGATGTCTCAGTGACAGGCTAGCTGCCCCGAGACCTGCCATTTACAGTGAGTAGAAAAACCGGCGAGTCATGTGGCCAAGGGCTAGACCTGTCCAGCGTTCATTGATCATGCCACTGATGCAGAAACAGAAAAATATATCACTCTTAAGTTGCAAATGACTAGCTGAGGGGTACGGGACTAATGAATAATGTAACATGGGAAAAACAGACTATTAGCTTAAATCTCTGTGGTTTGTCCATTTGTTGCTTTGTAGACTTTGTCACCCCTTGAAATCCATTTAATGATCAATCATTAAATCATATAAAGTACTTCATAATATGACAACATATGCTTATTTAATCACAAAATCTCTGGACGTTGTCTACAGTGTTGCCAGATTGGACGCTTTTCATGCATTTTGGCGAATTTTGAAAAAGATTTGCCTCGAAACCACTGTTGTAATTTGGCAACCTTGGCTGTGCTAATTCGATGCATATTTTGTTACTGTTTTTTATAAATCAGAACAAACCTTTTGAAAATGTCATCACGGATGCTGTCATGAGGATGAACACCAGTGGAAAATGGCAATAAATATTTTCTTTAATTGTATTAAATTAATGTTTGTACTGTTAAGCTTACAATGTGTTTTAGTTACATTAAGTGTCTTACCCACCAGAATGCACAAATCAGTTAATTGTAGTGCAAGTTCCAAGCCCAGATAAATAGGAAGGGCGTCCAGCATAAAAACCATGCCAAATCAATAATGCAGATCATGATCCGCTGTGGCGACCTCTTAA